>CM067351.1:52202731-52205231 GCA_034190875.2 Urechis unicinctus | reverse complement strand
TATAACGGAATAATGAACATACCTGATCGTTAGACGATGTGCATCAAAATAAGACATGGAATAAGAAAGCTGCTTTAATGTGCCACGGGGGATGGGCACCGATTATTTAGCGAAAACTTTTTTAATCGTTAAATGTGTCCGTGCTGTTGCTGAGAATAACGTGCCAGACAAGTTTTGTATGCTAAATTAGACTCGTAGCTTATGTTTACTCTAACCTTTTTTCCACCATACCTACGATAGCGCTTGAAGGTGCATATTTGATGACGCTACAAAATACATTCAATTAAGTAAGATCTAATTCATTTCCCGCTTATGGGCATAAATAGACTTAATAACCATGTGCTTTGATTGTAAGTCTTTTTGAGCCAGGAGTAACGTTACAACATTCCATTGTAACCAGCCTCGCGGTCGAATTCAATCATAATGTGAGCTCGATTGGTCTCGCCGGCGTACGCCGAATATCAGCCTGTCACGTGGGCGGCGTGGGCCGATCGCCGGTAACGGCGAATGTTCACTTGTGGCTTTTGCGGCGCACGAGCAGCGCCACCAAGCGATTAATTGTTTTACTATTAGTGTCAGACGACACTGACAGCTAGCTTTTTTATTGCAGAAATAAGTTCTTTCAACAAACTCATTCTTTCTAAATGTCTTTTGCTGGCAGCCTCTACCTGACGAATTGCTGTTTCCTGCATAAAACTTAAAACCCGTTCGACCCCAGCCTTTCTCGGACGACGATCTTCATGCAAACAAATAACTTTCTTAGCAATACCTTTTTAAAGCAGCATTATTGAGAAATATCATAATATCTACAAATGTTTTCATAATAATGCATCACTTACCCTTCCTTTTCTTTTTCTGTGACACCACTTGAGCTGCTTCCTCATCATCATTATCATCTTTGTCTGTGTATCAGCAAAACAACATCAATCATAATCAAGTAAGCAATGCTAGAATACAAAGTTTTCATTGAGATCTGATATGCCTGTATTCACTGAATAAGCACATTCAAATTTGCATCATATCATGCCTCCACAACTGGTCTTTTGCTACTCTCAAGGGGTGATACATCCGTTCTTAGGTCACCCCCAAAAGTTTCCTCGAGGGTTCTTTCTATGGTTTTGGCATTGTTACCACTTATGCTATTGTGATCTTTTTTTCGCTCGAATTTGTCTCTCAGCGATTTTATCGAAACAATACTGAAACTCAAAATCATTTGAAATACCACATGATAGTTAAAAACATATCGTTGCCATATACCCTTTTTAATGTGACAATCAATTGATAGCGTTATTCTTGTAAGATTTACTTTGAGACGACATTTCTCCGCATCAAATTTCCCAGGGAATGTCTCCTTCAATTTGGATGAAATCATGTTCCATTGACGCTTGGAACCCTTATGGGATGGATAAGAGGCTACTAGCTTAGTCCACAATTCTATGCAACAAAATACTATGTCACAAACCCAGATGTATACTTACCACATTTATCGTTTTTGTAATGGTTTGTTAAATTTACCTTTTACAGGGCTGTCTGATCCTGAAAATCGAGCATAGAATGTAATAACCAAACAGATGATAAATTACTTTATGTCCAAAATAGTTACAAAAGATTTATCTAAATCAACAACATTAACATATGTGGCTCAGTACAAGAACTTTATTTACTTTGTCCAGATGTTCCGGATAAATTGCAGGCAGCTACGATGCAGAATCAAAAATGTTTGTGATTCAAAGTATATTTGTTTGAAAATATTGTCCAAATTTCCATTCAACAAATGAATTCAGTCAACCAATAACAAATTACCTTGTCCGGATTGCATGGCAGAAGCTGCCATTTGGGTTGTACTTAGTACAATAGTTATCTGCCGTGGTTTATCTCCTAAAATGGCAATCATATATTAAGGAATTCAATTTTTTTGGGTGTAAGGTGCCTTTTCCAAATTATAGATATATCTATGGAGGTATGAATGAAGATCCACCTGTCATTACTTCTTTAGTTTCCTTGCTAAAGAAGCATTCCTGGCTACTGCCATCAGCCATCTTCAGCGTAACTTTGAGCCTAGTATGTACCATAATGACCAATGCCTTTATAATACGAAATTATTGCATTATATCCGATAAGTGTTTTCATATTTACAGATACATGCAGATATATATTCACCTGTCCTTATATACTTGTTGATAAAGATTTTGCATTATGATTCGATGGTAGATTTACTGCATAGGTGAAAATTAATTAATGATGTCAATTCGGGGAGCATCACGTACGTTCGAATTCGTATTGCTAGCAAACTTTGTGTTTCCCAAGTTAACGGCAAGCTACACATCGCATGCGATGTTTGTATGTAGGTAAGTATTCTTGTATGTATATTTCAATGTGTGCATGAACGATTAGATACATGTATATTTGGACGTATGCGTGCTTTGGAATTATTGGTATGAAACTTGAATTGTATACATTGGCCTTATATTGGTTGATGCACAGAAGCGCGTGTTATGTT
>CM067351.1:52150634-52194770 GCA_034190875.2 Urechis unicinctus | reverse complement strand
TGCTTATGAACCCATCCAAAAATTCCACCCGTATTAGTGACAATAAATTTATAACGCAAATACTACCAATTGAATATCACATGAATAGATTATAAGCCTTAAGGTCAATATTATGGTGATAGGATATCAGCGGTTGTGCATAATAAAAAAACGGGGCTATTACGCATTTGGAGCCACGCCAGGCCAAATGACATCAACAGTACCCAGATCAAGGATGCGGACTGGCATGATTGATGCCGCATTATAAGATCAACGAGTCCTTGTGGCATAAAGAGTCATCTGCACCATCCAGAACAGGGCTTTTTGAGGTCCTTGACTGTTTTATGTGAGCATCGCACGAGCCGATGGTTCAATTGAATGTAATGCTGAATTTCCCCGGTTGTTTGAACGATGGCGTTTCGGTGAAATATTGTATTGCGACGGCTAGTTTTAGCGCCATCGCCATCTTAGTGCCCACCCAATATCAAGGCTGCGATACCATCTCCGTTAGAAAAGTAATCCTTAATAAATTTGACACTGCTGGAGCGCCACACGTAATGTCGTTAATGAAATTTAATAATGTTTAGGTCGTAATTTATTGCTTTGATGAAACACGGTTTTCGAAAAATGTAGTGGCCGCTCTGTCGCTGGAGTATGAGCACGCTAGGGTTTAATAGATTTTTCCAATTTGCTTTTGACTACTAAATCTTGATTCCTCATCATAACTTCTTGTACCGGTTAGGATTGGGTATGGGGACGTTAAAACTTAAACATAACACGCGCTTCTGTGCATCAACCAATATAAGGCCAATGTACACAATTCAAGTTTCATACCAATAATTCCAAAGCACGCATACATCCAAATATACATGTATCCAATCGTTCATGCACACATTGAAATATACATACAAGAATACTTACCTACATACAAACATCGCGTGCGATGTGTAGCATGCCGTTAATTTGGGAAACACAAAGTTTGCTAGCAATACGTGCAAACGAATTCGAACGGTACGTGATGCTCCCCGAATTTACATCATTAATTAATTTTCACCTACTCAGTAAATCTACCATCGAATCATAACGCAAAATCTTTATCAACAAGTAGATAAGGACAGGTGAATATATATCTGCATGTATCTGTAAATATGCAAACACTTATCGGATATAATGCAATAATTTCGTATTATAAAGGCATTGGTCATGATGATACATACTAGGCTCAAAGTTACGCTGAAGATGGCTGATGGCAGTAGCCAAGAATGCTTTGTCAGCACGGAAACTAAAGAAGTAATGACAGGTGGATCTCCATTCATACCTCCATAGATATATCTTTAATTTGAAAAAGGCACCTTACACCAAAAATAATTGAATTCCTTAATATATGATTGCCATTTTAGGAGATAAACCACGGCAGATACCTATTGTACTAAGTACAACCCAAATGGCAGCTTCTGCCATGCAATCCGGACAAGGTAATTTGTTATTGGTTGACTGAATTCATTTGTTGAATGGAAATTTGCACAATATTTTCAAACAAATATACTTTGAATCACAAAACATTTTTGATTCTGCATCGTAGCTGCCTGCAATTTATCCGGAACATCTGGACAAAGTAAATAAAGTTTTTGTACTGAGCCACATATGTTAAAGTTGTATATTTAGATAAATCTTTTGTAACTATTTTGGACATAAAGTAATTTATCATCTGTTTGGTTATTACATTCTATGCTCGATTTTCAGGATCAGACAGCCCTGTAAAAGGTAAATTTAACAAACCATTGCAAAAACGATAAATATGGTAAGTATACATCTGGGTTTGTGATCCAAACAAGAGGTATGTGTAATTATAAATAATTATTGACATAGTATTCTGTTACATAGAATTGTGGACTAAGCCAGTAGAAGATGTTCTACGCGCCTCTTATTCATCCCATAAGGGTTCCAAGCGTCAATGGAACATGATTCCATCCGAATTGAAGAAAACATTCCCTGGGAAATTTGATGCGGAGAAAGGTCGTCTCAAAGTAAATCTTACAAGAATAACGCTATCAATTGATTGTCACATTGAATAGGGTATATGGCGACGATAATGAGTTTTTAACTATCATGTGGTATTTCAAATGATTTTGAGTTTCAGTATTGTTTCGATAAAATCGCTGAGAGACAAATTTGAGCGAAAAAAGCTCACAATAGCATAAGTGGTAACAATGCCAAAATCTTAGAAAGAACCCTCGAGGAAACTTTTGGGGGTAACCTAAGAACGGATGTATCACACCTTGAGAGTAGCAAAAGACCAATTGGGGAGGCATGATATGATGCAAATTTCAATGTACTTATTCAGTGAATACAGGCATATCAGATCTCAATGAAAACTTTGTATTCTAGCATGGCTTACTTGATTATGATTGATGTTCTTTTGCTGATGCACAGACAAAGATGATAATGATGAGGAGGAAGCAGCTCAAGTGGTGCCACAGAAAAAGAAAAGGAAGGGAAAGTGATGCATTATTATGAAAACATTTGTAGGTATTATGATATTTCTCAATAATGCTGCTTTAAAAAAGTATTGCTAAGAAAGTTATTTGTTTGCATGCAGATCGTCGTTCGAGAAAAGCTGGGGTCAAACGGGTTTTATGTTTTATGCAGGAATAGCAATTCGTCAGGAAGAGGCTGCCAGCCAAAGACATTTAGAAAGAATGAGTTTGATGAAGGATCTTATTTCTGCAATAAAAAAATGTGATTTTTTTTACTTTAAAAATGTTTGCTGTGGCTTTGTTGTTGATATATCACAGGTACAATTTCGCGTAAGTGTCGTCATGCAAATGTACACTGACATTCCTTGAAATGAATTTATTTGCTGCGACATTCAATTATCAATAATATATGACTTAGCTTGCTGCTGACAACAATTGGGAGAATCAGGTTTCGATATTTGTAATTTAAGCTCACTTCAGCTGATCCTGTGTACTAACATTAAGGGGTAGGGTGACACTTTGTGGTTGTTGAAATTGACACAATTGCATTTCCTGTATTCCGGTATGGTGTCAATAGCCATTTGTGCAGGGGATACGCTGCATCAGCAATAATGTTAGTTAGTTTTGGGAAATCCTGTGTCCCACATCTGCGAAGCAGAGGTTTTCTTTGCAAAGCCTTTTGATTAACTGAATGTGATTTTTCCTGTGTCCCATCTGGATTGGTCTTGCGAAGCAGAGGGATGTTGATCCGTCTAAAAATCCCAAACGGGAGAGTATGACTACCCATTGTGGAGATGATGGATAGCTCCTCATTTGAGGGCCATGTGTCGATGCATTGGTCCATGATGCTCTCGCACACGACGTATTTAATAATGTTGATCTCAGATTGAATAGCTCCTTGACCACTGTGTCCTGAAATAAATCTCAAGAACATTGAACTTGTGGTTTAGCAGAATCTCTAAAAAAACTTCTACCTCAGCGACAAAATCTCTAATATTGTCTAATATGGCCGGCTCAAATTTCTGCGAAATATACGGTCGGACAAACGAAGTACAGTTTCTTCCCAATATTTGAGAAGTTTGGGTTCATCTTCTCGGACTCAGAAACCACCAAAGAAAATGTTATCATATGGCAGTGAAATATATAGGATGATGATAAGTTAATTATTCAGTTAGAATTGACCTGAACGTCCTTTGTTTACATTCGTTGATACTCACAGCAATGGTAACAAAGCGGCATTGTCATCCGTCACAGTCGCATCCTCTACCTCGTCAAGAATCTCGTCCACAAGGAATCTGATGACCATATTAGTATTAAAATCGCTTGCCATGATGAAAACTGTTGTTTTGAGTTAAGAATCTCTCGACTACGCTAAGTGTGGAGCAATAACAATAGTGGTAGCAATACGAGTGCGGGAAAAGCTAGCTGTCAGTGTCGTCTGACACTAATAGTAAAAAAAATTAATCGCTTGGTGGCGCTGCTCGTGCGCCGCAAAAGCCACAAGTGTACATTCGCCGTTACTGGCGATCGGCCCACGCCGCCCACGTGACAGGCTGATATTCGGCGTACGCCGGCGAGATCAATCGAGCGCACCTTATGATTCGAATTCGACTGGGAGGCTAGTTACAATGGAATGTTGTAACGTTACTCCTGGCTCAAAAAGACAATCAAAGCACATGGTTATTAAGACTATTTATGCCCATAAGCGGGAAATGAATTAGATCTTACTTAATTGAATGTGTTTTGTAGCGTCATCAAATATGCACATCCAAGCGCTATCGAAGGTATGGTAGAAAAAAGGTTAGAGTAAACATAAGCTACGAGTCTAATTTAGCATACAAAGCTTGTCTGGCACTTTATCCTCAGCAACAGCACGGACGCATTTAACGATTTAAAAAGTTTTCGCTAAATAATTGGTGCTCATCCCCCGTGGCACATTAAAGCAGCTTTCTTATTCCATGTCTTATTTTGATGCACATCGTCTAACGATCAGGTATGTTCATTATTCCGTTGTATGTTTTGATAAACATTGTGATTTGCAGTGGGTCGTTAATATGCAATACCTCTCTGGACGAACAACAATCAGCACCTAACGAAAAAAGAGAAGCAGCGTGTAAAATTAGCACACTTGTTTTATCCGATTGGTTATCTCTTTATCACCCATCGCATACCATCTGATACCACCAGGTAACGTTGTACGCTTGTAAATTGATAGGTAATGATCGGCCTGTGATTCGTTAACCTCTATGTGGTTCAATATTGGGTGCATTATATGCATTAAAGACGTGTAGGCAAATACCTTACTATGGTGCACATATATCAACCATCATACGGTCTTAACTGCAATCTGGTTTCCATTCGTTACATGCATCACTAACTTGCATTAGTAGGCGCTAAATCATCGGGACCTGGTATGCAAAAACCAAGTGATGCGCGGGTTGGCATATATACTATACAACAAGCAGATGACTATTTGGTGCAAGTTGTACAGCTGATACCCGCACTGCCGTGCGCAAGATCAAATGAAACTTACGAGCTGTGCAGCACAAGACCTCATATTTACTCGGAGCTGATACAAACGTCAGAGCACAGCACGTCTGGCCTATTTTGATAATAAACTTGGCTCAGCCCATGATCAGTTGTGGGTGGTGGTATTCGTTTCAGATATCAGATAAGCAGAACTTACGACAAATTAAGCTCCCCCGTATTGCTGTTGGGTAATAACTTCCCCTATAATGCTTTTCTGAAATATAATTGAATATTGCTCACGTGTGTCGCAAAAGCATATTGCCTGATCCGTTGTTTATATGTCACAGGTAAAAAATACAGAGAGTTGGGTCAATACTCGCAATATTATTGCAACGCGTAGTAAAATATTGGCACCCGTTTTTTTCCAGCTCGTATTTATGAATTGGTTCATAAGGCAATCATTTATATGTTATTTACGACATATGATCAATCAACCATCAAATTTTAGGCAACATCCAAAACAATTCTTGTTTGGGCGGTTTCACTAAAAAAGCATGAATAATAATGCAAAACATAACTTTTTAAATAAAATATGAAAGTTTGCTTATGAATAAGCCAGCTGTATAGCTAGCACAATGCCATGAGCTGGGGCAACTAAAAATGTGTATAGGGTGCTTGCTAATCTGGTAATAGACTGTCGTTAGGATTATTTCTGCTCGAAGAAAGCAACGCAAAAATATATATATATATATATATATATATATATATATATATATATATATATATATATATATAGGCATATATACATATATATAGCATATAATATATATATACATATATATATATATATATATGACACAGTGTTTATATATGTTAAGGTTATGAATATATATATATACATATATATATATATATATATATATATATATATATATATATATATATATATATAAATATATATATATATATATATACGTTCCAAAATAATGCTAATATTAGATTAGCATTGTGGTTACTCATGGTAGCTACAGAAGCATATTACAGACAGTGCTAAATATTGATAAATTGATGTAAACCGCGAAGAATACAATACAGATGTAATAGCATCGCAGCACCCGCCCAGGACAACACATGGACTGTATCTGCGTTATATCTTCGGTTCATTGCTAAATTGAGGATTCAGAATGATGACTGAGTTTCCGAAAACAGTATTCCAACTAATCATTATATGGCATTTCGTGGAAACGAGTGTCAAAACATTTTGCGATGTGATGGATGTTGCTGCTTCATGGCAACCATAATCAAATTTGTAAAACATTTCGAAGCTATTTGCACATGAAAACTTTTAATATGTCGTTTGCAAAATATTTCAGGATGCTCTTTGTATCGATTCAACTTTTATCTCGATATGTCTCATGTTGGCAGCAACTGAGCAAGCTATAGGTAGGCGCACTTTTATGAAGCATCCACATTCCTAGGAATCAATTCGATTCCATGTTATCGAGATCGAGTAGTATTAAGCGGTTATTTTGCTGGCAATATGTCGCAATATATTAATTATTTTACAATTAATGAAACTAGATTAAGTGACAAATCTAAAATGCAACTAGATCGGATTAACTGGACACAAGGTTTTACAAAGATATAAAGATGTATTCTTGCAATAAATTTACTTTCACTGCATAAATATGGTAGAAGATGTCTCGAAGTTTTTTGCACTCTCCTCTTTGATGTACGTTGGATTCACGCGCTAACGTTCCTTGCAACGGCGCTTTTTAATCAACGTATCATTATCAGGAAATTTGTGATATATATATATATATATATATATATATATATATATATATATATATATATATATATATATATATATATATATATATATATAATATATATATATATATATATATATATATATTATATATATATATATATATATTTATATATACATACAAAATAATAAAGAAAACCAGCATAGCAGACATCCGAACATTTTTTTGTGAACCCCGCTGCAACACTGACTATGGTTACATAGTATATGGCTATATCCTTAATCACGATACATCTTCAATTAAAATGCTGACTACAATTTTTACACACTGTTGCAGCCAGGGCCTAGTTAAAAATATTCACAAATATTCGGCTGTTATGATATCTGACTTGTTCTTATCCAAGATCATCGGGAGCAGCAACAAGCCTGAAATGAATTGCTGTATCCTTATAATTCGCAATGAGGTGCTATAACACTTCACAAATGTGGTCAGGGTCATTGGACCGTTTGGAATTTATTTGGTATGTTAACAAATTATTTCAGATTTTACGGAATAAAAATACTACGCAATGGCTATAGCAAATGATATCTGGTGGATTTTTTTTATCTGTGGATAGATATCTCATAAAAGTGATATATTAGTATCCGTGCCTGGAGTATTAAGCATTAACGTACATATATACGTCTACGACATCGCACGCACAATCTGCATAACATAAATAGTGCTAGGAATCTTACAAGGCATTACTGTGCAACGTATATTTGCGGCATTTCGTTTATTACATATTCCATTTATTGACGCCATACATATAACAGCGTAATGTGTTCAAAATCGTATTATCAATGCGTTGTTAAAGCAGCTTGGTGTCACGATAAACAAAGCTATATATATAATAAGTGAAACATGTTTTTATTTTCGGCTGGCGTTCACCGCCTATTGTATAAAACATAGTTGCAAATATTTTTGAAAGCACAGACAAAGACGTCAAACCGATGTATTATCGTCCGTGATAGTAATAATTATTATTGCTACTATATGTGTCATCTATATAGGTTTACAGGTTGATCGCTCTATTTTCAATTGATGCAATGCATGATAATCTTTATCAGAGCAAAATCCACACAAGCTTTCTCCCTTTCTAAAGCAGCAATAACTATAGCATTCAAACCACTGCCAATTATTACCGACTTGTAGCAGTCATATACTTGGCTGTGGCAATGTGTCAACCTTTGAGCAGATGCAATGGGCCACTTTAAACACATTGCTCAATTATTGCATGTATATTTGTTAACACTATCGATGTACATTTGTTTCAATCAGGAATAAAGAATGATTTTCGACTCCATTTCAAAGCAGACGGCAATCATAGTATTTTACCCGAAAACAATTGCGTTACCGGCTTGCTAATATGTAATATATTACCAAATAGTTCGCTCAATGTAAAACAAAACACGATCACACCAACACGGTCAGCGATGACACATGACAACAGTTCACGTAATATGAAATGATTGCGTTAGATTTTCATCCTAGCAAAACTTGTTTGTCCCTGGCGTAGGCGTAAAATGCCAGGTAATCTCGCTGTAATTGTTTTCGCAATCGGGGAAAACTTATCAAATACAATTCGTGCCGCTACATGACACAGTTCTCGAGCAAGTCGATGTATGTATTTAAGGACGCATAATGAAATGGGTCAAATGCTTGACAGTCACCAGCCAACGTATTGACATGGCTCGATTATGCACCGTTATTGAAAACGTTATAACATGAAATTGATGCTCGAGGATGCGTTCTCGTAGAAGTTTGGTATGATAACAAATCGTGAATATTCTCCAAATTCGCCTTAGTTAAATAATGATACATTTTCTATTTATGAGAGTACACGGGTTGCGGATGATTCGTGACGTGGTTGGCTCTTGATAACGGTAATCAAATCCAAGCGGCATTTATCAGGATAAACCCATATAAGAACCATCGAGATTTATGTGGAAAAAAAATGAATGTCACTTCCACTCGTGTGTCAGATGCAGTTGCAAATGCAATTTGTGACACAGCTAGCAGATAATCCGTTGCACCGTGTTGCAACTGACTTTTTTTTTTGCATTACACATCCTCAATCATATCCGCCTGACAGTGAGCTATGGTGTTGGATTCATTTTGATAATGAACCTCCTGATGTTTCACTAGATAGTACTTGTTGAGCTGATTATTATATGCAGCTTTAAAACATCCAGTTAATCCACTATTGCATAAATAACGAAAACTTGAGACTCACAATAGCGGTCTAAACGCACAATGTTAGAGAGATGAAAGGTTTAACTTGTGCCAGAATGGTTTTATTATCTTCGCAAATAGTGGTTTAGATACCATTGTCTCATGAATCCCCATACAAGATTTCAAGCATGCGAAGTATTGACGTTGTGGGGCAGGATATCATCATTAATAAGGCAGAAACCAGCTGTTGATCGACGCTCAATCATCGCCTGATCAGTAACTATAACGTGAATGCGTTTCATATATTAACAGATTTTGTATTCCAATTTTTAATATTACACATTTAGCTTATTGCAACAAATGGGCCGTTATAAAACATGTGCATTTTCTCTGGTGTTACAGTTAGTGAACAGTAAGCACCGGTTTTTCAGGTAACCCAAATACGCGAATCGCTATCGCGATGTGTTGTACATTGTCAGGTCAAAATGAATGCTATTTGTTTCAAATGACCCTATGTGAATATGAGAAACCAATAAACGTACACCATAAAATGAATCAGACAATTCCATTCCATATATTACCTCGATTTATTGCTTTAAACTTTTTAAATGTATAAAGCTACCAAATCAATATGAACCCTGATAATGCGAATTATAAGTCCAGTACTGGCGGTTGTTAATTACAACGACATTATAAATAACTATACCTTCATCATGCCCTATTGATGATAAAGTGTGAAGAAACTTTGAGGTTATGGCTCTAACTACTCGTTGAACCATTGATTTTCCATTAAGACGTGGCTAAGAATTTCGCTATAATCGCGGGGAAAGACATACTCAGTCGCGGGCACCAATAAAATCAATAACTCTTTTGCTGTCCCCTCTTGCAATATGAGCAAAGTTAGCTAATGTAACTTGGCTTTGGCATCAGTCGGTTAGGCCAGCCAGCAGGTTCTCTCAATAAGCTTAAACGTCTAACATCTCATGACTCTGCTTATTGCATGATTATTACAAACAAAGTTACATGACCCATTAAGTACCCTCTTAGCCCTAGGGATTTACCGTGTTAAATTGTATCACTTGATCCAGCGGGTGCAGAGATGCGTCAATATGTTTGGCCCGAGCTGACATAACGTTCAACTGCAGCGCTTAATTAAATATAAAGCTGCCCAAAAATAAATGTTTTTCGCAATCGGTACATACTTGAGTAGCTTATGTTGACGTTTTGCATATAGCTACCTATAGTGGGTAGTTGATTTGCTAATTGCACTCAATGAAGGGTATTCGTCTAATATTAATATCTCAATTAACTACGGCTTTCACAATGTTGTTGCCCATACCAAACTCGTAAGCACATGTATGGTATCTTCTTCGACTCACTATTCTTTTACGAAGCAATCACAGGGGTAAATTTTTGTAATGGTTCACAAAATTCCAAATGAATCGATCGTTGCATGGATATTTACCTTGCGTGGGTTCGAGCAATGTCAGGACACACGGTGATAAAGCTCACTGGTGCAACCAGGTTATGACTGATATTAAAGTCATTGGATCGACCCTCAAATATATTAAACAAAATTGCTGGAACAATTGGATGGATCCATTCAAAACAACCTTTATCAAATTCAGCCCAAGCATGGGGAGCGGACACACAGCTGAATAGACCGTCGTAGCGAGGAGGCTATTCCTGCCCGTAATCATGTTGATCGTCCATATACATCTAATGTTTGTATCTGCTTGGGGATGAACTCATCCCCTAATGCATTCCGTGGCACATACAATGTCAGACACATAATTATCGATACGCAAAACTGGTTTGTATCAGACGTCGGTCGTTCCATGTTGAAACTCCATTCTTTCCGATCAAGCGGAGTAAAAGGCAAATTTGATTAAATCGATTGCATTTTCAGGAGAATAGATCTGCACTCGTTAATGCAATCTCTGTAAAAGTTAAGAAGGGCCATACTGTTAGCAATTAGTACCTACATTGTGATGCTCAGATACCGCGTTAAATAAGATTATTTTACGCAATGGCAATACTGAAGGTATAAAATTCGGCCTATTTGGAACACTTGGGTAATCTTGCAATATACGACATGATTTGGACATAAGTTGCTTGATATAAAAAGGAAACTTGATAATTTGCGTTGCTATGTAATGGTGTTGTGCCACAAATATTGCAGGTTCCGTGAATTTGTTTTTGAATGTTTGTGTATTGCAAATAACGGCTTCATGTCTTTGTACACTCGGGCACAGATAAGTTACAAAAACACGGCGCATAGATTCAAAGTACGTAAAGCAGCAACACAGTTGGCAGGTATATATCATAATTGTGCTATGCAAATTCCACACATTCCGCTTTGTGCGTATCATTTATCTGTTATTATAGTTTAATCACTCATCATTGTGCACAGGGTTGTCTTCATCGTCGCCGTCAGATGCAGAGCTAGTTGGCCTTTAATCAATTGGTCAAACGTCTTCCGTCTCTCGGGAGATTCCATCATTGTACTGTGGCTGGAGTTCTACATCGTGGACCCGTTCTTTGATATTGCTATAGTATTTCTTTGTAGTTGACATAAGGTTGACAGTCATCGACGTGGTGTGTTAGTAATATATCATAAATAATTGTATTGCATTTTGCAAGGTATTGCTCACTTAGAATCAACAAGATTAATTAAAATGTACCGAACGTTCATTCATTGCTTGGGTAACCTGCTTCATGATATGGCATTCATTTAAGTCAGTAAGTACCCATGTACAAGTAAATACAGCAGAACCAATCCACAAGTTAGTGATTTTAGCAAATGTGGACTAATTTGTACCTGGTTTTCATAAAAAAATCTTCTGCTAACATCACTTAGTGGTATATCACCTATGTTTACATTCCGATTAATATGTAAGTACGTCGTCAACTCGCAAAAAAAACGTTTTATGACGCTAAGAGGGATAGTATATGTCCTCAATTAATCAACAAACGTCATTGTCCTTAACCCAATGCAAATACATTTTCTTTAATGCAATAAGCAGAATCCGCATCTGTATACGTGTGTTTTGTTTTCTATGGTCATTGATTTATCTTAAGTGTCATCGGCAAACTATATTTAAACAACGACTCCATGAATATATTTTTTTCTTAGTGTCACTGCGTTATTTACGGCGGTTTTAGATGACGAGCTGAAATTGGCAGGCTTGGTTAGCGTTGTAAGTTAACACTGAATGCGTTATGTGGGCACAACATGCAAACCTATGGATTACGAAACTGAAAATGTGCTGTATAATGGTGGAAGTTTACGTCTAACACATTAACTCTTTTACATCTCCGAGTTGAATATAAAAATCGGCTGAATTTGCTGCCAGGCATTACGTTGCCGCTAAACTAGACCCACATATTGCATCTTTGATGTGCTTTCTCATGGTGAAGTAGTCCGTAAAAAAAAAAGCCCGCGGGCTCACTCAAGAATACTAAAACGTGTGAAGGTATTTGCGTGGTGGCTTCAAAAAGACTACCTGACGAACAGGGCTATTCATGTTACCGTTTTCCTGATCAAAACAGTAATTCCTTATCATGATTTCAATAAAAACATGGATAGCTGCTGATTTTGAATGCTGCATAATATCCTTTGGGCTTCTTATTGTTCAATTTTGTTCGTGCAAAATACTAGTTATCAGCGAGTGGTGATTAAAATAAGGGACAAACATGCACAATTATCAGTGAAAGCTTACGAAGATCTAATCGTGCACTGATCAACTGTTAGCGTCTACGAACCAAAAATAATTAGTTTAAGCTAATTAAGCATGTTTAAATAACTTGAATTAGCTCTCTAAGGAGTGATAACAGCAACCCACAGAGAATGCATTTGCTACGGTATGACAACATTCTAAAGCATTAAGGCCAGATTGGCCAATGTAGTGTGTAACTCCGCTTATATGCTTCTCATGAATTCTAGGTATGACAATCAACATGAATTATAACGTAACTAAGGATGTTGCACCGCTTGAATAATTGTTTCTGTCAATGGATCATAGTCATCGAACCGACAAACAATGCTCTATGTACACTTTATTAGCGGTGCGATATGCAAAAAAACAATTAACAGGTAGTACACTGATTATGTAGTGTTTTCGTGACGTCTTTGCTGATCTTTTCTGTGAACTAATGTAGGATTACAAAATTGGGATGGGTATTACAATTGCAGGATCAGGAAATTAGCTTCGTATCTGTTAGACTGTTAAAGTGTCAAACATAACACGTCGATGTCGCACAAGACATATTCTTCGCCCTGCATACTGGTAAGGGGCAAAGCTGATTTGGCCGAAAAGTTGCCATGTTAGATAGATAATATATTTGGATAAACCATATATATGAATATATATATACTCAACGGTTTGCCCCTTTGCATAAAAACAATTTCATGGCGATGTTCATTTTATAAAATTCCTCGATTCAGATCAGGAACGTTCCCTTGGATGTGACGAGCTGTAAGCCTATGATACGTCGCAAATTATGGCTTAACCGTGCGAAATAGCATGTCATATTACATGAATTAGATAGTGATCAAAACTGAAAGCCGTAAAACTAAAACGATATCCCCAGGCCTTAAGAAGGACTGCTTTTCGTGCACTGGAAAAATCAATTAACCCATATACGCCCTCGGCGGCATAATCGGAATTGAATAAACGCCCCATGAAACTCATATTAGGAAAACTACCGACGCCGATGGTTCTGGCTATTGTGAATAAATCATCGGGTAGTTATGATGGACTGCCATATAATGTTAAACATGCAGAGGTGTAATTAACTCTGATGGCTGATTGAGTCTAAATTGAGATATCCGTTGTTCTGGGGTAGTTTTGGCCATTAGCATATATCAATTTGGCAAGGTTGGTGCGTCAGTATTGTCTTTATTTGACCTTGCTCTTTTTTGAATAATAACAATCTGTTTTGTTAGGCTTCATCAAATATTATTCAAAGTAAATGACAGACGCATTGCAATTGATATGGCTTTATAAAGAATTGTCCCTTTCTTTCATGTGCTGTCCAATTTAAAGTTGCTTTTGCAGCACCCAAAATATATTTGTATTTCATCATAAGCCACCGAGCCTAAACCAACATTAACGGATAAGTCGTACACTAGCTCAAGTCACATATGGCATTTGTTTCTTGCTGTATGGGGTAAACACAGATGCAAGGAATTGTTATAGAATATATATTGCGTTAATAATGTATTTAGTACCCAAACCTTCTGTAGTCAATATATCAGTGGCTTCGCTCGAATTGTTGAATATCCAATGACATTGATCCTCTCAAGTCAGTCCTCAGAGTGATATATTTACACTCGCTGAATCGCCAGATTAAGCTGATTAAATAATGTGGTAATATATTTTTTCTATGAAATATTTTCCGCGCTGAGTAAGCCACATTTGGAATTGCATCTGCCTTTTCAAGGTGCACTAATTGGTCATGTGCAATCAATAACACAAATGTATATATGATTGCCTGGTTAAGTATTGGTATTGCAAAATGCATTTGTTGCAACGGCTTCTCTGACGTCTATATGTTTTGATAAATGACAATTATATTCCCTTCAATATGCGCTGACTGCTTGCCCCGACGTACAATCAAACAGCTACGTGTACATTCAAACTGTGAACATAATAGGCATACCCGCCTATTCTTGCACATACAATAACTACTCTTAATATCACTACTAAAACATATGATAGCGAACTGTGCCGCTAAAGTTTGACAGTCCTCCGGGGAACAGTCGAATACAAATTAAGAATATTATCAGTCTCATGTTATGCCATCTACTAATAGCCATCTACCAATAGCTTAGCTATTCGTTACATGAACAGAACTGTTTCTGGCACAGAGCTTGATGTATATGTGTATATGCTTTTAGAAAAGCCAACGAAGCGTAATTTGATATCAACTAAATGTTTATTCTAGTCAAGAAGAATGACGTTACAAAATTGGTATGACAAAGAAAAAACATCTTGAAGAGGTCACTGTCGCTCCATTTATTATAAATGCGACCATATGTAAGACATTAATTGCTATGCGTTCTGCTGTAGGCTCATAAAGTCACTAAAATTACCATTGTAGAAAGTGAATGGCCACCCAATTTACAAATGGCAAAGTAGTCAATACAAACAAGTACTCTCTGATATGTCGCAAACAATTACAAATCCGCAAATCTGTTGAAGTGCTCCAGGGATGGCGGGTTGTTGCCATATTTATGTCTGTTGGCAAAACCAGCTATGCTTGAAATATAAAGTATATTACGACCTAACTAATTTTTTCCAGTTAATTTTTATCCACAGTTTTAGAACCACGAGTATTGTTATGTATGTTGATGTATATAAACTCATCATTACCATATACATAATATCATTACCAATCGCCACTGTCATAAATATTTACTCACCACCAACTTGGTCTCCTATACATTCATTATCAAGATGTCGTTTGCATGATTTTGGCACGTCAAATATGTGCACAAACGTTCTTCCATCTTTGTATGTCCTCTCAAGGTACAGTGTGTACTTAGACTTAGCCCATGTAAACAAGAGAATTACCATTTACTATGCAATCAATGTGCATTGGGCTATCCATATACTTTGGAGAGGGACTTTGTGGAACATTTTCACATTTCGAAGCGTTTCCCACATGGTTGCTAAGTTATTACTTTAAAGCTTTTTGTGATACATAAAGGTTAAGTACAAATAGGACTTCCCGCGGTCGAATTAAAAGGTACATACATTAACCTGAAGCATAAATAACCGCTGTAATATGAAATACGAAGCATTAATATGCAGATATCCTTAAATGCTGGACCATATTTTCACGTACGGCTTTGTACCTGCAATTCAGATTACAGCAATTAGAATTTGAAGGACATAAAAAGACTTAACACGGTTAACTGCGCACCGATTGCCAGATTCCGGCAAGCGCGGGTACCTAGATAACACACAAGTACACGGCTCTAGAGGATTTGCTGTCGTTAAATGGTACTGAAAAAAGGTTAGGGGATAAACTAGCATCCGATGATACAGGGGCATAGACATGCTGTAACATTTGAGGCTTAAATTAGTTATAATAAATAGGCAATAACATTACTGTCGTAGTAATAATTAATCAATGGTTTATTGAAACAAGAAATGTAATCGCAGGAATAGTAATATATGTTTATAACGCGTCGCAGCTGCCATTTCATGTGTCTGTAGCTGTACTACTTTAATCACGATTGCTGTGTGCCTACGCTATGAATTATTGCCGCACATTTATATTGAAGGGAATATTTATATACATATATATATATATATATATATATATATATATATATATAGATATATATATATATATATATATATATATATATATATATATATATATATTTATGTGTATATATATACATATATATATATATTTATATATATGCATATAGATATATATATATAAATATATAAATATACATATATATATGCATATATATACATATACGTATATAAATATATTTATATATATGAAATACATATATATATTTATATGTATGTTTACACATATATATATATATATATATATATATATATTTATATGTGCATTTATATATATTTATGTATATATATATAAAACCAGGTAATAAGCACACCCACGTATATATATAGCAAAATATATGTATGTGTATATTTATATATGTAGATATATTTATATAAATATAATTATATATGTATATATATATATACATATATATATATATATATATATATATATATATATATGTAAATTATATATATATATATATATATATATGTATATATGCATATATATATATATATGTATATACATATACATATATAAATATATTATATACATAAAATACATATATATATATATGTATACGTATATTTATATATATATATATTTATATGTGCATTTATATATATTTATGTTTATATATAAAACCAGGAAATAAGCACACCCAAGTGTATATATAACAAAATATATATATATGTGTTTATGTATAGATGTAGATATATTTATATATATGTAATTATATATATATATATATATATTATATATATATATATATTTATATATATATATATAAAGATATATATATATACATTTGTATATATTTATATATATATATGAATATATATATATATATAAATATATACATATATATATATATATATATATATATATATATATATATATATATATATATATATATATATATATATATATATATATATATATATATATATATATATATATATATATATATATATTTAGGCTTTATAATCAATATGCGTAATATGGCCGAATTGCTAGTTAAATAAGATTCATATAGCTGCATCATGGTAGCCATTCCTTATATTACACACATTGTTTTATAAAGTATGGTCACCAAAATGTCATTTATGAGAGAGCTTCGGCCCGGGCTCTGTGACACTTTTGCGGGTAATTATTCTTCCCGCATCAAGGATCAGTCTCATACACGCACCACCCCTTTCACCTCCATTTTCTTATTTTCCATTCTGGCTCCTTTTTGCCGGTTCCCATATTAACCTACCTGGCTGCCATGGGTTGCATAGCATGTAGTTTAATTGCTGAATAATTAGCCAACATTGTTCATCTCGTGTTTAGATTATCTATTGTATTGGAATAGTTTTGTCACAAATATATTGTCAATCTTGTCATTGATCGCGTAAGTCCTTATATATTTTGTTTATTTTACAAGATATCAGTTGTTGAACTGTTTATGTGACGAGTAGACAATGAACGAGATTTTTATTAGACCTCATTGATTCTTGACATTGGATCTCCAACGAAGAGGTTCATGTGCGGTGCAAGTCACCTACATTTACCGTACGCCAATATATTGCCGTTCGTTGGATATTAGAAGTTGCACAACCTGCAGCTATATACCGCGCAGTACCAACCTCAGAGGTTCCCACCGTCGGCAAATATGACTGGCTAATGTACTGGTCAGTGTATATTCTCCGCGATATATCGTTATTTCGACCTAAAATGTTTCGTCATTGGCTTCAATAAAAATTACGTTACTGGAAACACCAATGTTGTGAATTAAAGCTTATAGTGAATGCGATTTTTTTATTCGAACTTGTTTGTATTGTGGCCGTTGTCAAAATTAGCTATATTAACAAGAAAGTTCTTGGGCGTCCAAATTTCCCTAGAATATATAAACTGTTTGATAAATTCTATATCAGATAGAAACAGTAGGTAGTAATGGTCTTAATATGACAAGGCGATCTGCTACGACGGCGCGCAATGGGTGGTATAATACTGCAAAATATGAAGCGTGGAATACCCTTTTAATAGTAGGTACATCTGCTTATTAAGGGGTAAAACGGACATTGAAGTGGATGCTGGAATGGAAAACTGATCTGCAGCAATATGCTAAGCAGTATTCACTGCTGTATACCAGTTGATGTAAGTACTGTATCTCCATAAACTTGACAGCAGAGAGAACATATTAAGATTAGTGTTGCTGTTGCATTGATAGTGGCAGCATCGACAACGTAGGTTTTCCGGATTTAGACGTTAGTACACACAGACGTTATGCCTTACACAGGACCTGACTCCTGCTATTTGCTTTGTACCAAATTATACCGCCGGTAAGAAGCGTGATGCAGTGCCCAATTCATTCGTTCATGTAGCACCTCCCCTGCGGAATGTCGTAATTTCCCCATGGCCCCAAGGTTGGCACTTCGGAATGTACATAACTACGACGGCTATGCTGCAATGCATCAATATCTATGTTTCTGCTCAATGGACTAATTTGGCTACTGACCGAAGCTGTTTGTCTTAATGTTACACGAGCAATCTGTGGTCGTAACTTTGGGACTGCGGCTCATAAAAGTAAATATATTAACTTGTTGCGGAGTATTATCCTGCGCGGGGGAAATTGTTAATTGAATACATATCTCCAACACCGCGAGTGGGTCAAATTATTTTACATTCGTGAACACAAACAGAATCTCAATGTAGCCTAAGCTAACACATTTGCTATGTAGTTGCGCAATGTTATTTAATCAATTCGCGTGTTATGGCCGTTATTTCCTGAACTACGACTCGCATAGCGGCATCATTGTATCCATTTATTATATTACAGACGATATTTAATAGAGTATGGCTAACAAAATGGCACTTATGACAGGGCTTCTGCAATGGCTCTCTACCAATTTGACAGGTAATTATTCTTCCCGTCTTCTGGATCAGACTCACGCTGGGTGGACAAGCTTTATCATATGAGAAGCGGGCTCCCGGTATATCGGTGATCTGCGCTCACTTAATCACACTGTCTCCGTTGGGAGAATAAGTATTATATATTTTTACTCTGCATCCTCTGTAGGATCGGTAAAACGGAGGAATTATCTAGCATTAGTGCATAGCACTTGTTTAACACAGGGGGAATTCAATTATGTAATTGGAAAGATAAATATCCAAAATTTACCAGATTGATAGAATTCCAAATTGAAGAAACATGATGTTGGTGGGTCAACTGCAATATCATAAAACCGGATTCCACTAGCAACACCACCACAATCTGCTATGACTTACTGCTATTGTGATGCAACCACTCATTATGTATCGCATTATCTGGATAGCTAATTACTTGGATTAAGCTTCTAAAACATGTCAAATAATAGGTTTGCAAACATTGCCTTTTGCTGTTGCACACATACTGTCCATTAGTGCTGATTTACAAGTACAACATCAGAACAAATCCACAAGCATGCGTGCATGGGCAAAATAGATTAACTTCTGGCTAGTTTTAATAAACCAATCTTCCGCAACGACCCAAAGTGGTATATCAGTTATGTTCATATCCACGATGTTTACATTTGAGTGAAGAGTACGGATATCCTCAACGCGACATCATAAGAATTATGAGTTTTCACTGGATGCGTCATGCAACAAATGTATGAGAGGACTTTTAACGGGGTTTAACGTACCGAACATTTATAATTTCTCCGAGAGAATATAAAATTTTGCTAAATTTGCTGCCTGGCAATTAAGCTGCTATTCAACTATGCCATCATTCTGGCTTTTTTTATATTCTTTTACATGGTGAGGCTGTACACCAAAAAAGCCAATGAACTGACTGATTATTAATTGCACATCGCAAAAACGCTTGAATTGTTCTGAGACTTCATGTAGACATCCATCAATTCGATGATTGTCATTTGACGAGTTGGGTTACTCATGGCATTGTTTGCCCGATCCAGCCACTATTTCCTATCATGTTTGTCAATTATAACATGGTTCGCTGCTGATTTCGAATGCTGTAAGATATCATTTGGGCGCCACAAATTTCAATTTTGCCACATAACTGCCTCACATATTTGCAAAATACCAGTTGTTCATTCAAATAATGGACAAACATGCATAGTTATCAGTAAAAGCAACAGAAACCATATTTATCATGCTGTGAGCACGAGAATGCAATATATTTGGTTTTCATGAACCGTGAACTTATCAACTGTCAGCGTTAATGAACTACCAATAGTTGATTGTAGCTCATTCGGCGTGCTTTGATAATTAATTTACACCCCAAGGTGCATTTACTGTGACCAAGGAAATTCATGCTATTCCTCTTATTCTTAAATCCACGTATCTTACCCATTATAAACCGGTAATTGTGTTTTTTTCAATTCATTAATTCGAGAAATTGTTCAACCTGATTTATTAGTCTTTTAAGAAAATATGACCTGCAATCGAGCGATATGATGGCATGTCATTTAGTTGTTTATTGAATGTTTCATAATGCATTCTCTCTTAATTGATATGTCACGCTATTTTAGTTGCAAGCTACACCTAACATACGTTGGACCTAAATTCATGGGCATATAAGTAAAGCACCATTGATTGCAAAAGGCAAAGGCGCAGAATTATGAATGTTTATGGTGCTAACAAATGTGGAGCGAATCAGTGTGAATTAAAATTTGCTCCTCGTATTGTGCAATAACATCTTAAAGAGGATTCATTTTCGAAGGATTCTGAAGTTGACTTGTACACCTCTTGGCCTTAACATACAACGACGAGTATAAACATAGCCACATAAGGTGATTAGGCTCCTGACAGACCAGTCTAACTAAAGAATATTTGTAGCAATTACTTATGGTAGAATATGCGCCTTATGATAAGCCAAAGTGTTCATATCACATAAAAAGAGGGTGTTGAGCTTTTGCACGAGCGGCACGCATTTGCAATGTTGTTTCAACCCACTATTCTATAAAGTATAAGTAAAACAACATTTTATTCAAGAGTAAAATGCCGGCGTTAATGGCCTTCACAAATACCATGGGATCGACTATACTAGCGATATGGCGATGGTTAATTAGGAGACAAAGAGTCCAGAGGACACGCAACCAAAATGAGAATATCCCCAATAGAATAAGCTAGTGCAATCGAGAGCATAATGACCCTTGAATTAAACCACTAAAAGTTGAATGCGCCAATGCGCGTAGCAGCGAACCGCTATCATCCCCATCGTAGGAAGTCGGCGTGAACGCTGTACGCATGAAATCCCATTTGTGCAGGTACCTTACAGGATATATGTGATGGATGAGAGGTACCATCTTCGTTGACAGTAATTAGTTTTTATTTGATATAACGTGGGAGTTATCTTCTCAATGTTATATACAGCTAACTGGTACTCCATAAGCTTAAATCCTCTGTAGTAAAATTCATCGCATTTGTTACATCATCCCATACACTCCATGTAATTTCGGACATTGGACGTTATTGGATCGCCGGAAAATTAAGCTTTAGCTATAGTATAGTATATGTTGCTTCAGTCTCATTTAATGGCTTATACTCATTGGCTAGTTAATTTATCTTGCTGTTAAATAACTTTGGTATAAGTAATTATCGAAGAAAGTCACCATTGAATTAACCCTCACTGTCAGAAATGTATTTATTGGTTTGTCGAATATAGGAATAGCATCACCGGCAACCAACGGTTCTTGTTGATCCTTTCCCAAGGCATCGCCGGAACAAACTCAACTAGAGGCTCGTGACATAAGGCAGTCATTTGTAATCTCACTCGCATCATCAGGGATGTTTGTTGTGGCTTATAAAGTCATTCCATGTTTTTGCATCTTTCATTGCCTCTATTATCAAGGCATGCTATGTCAAATTAACTTAAAACAGGCATACGAAATACTTTCTCAAAATACAGAACTTGGATGATGGTTAATCCTGAACGCAACTAACCCTTGCGGTTTATATGAATATGCATTGCATTTCATATTGACGTTGAATGTTTCGCACCCAGCAATGCAACACCGGTAACAGCGTCGATTTGATAAATCAGTCAGCTTTGTTTCTTGAGTTAAACAGGCGTTTATAGAAACGCTGTTATGAATATACAAGGGTTAATGATTAACACATCGCGATTTACAATGCACACCACAAGTGATCCATGGTCTGACATCAATAGCATCACATATGTTACTTCATGTATCGCGATAGCGATAAGAGATGGCATGCAATGCGCAAACATTTTCCATGCTGCCTACGCCGAGGATTTAGCATATTAGGCTGTTAATGTTGTTGAGCGTTAGTGGAACGCATGAGATATTTTCGGCTCCGTTTCCCACTTTCACATAGCCTACGTATATGCCTACAAATCATTAATGCTTGCTGTCATGTAATGCATACACTCATAACTCATGACAGTCATGCAAAACAGAAGTGAAAGAGTATTTTTCCATTGTTGTGGAATGAGCTGATTTTGTGAGAATTATTTATACTTTGTCGGGCGATGAAATAATAATACAGTTCATTTTTGGTACTTTCACTGATATTTACGTGACTTACAGTTACACCACGGTGTGCTCCATGTTGTGTTTAAGACGATGCTAATGGCATGCCAGGATTGGGTAGTCAAGTGGCTCAGACTGTTATTTTGTCGTACTATCGCGTTGACACGATATCTATTTATCTGGCCTCTACATCTTCCCGCTTTCCAGTTTTCTGCAATCGAGAGACGAATATAACCTCGGATCAAGGCAACTACTGGAATAGAGCATTCTCTTGAAACGT
This sequence comes from Urechis unicinctus, assembly GCA_034190875.2. NCBI lineage: Eukaryota > Metazoa > Annelida > Polychaeta > Xenopneusta > Urechidae > Urechis > Urechis unicinctus. The sequence goes on along the minus strand of CM067351.1, from coordinate 52,171,780 downwards.
ATTGCAGTTAATGCAGTACTTAACACTGTGCCTGTTCTCTGAGCAATTAGCTGGGACAAATGCCTCCGTTTCTGTCTATCACTCACTGTTAATTCTGAGGTATCTTTTTAGCAAAAACCATTCAAGTATTTAATATATATTTTGTTGACAAAGAACATAAGCAATAATATCGCAGTCAATGAATCAATAATAAAAACTATTGTGTGAACACGTAATACTTAACATGTATGTATCAGTCCAAATGTGTTATACGCCTCATGTTTGCTTGCCTCTCAAAACATAAAAACGATTCTAGTCTCACTTAAAAGACACAGCGATGTAATGACTCAAATGTTATGATACTGACTATGGCAAAATACTCTATGCTGCGGTTCGATGTCCTTTAATTCTTAAGTAAACAATAAATTGGACCCCAATACCGATTTCTTCGAAGTTAATTAAAAGTACGACTAGTTTCTTGGATATACTTGGTAGATGATATTATACTCGTTTTAATACAATGTATTTTCCTCGCATTACACCTGCAGTGAATTTACGTCTGATATACTTTGCCTATCAGCTAAAGACGATGTTGATGTAGTGATCATATATGATGTTATCACACCCAATGACGGATTCTTTGTATCGCTGTGGAATCGCTTTGCAAGACACAATTAAATGTAATGATTAAACGTCATTCTCCCTGAATATTTTAGACGTCGCAAACATATTCAGATCACGGAAATAACTTGTCTCAAGTAACGGAGTCTTACTAAACAGACACCAAACAGGCAACCGAAGTCGTTGCCAGATAGATAGAACATATATATGTTTATATACCTGTGATTATGTAGCACCCCGGTCTGGTAGCGTGTGGATATTTGTTGCCGGCCCCTGCCCCCGGCCCCTTTCAACTATGATTCTTACTTGAATGCACTGGAGTGTCACTAGCATCGTTATCGTAAGACTGTTTTGTGCAGGGCCTACTGAAGGACAATGGGAAGACAGCCCCTGGCTACATTGTCCCTACTTGCAGCACAGGATTTGTTGTCTATGTGTTTGTTTGCAATTAGTATCGATGAGTTGCCGTTGCTACAAATAAAAAAAATCTATTCTATTCTATTCTATATATATCAAACATATACAAAAGAATGTGGTACTCATTCATGTCATCAAAACATAGTAATTGGTGCTACCATCGCACTTTGTTGTACCGTAAAATGGTTTATCTGATACATTTGAGAGTTCGACCTTGACCACTGCTGTATCTACCTGCTAGGATGCAATTTACACCGCATTTGCTATTTTAATTACTGGGAGCTACCCTCATTGAATTTGTGAACAGTAAAATTGTAATACGCCTATTGAAAAAGATATTCCTTGAAGCAAAATTAACATAAGCAGCATTCAATTACAGAACATTAAGAAAGCAGTTTAGTTTCTATGACATCACATCTGCTCTTTTGTTTAGCGTTAATTCTCAAGTCTATTCAAAAAGATTTTTCTCTGAAAAAAGTGATAAGGCCGTACACTACTCGTTAATCGCAAAGGGATACCAAAATAAAAGGGCTACATTGGCAGTAGTTCTTCTGCAAATGTCATTAGTACACCATATGCCGCACCTGGTTTACATGGCCGATTGCAGCTCTCGGTATTGATAATCACACCTACGCAGCTCGTTATTTTCAAAATCAAGGATCTAATCAATAAACTAGGTTTTTATGCACGTGAATGGAACCGTCGACTTATAGCATTCAATTTTCGCGATGACAATGGCGCATCTGCCTGGCAGTAAGTTAACGAGGAAAAATTCAAGGCGCCATCATAAAGAACGTGCGAAAGTGCAATTATCCATTTAATATGTTGCCTCTTCCATATAAATGCGTCTAACAATTGCTGGGTCAGTTCGGCCCCGGGACGATACGCCCCCACAACGATACGCCCTCGTTTTACAGAAAGGATCATACTGAATGCCACATATATCCTTCTATAAAGGAACAGTGTTAATGAATTTATATCTCTTGATATGGAAGAAATTTAAAGCATTATGTTCACCGTCCAGAGAAACCATACGACATGCCCCTTGAACAAAATGACGAACTGATGTTTGACATATAACCTGTACGACATCTTTTGTTTCCAGTTTGTCATACATGCCACATTGTTTTGTGTAAATAATAATAAAATGTAAAATCGATTTACTGCAGATTCACATAATTGATACATGTATGTATGCATGTACATATTTTTGTTTGCTTGGATCTAAAATAATATGTATAAACATATACACGCGCGCACAAATGTATATGCATATATATATGTATATATATATATATATATATATATATATATATATATATATATATATATAGATATATATATAGAGATACATATATATATACATATAAATATAATTATATATATAAATATATATTTATATATACATATATATATATATATATATATATATACATACATATAAATATATATAATTAATCTATATATATACATATATATATATATTACATATACATATATATATGTATTTTTATATATATATATATATAAATATATATATATATGTAAATATATATATATATGTGCATATATATATAATATCTATATATATGTATATACATATATTTATATATATATGTTTATATATATATATTTATATATATGTCTATATATATATATTAAATTTATTGATATATATATATATATATGCATATACATTTGTGCGCGTATAAGTGTGTAAACATATGTTTGAATAACGATGTAAATATATATACATATATATATATATATATATATATATATATATATATATATATATATATATATGCATATATATACATATATGTGTGTGTATATGTAAGAGTGCATGAACGTTCGTTTGTAGTAATGCATGTAAGTATATATGTGTGTGTACGTATGTGTGTATGGTTTAATGTAAGAATGTTTATTTTCATTTTATGCATGTATTTATTAAGGGTGTGGCTGTAATAAAAATCAATGATTGTTACATACATGCGGTTATGTATATGTGAAATATATGCATGGTTGCTTAAATATATATATATGTATATCAAATATATATATATATATATATATATATATATATATATATATATATATATATATATGTATATATATATATGTATATATATATATATATATATATATATATATATATATATATATATATTTATGCATGTCTGTGTGGGTGTACGTATGCATGTATGTATGTTTGTATCTATCTATCTATCTATATATATATATATATATATATATATATATATATATATATATATATATATATATATATATATATATATATATATATATATATATATATATATATATATATATATATATATATATGGGTAAGTAGGTACGAAGAAAAATGTGCGAATGTAGGTGGATATGTTTGCATGTATTTATGTTTCTTTGTATTTATATATGTATGTATGTATTTATGTACGTATATATGTATGTATGAATGTATGAATGTATGCATGCAAGCAACTTCGTATGTATGTATAATGGTGTGTATTTCTGTATGGATATGTGCATGTGTTTATATATATTGTTTTTGTATGTATTCATGTATGTAAGTATATATGTATGTACACATAGATGTATGTGCGCAAATATGTGAGTATTTGAGCCTGTTTATATATATGTTGGTGTGCATGAATGTATTTATGTGTGCTTGCATACATATATATGTTTATGTTTACGTGTATGTATGTCTGCGAGTAGGCATGCATGTTAGTGTGTATGTTTATTCGTATGTACGTATGTATGCATGTATGATTTCAGATTAAACGCACCAGCTGCATGATCAGCTTCAATGCAGAGAAAGACTGGTGATGTTATCGTACAAACACTAAAATAACAACAGTAGACCGAGGTGAGTAGGCAGACTGAGTATCGAAGGAATAACCAGATTATTTAATGACTGCTCATTGTGTCGGTCTGCGTGGATGCTCTATTCTGACGTGGTTCGACTTATCAATTTTGCTAAGATAAGTCTTCCCTCTTGACCGGCATCCGAATTGGTTATCATTTAACACGGATAAAGTGCCGTGATAAACACTTATTGTCATTGATTCAAGCACCCAGAGTATAAGGTCATAAAGTATTTCATTTTTGCCATAGCAAACCGAAAAGGATTTTGTCAAAATTACGCAGTATGTTTCCAATCGAAATGTTTTCTCTCATGAATAATATGGTATATCCGCAGCATGCTACCCATGAGGTTTTGGTTTCAGATGAAGTAGCAAGAGTTCAACCATGTAATCAGCTGCTGTGTATCTTTGATTAACTTGCAATGTGAATGAACTTGCAAATAAATAAATAAATCGGACTGAAATAATAGTATAGAGTCCGTTAGTATTATTCATTGCTTCAAAGCATCCGTAATTGCCATTTTCCGGTAGCTTATCCGGTTTCTATCGGTAACTATATGACCACTACGGGCGGTTTTTCTATCAATGCTTAATCACCGTTCAATCCGTTCCATCTACCCCACAGACTGCAACTGTTGTCAATACGCCGACATTGAGTTCATGATTAAGTGCAGGCAACCTAAAAACAACACGAATTATGCTTCATTGCAATAATAGCTGTTTGATTATTTGTGGACCCAGGAATTAGCATGCATTAGGTCAAATGTACTATAACATAATCTACCTTTGCAAACGCACTGGAAACATGTACTGCTATGTAGCATACGTCACTTTTCAAGGAATCTTTAGTAGACTAGGTTATCTGCAAATGCTGGGTTAAAACGTATTTTCAGAATTGTTCATGTGACACAGGTATTTTTGTTTCTTGTGACTTTATCTTCTAACCTCGCTACAACGCGTGCCATTAGCTGAAGACTTGCGACAAATACAACTTCGGAACGCACTGGGATTCAACTTGTAATGACAGCTTTAACAGCTCTGGTCTATTCAGGATCAGTCGGATTAAATCCCTATTCAACGGTGACATTATTTTTGTCGTGCTTCTAAAATTATTTTGCTCATGCACTCATTAAGTTTTGAATGACCCTACCTTCAATGATTACAAATATGCTTTCGCTGATACTCACCTTGAGCATCGCGGTGCCTAGGATGTAAAAAATATACTAAGTTTAATAATTATTTTTGTCTAATATTGATTAGGAAAAATATCGATAGGTTCCTCATTTCAGAGAGGGTAATGCTATTGCCTGTGAATGGTATGTATACCTCGGACAGTATTCCTTTAATATAACCCCGTCATTTTTTTCTTCAACATAATGGACAGCAGCTTAAGTAGGTCCGCTATCTAGGAATCTAGAGATTGACTGAGTTAAGTTTGCCGTTAATCCCGTTAACGCCAGGGCACAACACATAAAGATATAAATGAAACCCAACCTAATGAATTATCAATCATAGCCTCATGTCGATGGCATTTTATTTGGCACCCATTGAAAAGCATGGGCCTTTATGACACGCAACCACAGTGGCTGTTAACATATTACAGTGGAGGCATATTTTTCCCATATTACCGTAACCCCCTAAACTATCAAATATCACCAACATCGTCGATCTAGACGGAATTTTATTGCTTAACTCGCTACAAGAGTATGCTCAATACAACGAAGAGCGTTTGTATCATGGAAACAGATATAATCAATAACCGAAATGTAGTGCGGCATAAACGATATCCTATCTATCGATTGTTCAGAGCGACACAATGCACTGCCTATAGCATTGATCCATTCTGTAGATGCATAGTTTAAACACGTATGGCCGAACAATTGCCGCCTATTAACATACGGCGTGTGCAATGACTGATTTAATAAACGAAGATTGGGGCTTTCCATAAAATATGCTTCACCATCCATCATCGCAGTACATCTGCTAATTATAGACACATTATCTATAATATTATATTCCAATATCAGAAATCAATTATAAGCTACCTTTTCAACGTTATACATGTGGTCAAATGCAGCTTATGGTACGCAATGTTTTACTCGGTTAACAATCTGTGTGACTATCGAATAATATAATGAAATGTCAAGTAGTCAGAAAGCGATCAATATCAACTAACCCAATGAAGATGTTATGAACGTATCGTCTAGTCTACATACGTGTGGTGACCCCTATTATCTATTGGGATTCCATTAATATACATCTCCTAATTCCAACACGTGCGCCCTATCAACCTCTCTTTCATAATTCACAGATACTCGGCCGCAGATATCCATGGCTAAGAGCGGGACATTCAGAGCGATGCTGTCACTCTGGTGAGCAGCGACTTTCTGTTCTGTGTAAGTCATAAATAACAATCATCGATTGATATGAATAGGGTATGCCTGAATTACGTTGCCTCTGACATTAATCCATAATACCTAAAATAATAGAATTGAATATAGATAATTGAAAAGATGTAGAAATTAGGTTTACTTTCAAACTTAACGGTTTAATTATGGTTATTTGTGATATACATAATTTCGTTTTAATAAAATACCATTCAAAGATGCGCGATCTCTCAACATTGCTGGTGGCATACGCATCTTGATGATCTGCTGTTTGTTGAAGTATAATCACTGTCGTGTGATCCAGCGGTGTAATTCCTTTCGAGCAGCGCACAAACAATGTATTGACGTCTTGATAAAGATAAGCTACGCAGACAGGCCGGATGCGCCTCTGTTCTATATCAATTCACTCCAAGAAACAGGATGTTTTTTAGCTTTATCTGGCAAAATAAAGATGCCTATGCTCACATTATTAGTCACCTTAGACGTGGTGATTACGGTCGGGGTTTTTTCGGGACTTAATTGAAGAATAAAAACGTAGTGCCAAAATTCAATAAATACTGAAAATGTCAATATCCGGCGCGCTCGTTCCCGTAAGAACGTTATTGAGTTCGAGCAAGGTTTACAATATAAGGCCAACTTGGACGAGTCACGGTAACATTTGTGATTATCGGTCGAACTTATGTTATTTGTAATTGAAAATATATTATGGCGTATTTGTTAAACGATCCAATAATTACAGTACAGTACAACGAGTATTTCAGTCAGTTGTATATGATAAACTGTAGCAATCATAAATGCTCGACTTTGTGACCTTGATAGTATTTATATCCTGTCCACAATCTTATATTACAATATTACTTTCGCCATGTCAGTTGCTATGACGCTAAAGCGACGCAAGCTAGATATAGTAACACGTGGCAATCATCAAGCGGCAAAATGACTCTGAACGGCTTAAAAGCACACAAATGATAATAAGTAACTTGGCTAAAGAGTACATATCAGGTTAATTTGTTTCCAAGGTTTGTCTTGCGCATAGGGATAACATTCCTAACAGGTGTCTGGGATGTTGCTGCTTGGTAGACTTATAAAACTGGTATGGAAGTTAAGCCATGTAAACACGCCCATGACAATCGTCAAAACCACACATCGCGATGTAGACGAAATGGCAATTACATGACCAGTAAAATAGTTACTTCAGCAGGCGATTTGCAGCTCTGTTGTGTATACGTATCCACAAGGCTTGAGAAAGCCCCCGGATACTTATGTGGAGTCGTTCAATAACACATTAAACATATGGCATGACATAATGATTAATCTCCGTGACCAACGCATCATCACAATGCTAAGGGAAATGGTTCATATATCCAGCTTAAGCCTACCGAGCGAATATGCGGAGCACCTACAAAAACGCTATCAACCTTTGACCATATAATTGGATGCAAAGTGACTTCAGTTCAACGCAAGGTTTCCGTTATTGTGAAACTCCTCAGTAGTATCAAAAGTGAGTATATTTCATATTTTAGTAATATCAGACAGTACTGGTGGCTTTGTAATTGTATTCGGGATAAATATACATGCTTAAACACTACTCGACTGTGCTAAGTAACTGTGCACACTCAATCCAGAGGTCTAGTCGCTTTCAGTGATCTTATGAGCCGAAATTGCCATCAAAGCCAAGGCAATATAGTCACAAGCACCAGTTGCCAACACGTAAATACACTGGCAGCCCGGGGAGACAACTAACGCCAAACGGAACAGAATGGCTAAGTTGAGAGGTGGAATAATCTCTGAGCTGTGCAGCAGCATATGCGGATATCTCTAGGAAACATTTGTCAATGTGTTTTGCCAACCGTCAAGAAATGTTCATCTAAGCAACGGAACGCTACGCTCTATTGGTAAACTGAATTGTATTATCCATGGCAGACAATTTGTGACATCCGTTTGTAAATATGTGGATATCAATTCATTGCCTGACTGAAACAATACCCAGCTTATGCAGGCTATAACTGCGAAATTGAATCGAATTGTCTCAAACGGTTGCCTGCGTTACACAATATCCCTTGTGAAACATTCTTAATATAGCAACCAATACACGTATACTGTTCATTGCGTTATGTATATTGATATTGAGCCTCGCTTATGACTGGCTCCGACAATTATTTACATATCGTAGGGTTTGTTGCAGGTTTGCTATGGTAACGACAACCTTCGTGTTCTCTGTGGTTAATTCCTATTATTGATTGTATCAACGCAAATTATAGATTCGAGGAATGGATATTCCGATACCAAAAGTCGCCCTGCTCTACCTAATTCATTACTCTTCTGATCGATGCTTATATATAAGTGAAAAGTAATATGGCATTGAGTCCAGAAGACACAAAAACAAAATAAGAATATCCCCAATCGATCAAGCAAGTGTGTTCAGAAACATAATAGTCTTTTTAATTAATCCGCTAAACATTGCCTGCGCCTATGTTAAGTGCAGCAAACCGCTCTTATCGCTAACACATAAAGTCGGCTTCAACGCTGTAAACATGAAATGAAATTACTGCAGGCAGTTCACAGGGATATATGTCATGAATGAAAGGTTCCATTTCCTTTGAAAGCCTTGTATTTATGCCTGACTTGGAACCCTTAAACACATCGTGCGCCAGTGATATTATATGCATGAGAACTATTTTATCATCCAACATTTTCTCCGTCTAATCCAGAGTAAAGATTGTATGCAAAACATAAAACATAGACTCTGAATATGCATGTTTTACGTATACGAATCGGACAATAATGTGTGCTTTTTAGCTTCATGCAAGTGGTACACTGGTTTAGGCCGAATCACTAAATAACAGATTGGGAATTCGCAAACTCTGCCTTAGCACGGAGACATGCGGTATTATCACATTGTCTATCGCAATAAGTTTTGCTGAGGCACAGGGTATACCACAGCATAATCAAGAGGGATCATGTTTTAACTGCCGAATTTTGGCTACATTATGTAGGCCGCTGAACATTGGTTTGACAAATATTAGGGTAGTTGCCATGACTCGCCATGATTTGAAATGCACCTTAAATATCTTACATAATTATGCTAACAAATTAACAACGAGAATTAGCTCTCTGATATGGATCTCCGTCGTTTACTAGTTGTACACGATGAACAGATAAACACAAAACATCATATTTATCAACGATAATACCAAAGATGTATGTGCCAACGGCATATCGTGCTTAGACAATCAATATTATATCGAAAAGATACATTGGTGTTCATATCGCCGTAAATGTCATTAAATGGGTCTCGCTTTGTGCAATTATGTCGTACATCTGATCATGTGTGGAATAGGATTGCCTTTGGTCTTGTACATAATGAACCTGGAACAGAAAACGAGTATTATTGTGCCGTTTGGGACAATGGATAGCGTGTTACCTAACTATTGTTACGTTCTTTTCAGGATATCAGATTATATTGCAGCGAGTGGTTTTCTGAAATTCCACAGCAGCGGTGTTGATATGTAATACACAATACCAAGCAACCGGTAGTGACATGATGAAATTAAGATTTAATTGATTTTATGTATGATGAACGTTAGGCGCATAGAATGCCATTGTGGTAGTAGTCAAGTTGGTATCCTGTGGAAGTACTGATGGGAATGGGTTTTTACCTAATGCATAGAAGTTAATAACTTCTGCATTAAAATCGCAATATGTGCGTTACTGCTTGGAAGGTCCTATACTAAATTCATGATGCAGTCGCGAACAATTACCAACGCTCAAGTAAATGCTTCGTGCAAGCTGCTCATGTGAGTAACAATGACGCATGGAGTGGTGTGGGAGCATGGCAAACATTCTACGAGGACTGGACATCCCAATAAAACAATACACACCAATCGGAGCGTACCAACAGCTATTTCTGTCACGATTAATACTGAGCAACCCTTTTCAATCACTAGCACAAAGTATCTTTTATTATTTATTGTTCTTACTCTGGACAATGTATTGCACTAACTGTTTAACAAGCAATAACATCGGTGTCTCTGGGTGACAGATTTCGATCGATCACTCTCACAAGTACACAATAAATATGAGCTTCTCGTAATTCTGGTGATCACACAGGCCCAGGAACACATCCATTGTCCCATTAAACATACCATGGTCTTCCGGATTCTTGCGTAAATGACCGCTGAATCCATTACATAACAACTTAGTCGCGTGGCAACATTCGATAAAAGATATTTGAAAACTACTTTCATCTAGGCAAAGGCTCGGTGATGGCAGCTATTGCATTAAAAGAGTTATTAGCCTTACTGTTTGTATAGCACCCTGTGCTGCTGTAAAAGTGTGCTGATGCTATTGCTGAGAAGGACTGCCCTATGTTATTTATTATGAATCATCCATGCATCATGATGTAACCTTCCTGATTAATAGCTAGTGTTATTTCAGGTATTCTACTTACTATCTTGTTCATGCCTTACCACATCTCCGACGGGTACACTTGCCGCCTGTGTAAATTCCTGGTCTTAGAGCGGAATTCTAGCAATTATTACTGGTGCCGAATAACTGTACACGAGTAGCCGTATAAACTTCGTATGAAGTAAATAAATTTTACTATTATCTTTTCAGTCCTGAGGATATTGTATGTTTCACAAATCACTTATTGAAGTACTCATCACGTGTCATGGTATGAAAGAATATTTTGCGTCTTGGGTTTATCGGAGCATTAATTATCTATATTTCAGTTATGCATAAGTAATTGAACTGAGTGAGATATTGCGAGAATACTGACTAGGCACAGAGGCAGCTTGTATTTTGTGACGTTAGACAACCATCGGCATCATACAGCATCATACATCGTCTCGCCTGTCCTGTTAGAAACGAACAATACATGATATCATTCATGGGCTATCAACAGCGTGTCAATTTCTGCAAAATATGCTCACAACGATGCCAAAGCCCTCACAAATCGGCAAAGGGTTCGACACATCAAAAGCTTAATTCAAAAGGCAGCCATAAATGTAGGCTTGGAAGAAAAACACACATTCCACAACATCACAGTGAAATCACATAAAGCGCTTGTTTCGTCCTACTTCAGAATATTGTTTGCGAGACTGAGTTAAATTCGGTAATTCAACATTCTCCGGCAAAAACCTTCGCATGTGATCACGCGTAAAAATAGTAAGCAATTATTTTTTATGCACCAGTCAATGTAGTGAAAATATTTGATCGCGTGTTTGATTCAAAAAACCACTTAAGAACCTAGCCATACAAGACGTCTTAATTTAATCTCTTTGTGGCGAGGAATTTCTTCTCTGGTAATTAGTTATAGTTCGATAAATTTGGAAGCGGTAGAAAGTCCAAAACACAGCAAAATGTTTGTTTTCATGTTCAAGACCATGTGCATCGCGCCTGCTCAGAATGACGTGACCCATCAACGACTATTGCTTCCTGCGTCTAAACTCGATAAGATATAGCAGATTGTATTCGAAGCGCGTCAACGTGGTTCGCAAGCTCAGCAGGGAGGCAATCCGGATGAGGCGGCGGGAAATCACGGAAAATTACGCTAAAAAATATTTTCCAAAATGGCTGCCATCGTATTGCGATTTATATCGGAAATGATATATAGATGGCATATTTTAAAGAATAGCATCAATCTGGGTAAGATTGTGGTGCGCTGTGACTTATATTTGTACAGGCTCTTGATATATGTTGTTTTCTGGATGCGTAACCCAGCCCTTTAGTCAATTTTGTTTTAATGTGCGCCCAAAATATCGGAGCAGAACGGTATATATTAATATTAACGTTCGACCGGAGCTATTAAGAAACCCTGACACAGATTGTTCAAGTGGCGTGGCCTCGTCTGTGAGGGCAACTGGCTGGTATGAAGTAGGATGCGGAAGTTATGAAGGGCGCACATCAATAGTCCATACTATCACATGACTTATGTATGGCTGACAAAATTATGATTTCCATGCAACATGATACACACATTAGTTTCGCAACACTTTGAATATTGGTTAGACGATTTGTGGACCCTGGCATTAGTATGTGTTAGTTCAAGGCTAAATAATTCCTTTGCTATAAATACCTCTTATTGACAATACGCCGTTAACGTTATCTGGTAAATAACATAAAACACATTCCAAGGAATAAGCAGTAGACTGAGAAGTCAAATTATGAACGGCGATGCGTTTGCCTTGCCTTGGGATATTATCCAAGCTAATGTTTAAGGGTCTAAAAGCAGCCAAGTGAAACCCATGGATTATCTGTATATGCTGGGTTTGTCGTAGTTTCACTGTTCTTGCTTCTGACACATATATCAATTTATCTGGCTTCTTCATCTTCCCGCCTTGATACAACAAGTTCAATTTGTTGACATCGAACGACGAACATAACCTCGTAACGAGGCAACTAACGGAATACAGCTAGTAGGGTAGCTATTGGTTGTCATATGGCTCTAGTCTGCACATAATTTGCTTTGTTGGCCTATAACAACTATTTGAATAAAGTAATATATTTTTAGGCTACATAAAGCAGACTAAAGGAATTCTTCTGAGGCATGAGAAGTACGCGACGTAATTAAGCGTTCATATCTCTTAAATTACTTTTTTAACAATTTAATTGTTATTCAATCGTATTTGGTTGTACGTGTATACAAATACAAACTTAATTCAAATCAATATTTGTAGCACCATTTCTATATAATTTACCATACTTCGTCCACGCTATGCACCAAGTATCTACTTTCCGAAGTGCCCAAAAAATAAGGCATCATCATTATCACGATCAATTTATGTTACAGCTGACGATGGACACGGTATTTACCATTCACGACGTACACTCGGCAAGGTGAATGGCGTGGAGAAGGTTGATTTGGCGGGCAACTTGCACGGATTCGTCAGGGTCTAGGGCGTTTACGATTCGTCGATTCAACGTGCGGCGGCCGTTTCTCCGATCCGTCCATATTGGCGCAATGTAGGAAGGTGATCCTTTCCTTAGCGGCTTTCCCTCCGGCGAATATCTCCGAGGGCAGGCAGGTTGCTTTTGTCATTTAGAGCCCGGAAGAAAATGGCCGTCTCGTCTGCGTCCTGGTAGCTGAAGTCGGCGGCAAATTCAGGCAATGTGCCTTGGGGCCAGTGGCCAGCGGTCGGGTAACCGGCGTTTTGTTTGTCACCTTGTTGATTTGATTTGTAAAGAGTAAGTTTAACAAGGACTTCCAGCGCCACAGCCAAGCAGATGGCGCTTTGAAACACGCCCCCCCCCCCCTTATCCGCTAGCTAGACAGCCTTCGATTGCATTTGTGGCCTGGACAGTCGTGCCCCTTGGGCCAACTACTGTTTAAACCACTTAAACAGTACCTTGTCCATTTCTTCGCCTCCACCCGCTCTCTTTTTTTTCGGCTTTTGCATTGGCCGGCTTCGTATTGATCCAACATGCCATTCCTGTTCATTAACAAACGCAATATGGCAGACGTGGAAACTTCAAATTTCTTGGCGAGTGTAGTTGGCTTTAGAGACTTGTTTCTGGTTTGTAGAGGACTGATGATGACAGATCTCGGACTCATAGCGTCCATGCTGACTCGCAGTGCTCTGCAACCACCCGAAACGGGAATTGAACACGCTGACAATCGTAATCTTCTTCAATCGTAAGTCACGCTTGTTAATCAATCGCCAGCATCCTCTAGATGATTTAACTACCTATTCAGCTTCGTTTAACTCGAATAATCACAGGTCGGGTGATCAGAGAGTAAGTAATCAAGATGAAGCCGCTGCAGCCGATGATTTTTAAATTCGACCGCATCAACGCATCCCCTTGAACGAGGCGATTAGTCGGGACGTGTACCGATTAACACAGTGAGAATGCATAAGTGAGAATATTTTCCTTATGAATTGTATCAAGTCAAACCCTCAAAATATGTATATATATATATATATATATATATATATATATATATATATATATATATATATATATATATATATATATATATATATATATATATATATATATATATATATATATTATATATATATATATATATATATATATATATATGCAGCGTTTTATTTGGCACCAAATAAAAAGCATAGGCTTTTATGACACATACCCAAAGGGGCTGCTAAACTGTTGCACAGGAGTCACATATATATGCTATATTACTGTGACACGCTATACCATCGAATATAAGCACCATATTGTCCGTCCATACTCCGCGTGTGTTTGACCTCTATCATCTATAAAATTGTCATTTATATGCAATTCTTAACTCAAACTGTTCTGTCCTACCCACCTATAACTCATAAGTCACAGACTACTTATGAATCTATGTACAAACAGATCCATTATAAATAGTAGAATAGAGCTCATGAATGTCATTTAGTGAAACCATTGAGCCCAAACATCCGCTGCAAGTGTCTGGCATGTTACTAATGCACATAATTCTACAATAGATCTTACGTTCCACAAATCCGACAGGCTAAAACTGTAGACGACGAGAACCTACACAAGTAGAACTCCATAGCAATACTTTTAATGATAGGTAAATGATTTGAGGACCCTGGCATTGGAATGTGTTAGTTCTATGCAAATTAATATATTTATTATAAGTTAATATTTTTCGTTGGTAACTAAAAAACATTAATCACTTTCCAAGGAATCCGCAGTAGACTGTGAAGTCATATTAAATACAACGATGCGCTTGCCTCGCCTTTGGATATTATCCATGCTGATGTTTAAGGTCCTGAGAACAGCCATTGGTAATCCATGGGCTTATAAGCACGTGCTGGGTTTATCGTATGTTTATGATCTATGCATGTGCCACCGATATCTTTTTATCTGGCCTCTACATCTTCCCGCCTTCCAGTTTTCTGCAATCGAGAGACGAATATAACCTCGGATCAAGGCAACTACTGGAATAGAGCATGAAGGGTGGCTATGTGTTGTCTTTTGGCTCTAGTCTGCACATAGTTTGCTATGTTGGCCTGTAAGAGCTATTTGAATAAAGTCATATAGTGTTAGGCAGAGGACATGAAACTAAATGATTTCTTGAATCGGTTTGTAGCACATAAACTCCTCATTTTGTTAGTATTTCTATATAATTTACCATACGTCGCTACGTTATTCACTAAGTATGTTTGTTATCACTACAAAATCTGTATCTACTTACTAAAGTGCAGAAATAAAGGGCATCATCAGTTATCAACATGAGTGATGTACTTTCAAATTATGTTACGCTTGTCTTGTGATAGCCAATGTCCATTCATCATTTATAGCACCCAAGCGAAGCATGAAAAGTCTCGGAATAGTCCATTCCGTGACATTCCTATCATCGCAATTGACATTGGACCAACACGCATTGAATTGTATAGCAAATTGTAACTGCTTATGTATGATTCTGTATCTGATGTAGCTGAATAATATTTGTTCTAAAATTTGTTGTTGTTGATGAATGTTGATCTATATCGGAAACATTGAGCCTTGTGTTATAAATCACACATGTTGTAGCTCTGCAAAAAGTGTCCTGCATATAAATGGAAATCAATTTATACACACAAACACACACACACACACACACACACACTCACACACACACACACACACACACACACAAATATATACATATATATATATATATATATATATATATATATATATATAGAGATATATAGAGAGCTATATATATATATATATATATATATAAATATCCAATGGATATAGATATATATATTTGTATATATATATCTCTCTCTATATATATATACTAATCTATATATACTCTCTATATATCTCTCTAGATATAGATATCTATATATATCTTCTCTATCTAGAGATAGAGATATACGTATCTCTATCTCTCTCTCTCTCTCTAAGAGATCATCCTCTCTATAGAGATCTCTCTCTCTCTCTCTCTCTCTCTCTCTCTCTCTCTCTCTCTCTCTCTCTATCTCTATATCTCTCTCTATATCTCTATATATATCTATATATCTATATATCTCCAAGGGTGGCATTGCATTGTCACCTTCACTAACGTCTCAACCGGTTACACGAACGCAATCGTTTGTCAGCGAGCCATCACCAGTTTGTTATCCATGACGGTTTATTGAGATGACCTTTTTATGCGATTTGTAACTAGTCGGCCCTATCCACCTTTCCCTTATAATTAACAAATACTTGGCTGTAGATTTCAATGACTAAGCGCGGCAAATTTAGCACGATGCTTTCACAGTGGTAAACAGCCAATTTATGTTCAGTGCAAGTCGTTAATAACAATTATCTCTTAATATAAATTGGATATTACACATCTGCTTTGTTGTTCAGCTGGAATTATGGGTCATAAAAACTGTCCACAGTTCATGTTTACTGTTCGAGATGTAATGTTTGGCAAGTATAAGCCTTTGGCTAAGCAATAGTTTATCGGTAGACAGTTACCAAACTATTTGACATATACAGGATCCAATCGAAATGTTTTCCATGATGAATAATGTCATATCGTTCTTGCTCTATATGTCTATATCCGCAACATGCTACCAATGTGGTTTTAGTGTGAGCTTAATTAGCAAGAGTTAAACAATGAGATCAGCTGCTGTGTATCTAGGATTAACTTGCAACACTACTCCTGTATAGTTTGGTGTAGCAAATATTCCAACCAATAAGACCCGCATTATAACTACAAATAGTGCTGGAATAATAAGGCTTCAGGGTGTAATCCACGCGTAATCCACGTGTGATGCGTATTGCAATATTGCTACGCATATGTCATGAACAAGTCACCCACACGTACCGAAAATCTGATCGTAATGCATGAAATCGAATTTTCAAAGTAGCTCAATATATAATAACATGATTAATCTTTGGTACGTGAATGAGCCTGTATATAAATAAATAAATTGGACTGGAATAGTAGCATAGAGCAATTAAACACATAATCAATTATTTTCCTTCTCATTACGTAAACCACTCACCGGTGATCACGTGTGAAAGTTCTTTTCTGAGATGGTAGAATGCTGAATTACCAAATTTTACTCCGTCTCTCAACCAGTAGTTTTCTTTCTTTGCATTACTTTATAACTGCCTTTTTACTTTTTGGTGCCTTCAACAATGCAGATGACACATCGATGTAAGCATGTATTATTAAATAGGACGTGTCGAACCCTTGGCCAATTTGAGCCCGTTGACGATCTCTTTTATCGAATATTGCTACGCCATTGTATGCATCATATCAAAATGGTCATGTTCCTGGACCTGCAGGATCACCAGAGATACGATAAGCTAATACTTATTGTGAACTTGTGAGAGTGATCAATCTAAATCAGTCACGCTAATACACCATTGCCGTTTCTTCCACTCTTCCAGTCAAGGCTTACCGATTTTTCCGATGTGTGTAATAAAGGGAGGAGAGTTAAATCTACAAGCAATATATGTTGGTTGTATATGGATTTTGGTCTTGCTTAAGTGTAATCAATTTATAACATATGAGTGCATCTTAAACGGTACTTTCTGCTCAAACGAAGTGTGATGAATCTAGAATGCTAAACACACCATTAATTGTCTCAATTTAAGTACACATTATCAGTATTATCGCCCGGAGAGCTAGATTATAGCACTTCGAGCAATTACACCTGTTATGTTTCTCGACTAGCGATGTCTCGTGCTCATCCCGTCACTACACGTGTACAAGAGGTATGCGTATAAATGATGACGTCCTAGAAAAGGCAGATCCACATGCGTTTAATGGTACGATATATATGGAGAGCCGTCTAATGCTCTTACGCAATTGTACTTCGTGCTCTCACGGTGCGAGACTCGGGAATAACGACGACCCACTACATTCCATGTACTTATATTCAATCCGACATCAGAGTCACACACACTGCTGCATGCTCTATTAACTTATCTTAACGGGACAATCAGCTACTCAATTATGTATTGTATGACGCCAAAACGTAGTGGTGCATCTCACTGTTAATCAGACATTCACGTGCAAGAACACATGGAGTAAAATGTGTTTTGCTCGCTTTAAGCAGCAATTTCAATATTTTGCTAAGGTGAGAGATCTTTTGTGGACTTGTTACTCCAATGCGTTGTCCAGAGTTGGAGCATTAATGACCAGCGCGAATAATACAAGATACGTCGCGCTTATGATGAAAGTAGATTTATTTGTGTTTATCGTCACAGAATTAATTGTCAGACGCTACGATTGGTGATTATTGCTTTATCAGGCTGTCTAGCCTTCGTTGAATGTTTGCCCTATTGCCCCATTACTCCATTCTTCTTTATTTACCCGATGAACCTACCAGAAACATTCATGAGGTTTTGGGATTGTTCACGACTGCATCATGTACTTGGTATGTGACCTTCAAACAGTAACGCAAATTGAACTACATTGAGACTTTGACGCAAAAATTATTAACGAACTGTATTTCTATGGACTAGGCAAAGACATTATCCTCATCGATACGTCCATGGATTACCAACGGGACCACTACCACTATAGTTTGCAATGCGCGAATGTTCATCACGCTGTCGACTTTTTACGCAAATCAATTAAATGTTCATTTCAACACGACACTGACGGTTGTTTGGTATTGTGTATGACATATCAAGACCGTAGTTTTATTAGACATTCAGAAAACAACTCATTGTAATAGAATATGAATCATGAGAAGGTCGGAAAGTGAGATGAAACTCTTCGGTTATCTAATCAGTATCCCGAACCGCCCAAGTTTACTTGTTTTCTGTTCAAGGTTAACTATGCATATATGTTCATGATGATAGACAATGCAATGCCACACATTACGACATAATCGTGGTAAGCGAGGGACATTTAATCATTGTTTCGCTGATATGAACACATATACCTTTTTGATATAATACAGATGTGCCGTTGTCTTTGCTATTATCTTTGATCAGTGTAAGAATATTATTTTTTTATGATATTGTTCGGAAATACACTCTGCATTCAATGAACGTATTATAATGATTCAATATGTTATCGGTACCTAGTAAAAGCAGGAAGCAGTATCCATGATACGTACCCATTGTCTTTGAAACCAACAGCAAACCTATACATGACTGGTTCAATAAATTATCACCGAAGTACCAAACGGTATAATTGGAGATAGCTAATTGACTGTTTGGCTTATTTTGCGCAGTAACGATTAATTGCTTGCAGCCAAAAAATGTGGATAAAAGTTTCAATCGGCAAGGCTACTTAAAACAATTAAACCGTAGAATTTGCCATTAGGTTTTATGTTTTGCATTTAACTGTTCATCGTTTTAGCTTTGAAGAAACCGAGATTGATGATAGCGAGCCATGTCCCGTCGCTAAGTGGTTGGCATAATTATGTAAGATATTAAGGTGCATTTAAAATCAAGGAGAATCATTGAACTATCTTGATACTTAGCAAGGCAGTGTTATGCAGCTGACACAATGTAGCCGACGGTTGATAGTGATATGTGATCCCTCTTAATTAGACCGAAGTTGATCCGGTCATTCCGAATTTACTTGCTTGTCTCTGTTGCATATCCGCTACATGGCGGTAATTAAATGTGCAGCTACACGTTGGTGTTCAATTAATATACTTTTACCACAGTATCATTGACGGTGATTGAAAGTTTATCCATTTTTACGAAAATGGAGCTGTGCTTCTAAGGGAAGTATGGATGGTGTTTACAAAATGTGTGATGTCATGTCTGGTGCGACCGCCGCAATCATAGACATCAGTCTCTCAACTTAGTTTACACCGAGGCTGGAGATATAGAGGCAAATTGCAGTTCATTATAGACATCTGAACTGAGTCAGATGACAAGGTCTTATCAGAAGCGATTACCTACAAATTCTACTTTCTTTCCTAAAGACACAAATGATTTCGTTACCTTTTTGAAATACTCCGATTTTCAAGCCATTAGTTACAGGATCTATCTGGATATACATTTATAATAATATAATCTGCGTTTCTAGTTTCTAGTTTGGAATATATGACAGGATTAGGGTCACCAAACAGTTTTATGTGAAAGTAAATGCGGACTGGATGCAAATGTAGCTGTAAGTAAAAGCACAACAGCAAGTTTCTGAACAATGCAATAGGCAATATTGCCTCTGGTTATTGCACTAACATTAGCAACATTGTAAAGCCATGTATCACCTTATAATTGCATAGCTAGATAATTACACTAATTAAGAACCGGCGAGGTTACTTGTTTGAACAAAATACTCATGATGAATTATTTTCAGTTAATTTCTCCTCCTATGCTTGTCCCATATTTTGATTTTGTTCGTTATTTCCTCAAGCTTATTCCATTTGTTAGATGAATCGGCTGTGCAGTTGCCAAAATTGTTGATAAAGATTTATTTTGCGATGAAATACCACATTAGCAAAAGAGAAAACATATGTGTTTCTATTCAATATGAAAAGACCAAAACATAAAACAGAATCTACCTACCTCCTTGCAAGATTTAATAACAGATCAATATTTGTGTGAGCATAGTGATATTTACCGATTACTAAATGATACAATGTACAGCTGAGACTTAAACCTACTTTCAAAAGGCACTGGTGTGCTAAGTGCCGTGAGTGCTTTTCTCGACGCGACATAAAAATAGCACTAGTCTGTGATTGTGTATTGCAGCCTTGAGAGATTTTAGATGACACTCGCTCGGTATGCTCGAATGGGGTGTGCTTTGCATCTCGCATGCTAAGATGTAGTTCTGACAGTCTCGAATGAGCTCTGTGTTCTATAAAGAGAAGAAGAAGGGAATATTGACCGGATGCAGCTAGAAGCAATGATGGAAAGTTAATATCCTTTTCCCATTACACAGCAACATAGATGCTGAACTCGGCAAGATCATGCTACTTACTATGACACTATTATATCT
>CM067351.1:52117419-52150534 GCA_034190875.2 Urechis unicinctus | reverse complement strand
CGTCTTTAAAATGGTACCTCCCATAGGCATCTAACAGAGGCACTGGCAATCTGCGCTCAACCTCCCCGGGCAGAACATGGGATATGGCAGGGATAAGCAAAAAAAGCTCTTCTTCGATCCCATTGCTCTCAAAAAGGACGCATTCAGCTTTGTTTTCAATACCTCCTCCACCTGGATTGAGTTATATCCTGTGACATGTCGACTCTGGAGCTGAAAATGCAAAAAGCCACCATGGACCGATACTTTCTCAGCAACTTGTCACTGGGCTGCAACTCTCTCTGGTTCCCGATTCAGCAAAGTCCTCATGAATGTTGATTTATCCTGGTTGTAAAATGCTCTTGAAATGTCAAAGCTTATTTTACTGGGGAGTTGCGTCAAAACAATGACGAGCGAATAGAGCTTGTTATTGGCAAAGCTGAGATCTACAGTCAGTAACTCTTTCTGCGCAATTGGCGATGAAAGGTGCGAGCACATTTACATGAGATTTTCATAAACTTTGAATCAAAGAGTTGTGAGAGTATTTTCACATTTCTTGGACGCACATCACAAAGAAGTAAGACAATTTTTTTCACACATTGAAAATACACGGGAACATGTGAGTTCTTTTTCATCAAAATATTATCCAGGGTGTTGAAGGTGAAAAACTTATTTCACTTAAATCTTGAGATAAAAAGCAGTTCCATTCATCAGTTTGCTCACAGCAAAATGTTTTCTACTGGTGTCAACAAATATCTGTATCATATTCTGCTTGGAGGCAGACATGTTAAAATATTAAATACATTGAATATTAAAAGAAATTACCTATATTATGCGACAAGCACTTGAAGCAGAAGTTATAGTGTTCGTCCCTTGACAAGTGTCCCTTCTGTGGCAAAATTTTAAAAAACATGTAATAGGTGGAGAGCAAGAATATACTCATCCTACTTGGGCTTCTCTTTTTATAACCGGAAGTGCTTGAATTGTATTGCGTATGCTTACAAAAGAAAATTTAAGCATCTAGTTATTAAAGTTTTCTGTCGCCTACAGATTTTAGTTCGCTAACGCACCAATGATGACAATTGAAATACATCGCATAAGCTGTAAATTAACTATTTGACGATGTCTACACACGTTACATGGAGCACGCCAGAAGTGAGACAGGGACCATGTAACATCTACTTGGACATGTCGTATATTCAATACAATACGTTGTTAGTTTTAATCTATAATTCATTCAATCAGTCTGATGTTGAGTACTCCAAAGTCACATGCTTTCACAAAGATATTCATTGTCGAATGTCATACTGAGATGTCTGTTATGATAACGTGCTTTATGCTTAACAAACAGAGCAACGTATATTGTATCTAGGTTTTGACAAGCATTCATTTAAAGAAAGCTGGACTTATTGTCGGATCCGTCTCCGAGCCGACACAAAATTCTTTCTAACACATGCATTAATGAATCTTTCCATTCACTAATTCCATCCACTTTTTGCGCGAAGAATAATCATTAAAGAAGAAAAATATTGATTTTATAAATAATCTTGATCAAAATCCCTCTACTCTTGTGCATACGAATATTTTTTTTTCTGAGTGTGACAATAAAATTCATGGAACAAGAAGTCGACCAAAGTCGTTTTCTTTTCTGCCCAGCTGATGAGAGCTTATATAGGAAAAATATGTCACAGCTCGTGTTCTTGCTAATTATTTATGCTGACTATTTTGGATGTATGCTGCCCATGCTTTTGGCTTGGCTCACTGTTTTACCTACTGCGCGCGTCCTCCCTGAGAAAAACTACTTCTATGGGAACTTTGGTCCAGACGATGTGAACAAAACAAAAGTAGAACACATAGCATGTGGAATGGTTAAACAAAGTCACATCTACATTTCTGTTTTCAAAGGCGATATAGATATATGTACGGTTGATTGGGCATTAAATCAACGCGTCTACAATTTATATCAAGAACAGCAACGCTTGCACTTTGCGTTGAATCTTTGAGGTAAGTAAATGGTTATCCAGTCTCTTGCCTAAGCTAAGCGCAATGCAATTTAGTCCGTCTTCTTTCTGATTGTCATCCCAAAACATGTATTAATGCATGAAATGTATGGATTATCCTTCCCTTGCAATAGTTTTTTGGGATCAAAAGACATGTCCCTTTTCCGGGTTTATGAACGAAAACTTAACTCACCCCCACGAGTATACATTAATTAAGTAAGCGAGGTAGTTTACCGAAGTCAAGAATGCTATAGCGGAAAACCTGTGGTGCTACCCTGTTGTGGTATCCAATGATAATGTTTGGGATGTTCTGCCGTCCTATAAGAGTAGTTTGTCAGTTAGATTGCCGTTATGATTCATTTCATTGAGACACGCAAGTGAACACAATTATTTCATAATCTAAGCTCATACCATAGAGTCACAAATTGTGTTCATTAAGCCTATATGTTCAGGATAGAGCGTAATAGCTGTAACGATTACAATCTCAGCACTACAGCTAAACTAGTACGCCCTTAACTTACTCTGTGGTTATAAATGAGCTTTTGTGTCAAATGCTCGATAGATTTATATTCACTGTGTTTAATGTAATGAAACTTGTTCACGTTTAACGGGACAATTATGCCAGTAATTTATGCATTAGGCGTTTCACGCCATTATTTTTCCGCAAGTGATGAATTTAATTTATCAATTGATAAACTTGGCAATGAGCTTCCCCTGCTTCGAACGATCATCAGATTGAAGAAGCAATGACCATCTAACTATTTCGCTATAATCACCGAGAAAGACGTTCTCAGTCGCGGGCACCAATAAAATCAATAATGCTTTTGCCGTCCCCTCTTGCAATGTGAGCAAAGTTAGCTAATATAACTAGGCTATGGCATCAGTCGATTACGCCAACCACCAGGTTCTCTGAACAAGCTTTAACGTCTAACATCTGATAGCTCTGTATATTTGCATGATTATTACAAACACAGTTAAATGACCCTTTAATTTCCTCTCTTGACGGTAGTGATTTGTCGTGTAAAATTAAATCTCCTGATTGAGAGGCGTCAATATGTTTGGCCCCTGTTCACATAACGTTTTAACTGCTGTGTTAAATTATTAAAATATGTTTTTGCAATCGATGAATAATTGAGAAGTTGCTTATGTTGAAGTTCTACATATAACTATCTAAAGCGGGTAGTCAATCTGCTAATTGCACTCTTTAAAGGATAATATGTGTATCTGAATGAACTACGGCTTTCACAATGTTGTTGCCCATGCCTTACTCGAAGGCACATATCTGCTATTTTATTCAAACCACTATTTATTGTGGATGCAATCACAGGAAAAACTTTCCGTAATGGTTTTCTTTGAAATGGTGTACTTTGCTATTCAAAATGAATCGATCGTCACATGAATATTTACTTGGGTTCCGAGCCATGTCAGGACACCCGGTGATAGCACCAACCGATATGCTAGAAAATCGCCTGACCAGGTTATGACTGATATCAAAGTCCCTCGATCGAAAGTCAAATATATTAGCCATAGTTGCCGGAACAGTTCAGCCCAAGCAAGGCGAGCGGCGCACAGCTGCAGATACCTGCGGAGCAAGGGGGATATTCCTGCCTGTGCTCGTATTGATATATGCACCTAATGTATCTGCTTAGGGATGAACTCATCCCCTAATGCATTTCTTGGCTCATACATTGTCAGACACATAATCATCGATACGCAAAACTGATTAGTATCAGACGCCGGTTGTTCCGTGTTGAAAGTCGATAAATCGATTCTTTCCGATCAAGTGGAGTAAAAGGCAAAATTGTTAGATCGTTTGAATTTTCAGGATGATAGATTTTCAATCATTAATGCAATCCCTGTAAAAGTTGAGAAGGACCTTACTTTGTTCAAATTCTGCGGTAAATCAGATAATTTTACGCAAGAGCATGCTAAAGGTGATATTCTGGGCTCAGGTCTATTTGGAACACTTGGGTAATCTTGCAATATACCACATAAGTTTGTACAATTTGACATATGTTGCTTGATATGAAATGGGAACGGCATAATTTGCTTTGCTATAGAATGGTGTTTTTGCCACAATGACTGCAGATTCCGTGGAAAATAATTTGGATGTTTTTTATTGCATGTTGCATTGGTAATGCTTCATGTCTTTGTTTATTTCAGGCACACAGAAGTAACAACAACATGCAACACTCGCTGATTTAGTCGAGCAAATCTCTTTGAGCACAAACTTAAGCACGGTGCATATATTCAAGGTAATGAGGATACCGCAACGTTATGTATAAGAGTATAAAATGAAAACACAGGCGATTAATTAAGCTCAAGTGTTTGCTTTTGTCAGAACTGTGACATGACGTTAAATTGCTTACTTGATAAATGTACGTACATCTAAGGTTGTAAATTGTTCAAAATAACAGTTCAATATATGGTACACTGGCATGTTTCAGGTACTCTTAACTACATCGGCCCAGGCGATTATTGCAGCATGTGATGAACAGATGCTAATAGGGTGAGAGCCCCATACAGTTTCGCAAAACAGCTTAAATGATTACAGATGGCAGTTATGAAATACTCTGCCAAATATACCTATAGTGGTCTTGCATCACAATGTAATGCCTTTGTAGTTCGCTGATCCATATCGCCATCATGCCTTGCCAATTGCTTCGGTATTTTATTCAATATGACCGTGTTTGTACGAAATTATTACTTGATCCGTCTTATCCTGAAACATTGATCTCAGCTGAGTTTGCGATATCAGGCAGGTTTCATAAAACAATAAAACCTCACCTAATTTCACCAACTCAACGCTGGCTAGCAGTCAAAAAAGCTTAATGACACTCATTTCGCAAATACCATCGCGATCACATTTTGCTTCTTTTATGGAAAATTGTTGTTAGTAAGTGTTCATTAGATAGCAAATTTAGTACAACGGTGACGAGTAACCGTTTCAAAGTGGGTATAACAATAACTGACTATTCTACGACGTTGTTTACAATAGTCTATAATGGAAATAAATATTATTGAACACTGCATTTATTTCTCACCTCGGACGGTACAGCACTATACGATATAAAATATAGTGAATGGTTTAGCCAATTGACCATGCGTCTCAATAGCACATGGTCCAAAGTTTTTCGAGGAACTATATTGTTATCCAAGTACATGACCTCAAAGGCACGATGAACCATTGTTTCATTCGGTGAAAATAACCCATTTACTAGGTCTAACAATCGGCAATATAATAACAGCTAATCCACATGAGAAATTATTACATCAACGATGCTTGCACTAATACCGTCACAATTCCGAGATAATTATAAACATTTTTGTCTACTTCTAGAAGAGTTTTGTTGTTAGACAGTCCGCTGGTTGCCTGCGTTCCTTTATATGAAATAATTATTCTTATCAATGAAGTTAAAGTAGTTAATTGTAACATGGTCCATCGGGCATTATGATTTTATTCGTGTGGTAACTCCCAACCGCTCTGATCATCCCATACTCTTAATGACAATTAACAGCTGTCTTGGTTACTTGGAAACAACAGCGTGGTTGGCAAACAATTGTCCGCTTCGTTCTTTCGAAAACATCGTTTGAAGTAATTGATATAAATGTGACGATGAAAAGTGTGCAGGTCATTAGGTACTAGCGATGGATTATGTTTTGGTTCGTTCATAACGACACAGTAGACTATACAAGCCCAAGGTAACGCTGCTTATAGTTTGATTATCTGATGCCATGTCTATCGATCCATGGCAGAAAGCCAACACCTAGCATCCTGTTTGCGAAGCGTGACTGCATGATTGGCAGATTACTCTCCGAATTCGAGTTAAATGATGAAACATTTTCTACTGGTTGCGGCTAATTCGTGACGTGGTTGGCTCTAGCTTACGGTAATCAAATCCAAGCGTTATTCATCAGGATAAAACCCAACGAGATTTATATGGAAAAAGCATTAATTTCACTTGCACTCGTATGTCAAATGCAGATGCAAATGTTATTTGTGACACAGATAATCCGTTGCGCCGTGTTGCAACTGACTTTTGTGATTGCATTACGCATCCTGAATCATATCCGCCTGACAGTGATCTTTGATGTTAAAGCCGCTGTTGAATGCATTCACGTTGATATATGGCAATTTGATTATTCACCAAATTACTGCAAATACCCCGTAAGCTCATTTGCCTTATCAAATAGTGTGATTTGAACGCCTGCAACAGTGGCGCTTGTGCAAACATTAACAGTTTGATTTGCATTTCAAGTTATATGCAGTTTAGAGTTCATTACGATTATGAAGGTACAATAATCTTTGGAACTGCATCTGTTCTTATTCTAGGGCACAGAATAAGTCAGTGTTGTAACGTTGAACGTTATTGCGTTTCATTCGTGACATCGTTTACTTATTGTTTGCCACGTCACTAAATATAACATTATATTTTACACGACAGTACAAATAATTAATCATTTGTGTAAGTTTTATGTATCATGGTGCATGCACAAAAAGAGCTTCATTTAGAGTGTTTAGAATTCTTTTAGTAAAGCCCGTAAATCTCTGCTTGATGAAGTATTCATGCCTTGCATAGGGGTCAAATTGTTAAGCTACAATTCGTAAGTAAGGCTATCAATGCAATATCGTAGGTCAATATCAATATGAACAGGCCGACCTTGATGATTTATTGATTAGCTATAATACGATTTCAGTGTGCTCAACGACGATGGGACAAAAGTGCACTTGACAGATATCACAGGTGTCTGCATTGAGTTGCTGACGCTGAATATTTTCAATTGATGGAGTTTATTTCAAGCAACTGGGCCATATATACCAGGTACTACACACAATCTCGATGCCAGAATGGTTTTATTATTTTCGTAAATAGTTGTTTAGAAACCATAGTCTCATGAATCCCCATACAAGATCAAACAGCGACGTATTGATGGTGTAGGGTAGAATATCATCATCAATAAGGCAGAAACCAGCTGTTGATCGACGCTCAATCATCGCCTGATCAGTAACTATAATGTGAATGCGTTTCATATTTTAACAGTCTGCGTATTCTCATTTTTCATATTTCACATAAAGCTGATTGGAACAAATGGGCCGTTATTAACAATGAGCATTTTTTTTTATCTCTCATGTTACAGTTAATGAACAGTAAGCTAAGGTTTTTTAATGGAATCCTCATACGCTGCCGCGATGATTGTACATTGTCAAGTCAAAATAATTGTCTTTCAAGCGAGAGTTTGCAAAAGTGAGCAACCAATAAATGTACACAATAACATAAATAAGACAATTTCATCCCATATAATACCTCGATTAATTGCTCCAAATCTCTTTTAAATGTTTGAAGCTACCAAATCAATATGAACACTGATAAAGAGAACGCTAGGTCCAGTACAGGTGGTTGCTACTTACAACGACATTATAAATAATTTTACCTTCATCATACCATATTTATGATAATGTGTGAGGAGCCTTTGAGGTGATGGATCTGACTACTCGTTATACCATTGATTTTCTATTAAGACGTGGCTAAGAATGTCGCTATAATATCTGGGAAAGACATTCTCAGTCGCGGTCACCAATAAAATCAATAATGCTTTTGCTGCCCCCTTTTGCAATATGAGCAAATTTAGCTAATGTAACTAGGCTTTGGCATCAGTCGGTTAGGCCAGCCTCCAGGTTCTCTGAACAAGCTTAAAAGCCTAGTATCTCATGGCTCTGCTTATTGCATGATTATTACAAACAAAGTGACATGACCCCTTAAGTACCCCACTTAGCCTTAGGGATTTGCCGTGCTAAATTGTATCACTTGATCTAGTAGGTGCAGAGATGCGACAATATGCTTGACCCGAGCTGACATTACGCTCAACTGCAGCGCTTAATTAAATATTTAGCTGCCCGTATATAAAAAAAAATCGCAATCGGTATATTCTTAAGTAGTCGCTTATAATGAAGGTCTACTTATAGGTACCTAACGCGGGTGGTTAATTTGCTAATTGCATTCAATAAGTATCTCAATCATATGAGTATCTAAATTAACTACCGCTTTCACAATTTTGTTGCCTACGCCAAACTCGTAAACACATGCATGTTATCTTATTCGACTCACTATTAGCTTTGGAAGCAATCACAGTTTCAGTAATGGTTCTCTTTGAAAAGTTGTACATTTGTATTCCAAATGAATTGATCGTCGCATGGATAATCAGTTTGCGTGGATTTGAGCAATGTCAGTGCACCCGGTGATAAGGCTAACCGATATGCTAGAAAATCGCACAACCAGGTTATGACTGATATTAAATTCCTTGGATCGATAGTCAAATAAATTAAACAAAATTGCTGGAACAATGGAATGAATCCATCCAATTCATTCTTAATCAAACTAGTCAAAGCACGAAGAGTGGCCACAGAGCTGCAGAGACCGTCGTAGAGAGGAGGCTATTCCGGCCCGTACTCGTATTGATCTTTCCTATAAATCTAATGTTTGTATCTGCTTAGGGATGTACTCATCCCCTAATGCATTCATTGCCACATGCATTGTCAGACACATAATCTTAGATATGCAAAAATGATTAGTATCAGACGTCGGTTATTCCGTGTTGAAAGTTGATTGATCGATTCTTCTCTGATCAAGCGGAGCGCAAGGTAATATTGCTTCGGTTGGATTTTCAGGATAATAGATCTGTATGCATTAATGTAATCTCTGTAAATGTTGATAAGGACCTTACTTTTAGCAGTTAATACCTACATTGTGATACTCATATACCGCGTTAAATTAGATTAGTTTACGCAAGGGCAATACTGAAGGTATTTAAGCCGATCACTGGCCTATTTGGAACACTTGGGTAGTCTTGCAATATACCACATGAGATTGACATATGTTGCTTGATATAAAAGGGAAACTGGATAACTTGCGTTGCTATGTAATGGTGTTGTCCCACATATATCGCAGATTCCGTGATAAATTTAAGAATGGTTGTGAATTGCATGTGGCATTAATCTTCTGGTATATTTCCGTATATAAAAAGTAAGCAGGAAAAATTCCAACAAGAAATAACGGCTACATGTCTTTGTACACTCGGGCACACATAAGAGACAACAATATGCAGCACTCACTGACTAAGTCGAGTATATCTCTTAAATAACTCAATCTTAATCACGCCGCATAGATTCAAGGTAATACGGATGCTGTATCAAAATAGAATATGAAAACATAGGCTATTAATTAAGCTTGATTGTTTGCTATTGTCTGAATTTAGGTAAATCAATTGCTGTAACCCGTTTAAAGTAACTGTTGGCATGTTTCAAGTATGCTACATTAAGCAGCAACACAGTCGGCAAGTATCAATCATACTTGTGCTATGCAAAATCCACACATTCCGCTTTGTGCGTATCATTTACCTCTTCTTTTAGTTTAATCACTCATCACTGGGTTTAGGGTTGTCTTCATCGTCGTCGTCAGATGCAGAGCTAGTTGGCCTTTAATCAATGAGTCAAACTTCTTCCGTCTCTCGAGAGAATCCATCATCGAACTGTGGCTGGTGTTCCACATCGTGTACCCGGACTTTGATATTGCCATTGTAATTCGTCGTAGGTTACATAAGATTGACAGTCATCGATGTGGTGTGTTAGTAATATATTATGAATCATGCTATTGCAATTTTCCAGGTGTTGTTCACTTATGATCAATAAGCTTAAGTAAAATGCACCGAACCTTCATTCGTTGCTTGAGTAACCTGTTTCGGGATATGGCACACATTTAAGTCAGTAAGTTCCGATTTACAAGTAACTACCGCAGAAACAGATCAACAAGCTAGTGTTTATAGCAAATGTGGACTAATTTGCGATTATCGGCCAACATCACATAGTGGTATATCAGCTATTTTCACATTCCGATCAAGAAGTAAGTATGTCGTCAATTTGCAAAAACAAGGCGTTTTATGACGCTACGAGGGTAATTATAAGTCCTTCATTTATCAGCAAACGTCGTTGTCTTTAACCCAATAAAAATACATTTATTTGAAAGCAATAAACAGAATCCGCATCTACAAAAATCGTTTTGCTTTCTATGGTTATAGGTTTGCTATCGGCTAACTATATTTTAACAACGACTCTGTGAATGGTTTTTTTCTCAGTGTCACTGCATTGCTGACAGCAATTTGTAAACGACGAGGCGAGATTGGCAGGCTGGTTTAGAGTTGTGAGTTAAGGCTGAATGCGTTATGTGGCCACACCATGCAAATCAATGGATTAAAAAGCAGAAGTTGTACTGTATGATGGTTATATTTTACGTCCAGCACAAATCTTTTACATCTCTTAGATGAATTTAAAAATCGGCTGAATTTGCTGCCAGGCATTGGGCTGCCACTAAAATAGATCCACCTCTTGCATCTTTCATGTGATTTCTCGTGGTAAAGTAATGCACAAAAATAAGCCAGCGGGCTCACTCGAGAATGCTAAAACGTGTGAGAGAATTGCGCAGGGGCTTCAAATAGACTACCTGACGAAGAGGACTTTTCATGTTAACATTTGCCTGACCACAGCAGCAATTCCTTATCATGATTGCAAAAAAAAAACATGGATAGCTGCTGATTTTGAATGCTGCATGATATTCTTTGGGCTCCATATTATTCAATTTTTTCATAACTGCCTCACATACGTGCAAAATACTATATATATATATTTGTTTTCCTGCTATAGTGCACCGATATATTGGGAGCGTTTACGAACCAGGAAGTTTAAACTAATTACGTTTAAATAACTTGAATTAGCTCTCTAAGGAGCATATAAAGCAACCAAAAGTGAATACATTTTCTCCGGTATGACAACATCCTTAAGCATTATGGCCAGATACGCAAACGTAGCGTGTAGCTCGGCTGATCTGCTTCTCATGAAGTCTAGGTATGACGATCAATATAAATTGTAACGTAATTTAGGATATTACTCCGCTTGTATAACTGCTTCTGTCAATAGATCATATTTCATCGAACCAACACACAATGCTCTATGCTCTTTATTAGCGGGGCCTTTTTCATAAGCAATTGACCGGTAGTATACTGATTATATAGTGTTCTCGTGAAGTCTTTCCTAATGTTTTCTCTGAATTAATATAGGATAGCAATATCAGGATGGATATAAGCATTGCAGGATCAGGGCATTAGCGTTGTTTATGTTAGACTGTTAATGTGTCGAATACAACATGTCGATGTCGCACACGACATGTTCTTCGCTCTGCATACTAAAGGCAAGGGGCTAAATTGATTTGGCCGGAAAATTGCCATGTTAGATAACATATTTGGATAAACCATATATATGAATATATATTGATATATTCAACGGTGTGCATACAATAATTTCATGGCGATGTTCATTTGATAAAATTCCTCGAATCAGATCAGGTACGCAGCCTTGGATACCTGTGACGAGCTGTAAGCCTATTATATAACATAAATTATGATTCTGCAATGTGTCTTAACCGTATGAAATAACATGTCACATTTTATAAATTATATGGTGATCCGAACTAAAAGCCGTAAAACTTCAACGGTATATCCAGCTCTTTAAAATAACTGCTTTTCATGCAATAGACATCATCGGCGGCAACTTGGAATATCGGTCTACGTTTCCGTCAGGTAGCCTAACTATTGAATTCAGCCTAGGCTTACAAAATAATGGCTGCAAATCAGCTGTTTGGATGCATAATAATCGGCTTATGTGTTACTCAACGCCTCAACCTTTGTGAATACTTAGCCCACCTGCTAACGTCTAGCTGTCTGACGCCTTACATTGGCCCAAACGAATATTGCAGCATGTGATAAACAGACGTTAATCCGGTGAGAGCCCCATGCAGTTCCGCAACACAACTGAAATGATTGCATAAGCCGGTTGTGAAACATTCCCAGTGAAACACTCACAATTTATTGTCTGTGCAGTTCGTTTATCCCTATCGCCATCTTTCCTTGACAATTTCTCCGATGTTTTTCATTTAATATGACTTAAACCAGAGGCCGTATTCATATGAAATCTTAACTTTAGTTGTCTCAACCTGAAACTTTGATCGCAGTTGAATTCTCGACATCAGGCCGTTTTCATGAATGACAATTTCTTGGCAATCTCAGCTAAATTAGTCAGCGCAATGCTGGCTAGCAGCCTTGTCCAGATTAATGACTATCATTTACTCAAATACCATAGCACTAACAATTTGCTTCTTACAGGTAATATTGTTAATACAAAGTGTTCATACGATTCGAACGTTGGAATCACGATAACTGACTAGTCTATGACGCTGTTTACAATTGTCCAAAATGGAAATAGATATCCATTAGCAATGTATTAATATCTCACCTTAATTAATCAGACGGAAACAACATGATTCGATATCAAACATAATACATGGTTTAGCTATTGGGCATGAGTCTCAATTACACATGGTCCTTAGCTCTCCGAGGAACGACATTGTTATCAAAGAACAGGACTACAAAGGCACGATGAACCGCATTCGGTGAAGATAACACGCTAGCACTCATAATCATTTTCGTTCACTTCTAGATGAGTTTTGTAGCCTGCTTCCCTTATATGAAATAATTTTGAATGTGGATCCCGACGCCATTATTTTTATCAATGAGGTTAAAGAAGTTAATTGTATCATGGTCAATCGTGCATAACGAATTTATTCATATTGAAACTCCCACCCACTCTGGTCATCTTACACTCTTAATGAAGTTAAACGGGACCGATTGTTGGCGAAGGCCTGTCCGCTTCGTCCTTTCTAAAACAACTCTGAATGTAATTGATATGATTGTGATGTTGAAAAGTGTGTTCGCAATAAAGTACAAACGATGGATTATGTTTTGGTTACAAAAATGCATCAGTGCAAACAGTTTCCTGGAAATATTACTGTCGGACATCCATTGCAAGCTTGAGGTTGCTAACTTAAGTCAGCTCACTCAAATTTGAGTCGACTCTTCAACTGGAATGTTTTTGCTATAACGACAGAGACAGCTCACTCAGCCGGCCGCCTCAGAACGCTGAGTTTGCAGATTATGGACTCGTTTTCGATGTCAAAGAGCAACGTATTTCTTTGAATCAGCTCCTGCTGCGCCATCAGAAAATTGTCTATTCAAAAGGTAGTATAAAGTGCGTACCCACAAAACAAATGTTAGATGTATTATAATAAAGATTTGATCCGCTAATAAGTACCTTAAGTATTTTGTTAAATATTCGCTAATTAATGTCCCATATCCCATTTACAGACAAACAGAGTTTCAAATGGTTGTTGACAAATTTCCCTGATAGAGACATTCTTCTTTGCGCAAAATTTATTTTTTTTATTTCTAAAAATTCAATTGTCTTTCCCCTTACGAAATTCATTTGCTAATGCATCGAATTGCAACTTCCATGCAATCTGACATATTACCCTGTTCATGCCTTAATGTGAGAGCTTTGTAATAAGATTGAGTGGTATAAACGCTGTGCTTGGTATTGATGACAATACCATCAAGAAGGAATTACTGGATTGTAGGTCCTATCATGCATGTATTTTGCATAAAAACAAGCGTAGCTAATGTTATAATGGTGATGGAAAATGAGAGCGATTAACAAGCTCAAAAACAGTGGGGACGGCCTGGAGCCCAAACGATGTTACTTGCACATCATTAGGGATTAAGGGAAACTGTTTAGGTTTTAACGATTACAGGCTTAGTACCAGAGCATTCTGTCCACTGGTATATTGTAGAGGGTCGCCCTGTTAGTGATAAGAGATTATATGAATTGAAGTTTACAAAATCGACGCGGCACAACCGATTATACTTGTTGTAAATGGTCTTACTAAAGATTGCTCAAATTACAATACAGCCCAAAACAGAGCTGTAAAACCCCACAGATATTGGCTGTGGTTGGATTGTTTCTCGTAGCCGATTTACCACACGTTGCAACATTACTGCAAAGCAAAGTTCCAGCGCATTTTGTTTACGCATTGATCTTGATGTAATTATTTTGTTTGAAACATGATGATGTAGTCAGCATATATCTGAATCTAACCAAATGTATACAGACGAGTTTATTAAGTTGGTTGAAACATGTACATGTAAGCTACACATACTAACGATCAATTTCCTGCCTCGAAGTTTATTTTCAAGCAATGGTTAAGTTCACTCATCGCCTTGACTGCTGGTGTTAGGTGATTCTTCATGATAATGCCTGTTGCCTTATCCAGTGAGGCTGATCACGACACAAACAATAGGATGCTCTTCTGCAAAACTAAAACTTGAATGCCTGAATGGACAGAAAATCACAGGCAATCAATTAAACATATGTTTCCCTTGTAGGAACATTAAGGGAGAGAGGGCACCACCGGATGGTTGCTAATCCGGCATACTCGATGTAAGGGCAATGCGTCTGTAGCGTAAAGGTAGGTTATATTCAGGGGGCCTAATACCTTGGTAAGCTCGCGGCTAATTGAAGATCGTGTGCATTTCATAGACTCGCAGCACGGCTGGCACAGGTACGGGTATGTGTTATGATAACATTACGTTGTTCACCAGCTGTGCATGTAGGATAAGTTATGTACCAAATATAGTATTCATGTTTAGACGCAGCAAATGAAAGCCACATGATCCATAATCCTGGATGTTTGTGGTCTTGCTAAGGAGTGTCGTAAGAGCCGACTATAATTAAGTTATCATAGTCAGCAGCTAGATATGTTAGTCATTAGACGCAGCTAAGACGAAACATAAATATTTGCACAGAAACGAGCATATATCACAATGTAACACCTCGCAGCTAAGACGAAACATACATATTTGCACAGAAACGAGCATATATCACTATGTAACACCTCCACTGCGGGGTCTTCTAATTTCCCCGTTGCCCCATAGTTTACAGTGCCGAATTCATATGTCTACGAAGGTTATGCAGCAATGCATCATTATTTACGTTTCTGCATATTGCACGGATTTGGCTGCGTCTAACATAATCAATATGCGTGTAATGCCCGTTGTTTTCGCTGAATAAAATTCATATTGCTGCATTTGTAGCCATGTCTTATATTCCATACGTTATCTTATCAAATATGGCTACTATAATGTCACTTATGGGATGACTTCTGCCCTGACTCTATCCCAATTTTGAGGGTTATTATTATTCCCGCCTCACATGCAAGGGGGACCCGCACCACCCCTTTAACGTCTTTTTTTTCTTTCCCACCTGGCGCCTTTTCCCGGCATCAATAATAATCTACCTTGCTGTATATATATATATATATATAGATATATATATAGATATAGATATATATATATATATATATAGATATATATAGATATATATATATATATAGAGATATCTCTATAGAGAGATATATATATATATATATATATATATATATATATATATATCTATATATATATATATATATATATATATATATATATATATATATATATATATATATATATATATATATATCGATATATATATATATATATAGATGTATATAAATATTCATATGAATATAAACATATATATGTTTTGCTATATATATATGTGTGCTTATTTCACGGTTTTATAAAGATACATTAATATATATAAATATACAAGTCCTAATATATTTTTTTTATTCTATAATATATCAGTTCTTAAACTGTTTTTGTGACGAGTGGACATAAAACGAGATTTCTCTTAGACCTCAATGATTCTTGAAATTAGATCTTGGACGAAGAATAAGAGCTTCATTTGCGGTGTAAGTCACCTTCATTTGCTGTATACCAATATATATAACCGTTGGAAATAGGTTACACAACCTGCAGCTATATACCGCACAGTACCAACCTTAGAGGTAACGACCGTTGACAAATATGACTGGCTAATGTACTGGTCAGTGTATGTTCTCCGCGATATATCGTTATCTCCACCTAAAATGATTCGTCCTTGGCTTTAATAAAAACTCAGTTACTGGAAACCCAGCAATGATGTTGTCATTGGTATTCAGTGATGCAATTAGATTTTATGTATTTTATCACACGTCATAAAGTGTTATAACGTTAATACTATCGATTAGGGCGATAAATTCCGATTGTTCCTCAAATCGATAGCATCATTGCAGTCATGAGAGGTCTGAGACTGTCCAGCTAATATTGTTGGTGGCAACTGTGTTTTTCTTATTCATGCTACAAGCGGCGATGAGAAATTTAGTTTATATACCATTAACCTTCAATACATTGCTTAATTAGTATAGAAGATTCGCTTAAGAAAACACACTGTTACTAAGAGTGATTAAGAGTGATTTAAAGCTTATAGTGAAAGCGAACTGTGTACTCTTTGTATCTGGGCCAATGTCAAAATTAGCTATATTAAGTGGAAGGTTCTTGGGCGTCTATTGCAGATAGAAACAGTAGGAAGTAGTGGGCTCTATATGACAATGTGATCTACTACGACGGTATGCAATGGGGGTATAATATCGCAAAATCTGAAGCGTGGAATCCCCTTATAATAGTTGGTACACATGCTTATTACAGTGAGAAACGGATATTGAATTTGATCCTGGAATGGAAAACTGAACTGCAGCAATTTGCTAAGCATTATTCACGGCTGTATTCCAGTTGACGCAAGTACTCTATCTCCATAATCTTGACAGCAGAAAGAACATATTAGGTTAGTGTTGCTGTTGTATTGATAGCTGCAGCATCGACAACGTAGGTTTACCG
This sequence comes from Urechis unicinctus, assembly GCA_034190875.2. Lineage (NCBI taxonomy): Eukaryota > Metazoa > Annelida > Polychaeta > Xenopneusta > Urechidae > Urechis > Urechis unicinctus. Next base: position 52,133,864 of record CM067351.1, on the reverse strand, counting down.
GATTTAGACGTTAGTACACAATATCATATCACCGTACACAAGACCTGGCTCCTCCTCTCTGCTTTGCAGCAAATTATACAGACGTCGGTAAGAAGCATGATGCAATGCCCAGGAATACAATTCATTCGTTCATGTAGCACCTCCGCTGCGGAATGTCCTAATTTCCCATGGCCCCAAGGTTGACACTCGGAATGTATGTAACTACGACGGTTATGCTGCAATGCATCAATATCTATGTTTCAGCATATTGGACTTATTTTGCTACTGACCGAAGCCGTACCAATAAACAAGTTTGTCTTAATGTTACAAAAGCGACCTGCGCTCGTAACTTAAGGAGAGCGGCTCATAAAAGTACATATATGAAGTTGTTGCGGAACATTATCCTGCGCGGGGGAACTGTTAAAGGAATACATTTCTTTAACACCGCGACTGGGTCCAAGTATTTGACATCCGTGAACACTAACAGAATCTCGATGTAGCCTAAGCTAACATATTTGGTATGTTGCGCAACATTATATTTTTAAGGGAGTGAAATCGCGTTTTGACCAGGAATTGAATGCAGACAAAAAGATGTTGCATCAATACATCACGAATCGAATAAACACCCTGTGAAACTCATAGAAGGAGACTACTATCACCAATCCTTCTGGCTCTTGTGAATAAATCATCTGGTAATAACGGTTGACTGCAATATAATGTTGCATTGGTAAAATTGCGTTTGATACTTGATTGAGTCCAAATTGAGATATCCGCTGATTTGGGGCAAGGAGGGTTACTAACATATATCAATTTTAGCGCATCAATATCATCGTTGTTTCATCGTGGTTTTCTTGAAAATAATGCTACTCAGTCTAGGGAATACTGCAAATCTCAACGAATCAACGAGACGTCAGGTCTCATCAAAATATTACTGCAAGTAAATGACAGACGCAGTGCAATGTGTATGGCTTTATTGAATATCGTCCTTCTGCTTCATCTGCTGCATCCCCAGATAACCAAACTCGCGTCATATGACAGACAAATATTGGAAGTATTTGGTATGTTGCGCAACGTTATATAACCAATACGCGTGCATAGCTGCATCAATGTATCCATTTATTATATTACACACGATATTTAATAGAGTATGGCTAACAAAATGCCACTTATGAAAGGGGTTCTGCGATGGCTCTTTCCCATTAACGGCGGGTAATTATTCTTCCCGTCTCATTGATCAGACTCACGCAGGGGGGACAAGCTTTATCATATGAAAGGCGCGCTCTCGGTATATCGGTAATCTGCGCTCACTTTATCACACTGTTTCCATTGGGGAATATACATGATATCTTTTTACCCGCCCCGACCACTTACACTCCATTTTGTCGATCCTCCTGGTGCGTTCGGCCCTGATTTTTTTAGACCCACCTTGCTTTGGTTTTTTTCCGTCGCTAAATGATTCGCTTACCGTTTTGATATTATGTTTAGATTCGATCTTGTAATAGAACAAATATGCGGTCAATCATGATGAGGGACCTTGTCACTCACACTAAATGACCTTTCATTGCAAAGGCAGGTTATGTTCTTGGCAATTGTCATCAACAGAACTACTGTCTCATCATTCATAGTATCTATTTTACTGCAAGATAACAAAGGTTTACTTAATTCATTATGTAAAACTGACAGCGAGTCTTGAGCATAATCGTTGGTTATTTGGCTTTTGATATGTTTTTTTTTTCATTAGCCGCAATAGCCAAAGGACAGTTTTAAACAACCTCCATATGATAAGAAGTTTCTGATATAATTATCAATACAATGCATTTGTTGGCATTGAGTTGCTCTTCATTCCCTGTAGGATCGGCCAAAAGGAAGATATATCTTGCATCATTGCATAGCACTTGCTCAACAGAGGAGGAATTCAATTATGTATTTAGAATGATAAATTTTCCATAATAACCAGATTGATATGTTTGCGACGACATAATTCCTATTGATGAAACATTATGTCCCTTGCTTTGGTGTGTCAACTGCAATTGATATCCGGATTCTACTTATATATCGCATTATCTGGATAGATAATTACTGGGATCATGGTTCTAAAACATGTCAAATAATAAGTTTGCAAACATGTCCTTATGATGTTGCACAAACAACTGTCCATTAATGCTGATTTACAAGTAAAACACCAGAACAGATCCACAAGCATGCTTTCATAAGCAAAAAAAAATCTTCCGCAAGCAACCCTAAGTTGTATATCAGTTATGTTCATATCAACGATGTTGACATTTGAATACAGCGGTACGTATATCCTCAACGCGACATCATAGGCAATATAAGTGAATAAGAGTTTTCCTTGGATGTGTCATACAGCAAATGCGTGCAAACTGTGATTAACGTATGTCCCTCTCGGACACGCTGGATAGTGCGTGGGTTTAACGTCCCGAACATAAATCATTTCATATCTCCGAGAGAATATGAAAGTCCGCTAAATTTGCTGCCAGGCAATTAAGCTGCTAATTAACTATGCCATCATTCTAATTTTGTTATATTCTTTTACATGGTGAGGCTGTACACAAAAACAGCTAATGAACTGACTGATTATTAATTGCACCTCGCAAAAACGCTAACATTGTCGCAGAGACTTCATTTAGACTCCATCTCCATCCATTTGATGATTGCCATTTGACGAGTTGGGCTATTCATGGCATCGGTTGCCTCACCAAGCCGCGATTTCCTATCATATTTGTCAATCATAACATGGTTCGCTGCTGATTTTGAATGCTGTTTAATAACATTTAGACGCCACAAATTTCGATTTTGCCACATAACTGACTCATATATTTGCAAAATACCAGTTGTCAGCAAGAGGTCGGTCAAGTAAGGACGAACATGCAGAGTTATTAGTAAAAGCAACCGAAACAATATTTATCATGCCGTGAGCACGAGCATGCAATATATTTGGCTTCCCTTAATCGTGAACTAATCAACTGTCAGCGTTAATGAACTACGAATAGTTGTTTTAGCTCATTCCCTAAGGTGCATGTACTGTTAAAATTCATGCTATGGTAAACGCATTCGTTTTGGTATGAAGCTCGTATGCTAGATACGCTTACGTGGTGTAGCTCAGCTGGTATGATTCTCATTAATTCTATGAAGGATGATCAATATGGTTTACAGCGCTATGCCGCATATTGCATAGCTTGTATGATTGGTTCCGTCTATAGAGCATAATTAATCGAACAACAAATCAAGCATCTGGGTGCACTCGATCAATAGTGTAAGACCATTTAGCCGGTAGTTTACCGATTATGCAGTGTTCCTGTCATTGCTAGTCCGATCTGCGATGCAATACTTCATAACAAAATCGGGATAATTATAAGCATTTGATCATCGAGCAGAAAAGAAAGGCTATATGTACACTTGATCAATAGTGTAACTGGCAAAAACCATTAGCCGGTAGTTCACTGATTATTCTGTTTTTTACGTAATTGCTTATCGTTTGTGTGAATCAATAATTCAATGGGTCGGATGCAGGATTACGATGATTATTAGAATTAGATGATCTGCGCATTTGCTTCGTTTCAGTTAAGCTTTAAGGTGTCAAGTGTAATAAGCGAATGTCACTACCGACAAGTTCATTTACTGCATGCTGAAGTTATAGTGCTTAATCGATTTGGCAGAAAAGTTGCCATAGTAGACAGGTATTATACTTTTAAAAGCCATCTATTGTTGAAATACGCTCTTTCTTAATGCATATGAGAGGGCAAAGTATGTTCGTTTTGTGGTTGCTTTGTCATATAATAGGATGTTATCAACGCGAATTATAAACTCTATCAAGGTTTGACTGTTTACAAAGAGGGTATCTTCCACTCTGGCGATGATCCTACTTCCTAGCGATCAAATGACTAACCTAGCCAATTGCTTGACCAGACTGTTTAAAGCATTGCCTGTTGACGGGCGCATTAACATCCAGAGCAGCCTAGAGTCATAAATATGTGTCAAGCCACAGTCATTGTCACACTGATGAATCAATGCGCTATACTTATCAAGTGGTCAGTGTGCAAATTGATTTTACATATGCCCAATCTCATTTTACACATGCAAGTAGCCTCTTACTTAATAAAATACGAGGTGGAATAATTTCAATCCTCTCTTTCAACTCTGGCATTTGCTTCATTATCAAAGTGTAGTTTAAGATGAAAGCCACAACAAGACTAAAATCATAGCCGTTAGACAAGCTGAGGTCTTCGCACTACTGCTTCCGTTTAACCCAGCAGTGTTCGTTGTTATAAATACCTAGATCGTGTACTTGAGAGTCGTTGTTTGCTGTTGAATAATATTGCTTTGAAATCCACAACCTACAATGCAGTAGCATATTGTCTAACATATTTCTAATACACCATGTGTTAATGATGTACATGAAATGTCTTAGAAACAACGGTTTAGTTATCTAAAAGCTTCAATTGCGTATTTTCATATCCATAGTCAATACATTGTTACAATTTAGAGAACAATCCACCAAGACTGACTGAAAGCTTAGTAAGTAATATAGTAGACCATTGTATGCCGCTGGTCATCCGCTGGTTACAGGTGTGAAGTGGTGCATTACTTTAGTGAAAATCATACTGTGCATAACACGCTTTGCCGCGTCGCATATCAATAGATACTACCAACGGTTAGCACACGGACAGATTGAAACCGATACGAAAGCATTGTTAAGATAGCTTGAAGTTTCTATTCAAAATCACAGTGCAGTGGTCATTTTGACGAGACATACGTTGAACGAATGCTCACAGAAAACTCCACCGATACGTTAGTTTTAATACTGAGTTTCACTGGGACCCCATTTTTAAGAAGTACCTTACCTCACTTAATCTGGCTACAAAGAGGACAATGTAGATTTATTATTGCGGAATCGATAGCGGTTGCATTGACTACGGAGGCGTTCCCAGTTTTGGCTATATCATATAACGCCGAGTAATTAGTGGCATGGCACCCTGTTTATAAATAGTTGCACTACTAAACGTAACTTGCAAATGATTGGTTGAGTATTGACGGATGTTTCCTTTTGTAAGTTATAACTAGCTTTTTGTGAGATACTAACCAAACATCACTTAGGTAATAGCTAGCCTTGCAGGCATCTAGTTGATCGCAATTATTTAACCTATGTAGAACCTAATATTGAGGTATATGGCTTTATAGCTACCAGATTTACTTTCAGTATTCAGACGGTCATAGGATGAATTCTTCCGCATATTTACTATAAGCGATATATCAGAACCATTGCTTAGATAATTCATCTACCTAATGCAATGACAATAGTATTTCCTGCAACTAACCATTTCTACAATACGACAAATATTTGTCAGGGAAAGGCCTACAAGGAATGTCTATTGTCATTTACCAAATGAAAATAAATAGCCTTTAAGTTTATCTCTCCCCTTAATTCAACCAGACGGTGCAACATTGTACGATATCATATATAATATATGGCTTGGCCGCTGGCTACTGGTTGCATTAACACATAGTCCACAGCTCTCCGAGCCACGACATTATTATTCAAGCACAATACCACAAAGGCAAGATGAAACATTCTCTATTTTGAGAAGATACACACACGTACTAGGTATAATATTCTGCTTAGGTCTAATAACCACAGCTTATCTACATGCGTCAAACATAATTCCATCAACGATCCTTGCACTATGAACATTATAATTCCGCGGTTAATGTGAACATTTTTGTCTACTCGATTGTTGCTTGACAGTCCGATGGTATTCATGTGTTAGTGGGTCAGTGCAAGTTATTAGTATATGACGGGTCTTAGTCTGTTTTAAAATGAAAATAAATTGCCGTTAACACGGTTGTTGAAGAACTGTTTTTCACCTTACTATAATCAGACTGTACATGCTATATTCAATTAAATATATGGTTTAGCTATTGGCTATGAGTTTTAGTATCGCATATTTCACAGCTATCCGAGCAAAGACATTGTTATTTGAGAACATGAACACAACGGCAATTTTTTTTGGAGAAGAAATAAGCTATAATTACAGCTTGAACACATGAGTGAGATCAATTCTATCGACGATGCTTGCACTAATAACATTATAATTCCGCGATGAATATAAGTTTTTTCGTCCCCACTTTGCTGAGATATTTTCATATAAGTAATTAATTCAACAATCGTGCATGATACTGTTATTCAAACGGACACTCGTACCCACTCTGCTCATCCTAAACCTCACACTTAGGTCGGATCATGGGACTAACAAGGTGTCTTGCTTACTTGTAAAAGAACAGCATATTCAGAAGGGACAGATTGTTGGCAAAGGATTGTCCTCTTCGTTCTTGTGACGATGAAAACTGTGATGGACGCAGATTACGATCGATTACGTTTTGGTTAATTTTTAGATAATGCATTTGATTATTTATAACTGTACAGAACACCCCATTTCAAGATTGAGCTTGCTTACTTAAGCCAGCTCCCAGGCGGCCTGAGATTTGAGTCTACTTGGCAACTTTTTAGAAAGCTGCATTTACAGATTTAAGATTCCTTATCAACACGGCACTATATTTCAAAGAGCGACATATATTTTTGACGCAGCTTGAGCGACGCCATCAGAAACATCGCGCTAAATAATGTGTAAAAAACATGATAAAAAAAAAGCTGTATGCAATACTATAAATAATTCAACTGCTAAAAGATATTGTTAAACATTCGCGATTTAATGTCCCGTAATAGAAATATCCAAATTATGGTCTAGCAGAGTATCGAACGGATCTGGCTGGATTTCCCTGATAAAGACTATCTACTAGGCGATACATTAAATTCCTTTCATTTGTAAAATTCCTTTGTCTCTCCCTGTATGAATTTTTTTATTGTATTTGCAAATTGAGAACTGCAATTTCTAATGCAACGACTCGCATCACCTTTCGCAACTTGATATATTACTCTCTCGATCCATGCATGTATGCTTATGCTTTGCAATTATTTATAGAGGCCTGAAAGCTGTTTTTGGAATAGATGACAACTCAATCACGAGGGAACTATTGGATTGCTGTCCGTATCATACGTGTAGGCTGCATTATACAATAAAGGTAGCTAACGTCATAACGGTGAGTGGTGGCACTCAACATATTCATAATGGTAATGCTGCAATGCATTAAAAGCGTGTTTTGGCATATTGAATAGACGTGGGTACAGAATTAGGAAATACCCATTAAGCCAGCCTAAAAATGATCCGTTCGCGTCGAACTGCAGCTCAGTTGAGTCTGCATCGAGCTGTCGTGGAGCAATACACCGCGCCAATCTTCATATTAGCCTAACGGAATGGCGTGAACTGACTTATAGAGCGATGTGTTAGAAGGCATTAACGTTTGATGGTCGTTGTTCTTGATATTGAATACATTAAGATAAAGGGTACAGCAATTTGAAATCCTTATATCACCATCATTACATTTGTATGCATGCATTATCATACAGTATTCATTTACAGAGGATCATTTGCTTTTGAAGGCAATGGAAATTTACATTCAAGCAATGAACTGCATCACGTCAATTTATATACTCTCTACTTACAACAATACATTTGATTAATGTATAGTATTTTTTGCTGCACAACAAATGTTCTTACGGATATCAAACGCAACACTTATTGGTCTACTGCAGTGATTGTCAGAATCGTATGGCATTTTTCATTAACAAACACTTATCCTTGTTATATGACGTAATGTCTTACATGCAAGTAGCCTCTTACTTAATAAAATACGAGGTGGAATAATTTCAATCCTCTCTTTCAACTCTGGCATTTGCTTCATTATCAAAGTGTAGTTTAAGATGAAAGCCACAACAAGACTAAAATCATAGCCGTTAGACAAGCTGAGGTCTTCGCACTACTGCTTCCGTTTAACCCAGCAGTGTTCGTTGTTATAAATACCTAGATCGTGTACTTGAGAGTCGTTGTTTGCTGTTGAATAATATTGCTTTGAAATCCACAACCTACAATGCAGTAGCATATTGTCTAACATATTTCTAATACACCATGTGTTAATGATGTACATGAAATGTCTTAGAAACAACGGTTTAGTTATCTAAAAGCTTCAATTGCGTATTTTCATATCCATAGTCAATACATTGTTACAATTTAGAGAACAATCCACCAAGACTGACTGAAAGCTTAGTAAGTAATATAGTAGACCATTGTATGCCGCTGGTCATCCGCTGGTTACAGGTGTGAAGTGGTGCATTACTTTAGTGAAAATCATACTGTGCATAACACGCTTTGCCGCGTCGCATATCAATAGATACTACCAACGGTTAGCACACGGACAGATTGAAACCGATACGAAAGCATTGTTAAGATAGCTTGAAGTTTCTATTCAAAATCACAGTGCAGTGGTCATTTTGACGAGACATACGTTGAACGAATGCTCACAGAAAACTCCACCGATACGTTAGTTTTAATACTGAGTTTCACTGGGACCCCATTTTTAAGAAGTACCTTACCTCACTTAATCTGGCTACAAAGAGGACAATGTAGATTTATTATTGCGGAATCGATAGCGGTTGCATTGACTACGGAGGCGTTCCCAGTTTTGGCTATATCATATAACGCCGAGTAATTAGTGGCATGGCACCCTGTTTATAAATAGTTGCACTACTAAACGTAACTTGCAAATGATTGGTTGAGTATTGACGGATGTTTCCTTTTGTAAGTTATAACTAGCTTTTTGTGAGATACTAACCAAACATCACTTAGGTAATAGCTAGCCTTGCAGGCATCTAGTTGATCGCAATTATTTAACCTATGTAGAACCTAATATTGAGGTATATGGCTTTATAGCTACCAGATTTACTTTCAGTATTCAGACGGTCATAGGATGAATTCTTCCGCATATTTACTATAAGCGATATATCAGAACCATTGCTTAGATAATTCATCTACCTAATGCAATGACAATAGTATTTCCTGCAACTAACCATTTCTACAATACGACAAATATTTGTCAGGGAAAGGCCTACAAGGAATGTCTATGGGGCGACCGAATAGTTATGGAGGACGAATCAGTTAGAATATGTAATTCCTTTGCTATTGGCGGGTGTGGGATGATCATTTTTGACAGGCTTTCTTGTTGTTGGCCCAAAGCCATGTATCCTTTTAAGCGTGATTTTATTGATGATACATATAAGGATATACGCTAGTAGACAAATCGCTTAACTGTGCGGCAGTATAATCAAATGTTTAACATTCGTCAATGTATTTTGAAAACAATCAATCGATGATAATAAGAGCAGTTGAACTGATTGTCTAGGAATATATAACACTTATAGAATCTACCAATTATAATGGATTTGATCCGAAATAAGTTGTTTCGTACACAATTTTATGCTCGAGCTCCATTATTACAAATACCCTGTAATGCAAGATATTTGTTTCAATATGAGAGATTGTGTTAATTGTGTATTTAAGTACTGTTTTGGCCTATCACTGATAATTGAAAACATGCAATAACAAAGCCTTGTTACTATATGGATCTTTGGCTGAAATGGCGAATAAAAAAATACAATGCAATCAACTAATGCATAGAGATGTGATGCCAAAGTTTACAAATATAAGACATTGCAAAACAACTTGCAGATGTCGGCTGTGAAACATTTCTAATGACCGTTTCTATCAAGCATATATATATGTTGTTTTTGGCATCAAAGTTATAAGTGTGACCCTATTGTCAACTTTCCCTGACAATTACTCCGATGTAGTGGTGTTTTATTTTTTATGGTTCAGTCACACCAGGGGCCGCATTCATAAGGAATCTTAACTTGAGTGGTCCCAACCTGAGTCTTTGATCTCAGCGGAATACGCAATATCAGGCCGTATTCATGACAATAACTAGGCAATATCACCTGAGTTCACCAGCTCAAAAGAGATTTTAAGATAGCAATTTGTATAAAATGGCGAAGAGTAACCAATATCAACGAAGGAATCTCTATAACAGACTAGTCTACGACGTTGTTTATATCATTCTACCAACGTTTTACCAAATGAAAATAAATAGCCTTTAAGTTTATCTCTCCCCTTAATTCAACCAGACGGTGCAACATTGTACGATATCATATATAATATATGGCTTGGCCGCTGGCTACTGGTTGCATTAACACATAGTCCACAGCTCTCCGAGCCACGACATTATTATTCAAGCACAATACCACAAAGGCAAGATGAAACATTCTCTATTTTGAGAAGATACACACACGTACTAGGTATAATATTCTGCTTAGGTCTAATAACCACAGCTTATCTACATGCGTCAAACATAATTCCATCAACGATCCTTGCACTATGAACATTATAATTCCGCGGTTAATGTGAACATTTTTGTCTACTCGATTGTTGCTTGACAGTCCGATGGTATTCATGTGTTAGTGGGTCAGTGCAAGTTATTAGTATATGACGGGTCTTAGTCTGTTTTAAAATGAAAATAAATTGCCGTTAACACGGTTGTTGAAGAACTGTTTTTCACCTTACTATAATCAGACTGTACATGCTATATTCAATTAAATATATGGTTTAGCTATTGGCTATGAGTTTTAGTATCGCATATTTCACAGCTATCCGAGCAAAGACATTGTTATTTGAGAACATGAACACAACGGCAATTTTTTTTGGAGAAGAAATAAGCTATAATTACAGCTTGAACACATGAGTGAGATCAATTCTATCGACGATGCTTGCACTAATAACATTATAATTCCGCGATGAATATAAGTATTTTCGTCCCCACTTTGCTGAGATATTTTCATATAAGTAATTAATTCAACAATCGTGCATGATACTGTTATTCAAACGGACACTCGTACCCACTCTGCTCATCCTAAACCTCACACTTAGGTCGGATCATGGGACTAACAAGGTGTCTTGCTTACTTGTAAAAGAACAGCATATTCAGAAGGGACAGATTGTTGGCAAAGGATTGTCCTCTTCGTTCTTGTGACGATGAAAACTGTGATGGACGCAGATTACGATCGATTACGTTTTGGTTAATTTTTAGATAATGCATTTGATTATTTATAACTGTACAGAACACCCATTTCAAGATTGAGCTTGCTTACTTAAGCCAGCTCCCAGGCGGCCTGAGATTTGAGTCTACTTGGCAACTTTTTAGAAAGCTGCATTTACAGATTTAAGATTCCTTATCAACACGGCACTATATTTCAAAGAGCGACATATATTTTTGACGCAGCTTGAGCGACGCCATCAGAAACATCGCGCTAAATAATGTGTAAAAAACATGATAAAAAAAGCTGTATGCAATACTATAAATAATTCAACTGCTAAAAGATATTGTTAAACATTCGCGATTTAATGTCCCGTAATAGAAATATCCAAATTATGGTCTAGCAGAGTATCGAACGGATCTGGCTGGATTTCCCTGATAAAGACTATCTACTAGGCGATACATTAAATTCCTTTCATTTGTAAAATTCCTTTGTCTCTCCCTGTATGAATTTTTTTATTGTATTTGCAAATTTGAGAACTGCAATTTCTAATGCAACGACTCGCATCACCTTTCGCAACTTGATATATTACTCTCTCGATCCATGCATGTATGCTTATGCTTTGCAATTATTTATAGAGGCCTGAAAGCTGTTTTTGGAATAGATGACAACTCAATCACGAGGGAACTATTGGATTGCTGTCCGTATCATACGTGTAGGCTGCATTATACAATAAAGGTAGCTAACGTCATAACGGTGAGTGGTGGCACTCAACATATTCATAATGGTAATGCTGCAATGCATTAAAAGCGTGTTTTGGCATATTGAATAGACGTGGGTACAGAATTAGGAAATACCCATTAAGCCAGCCTAAAAATGATCCGTTCGCGTCGAACTGCAGCTCAGTTGAGTCTGCATCGAGCTGTCGTGGAGCAATACACCGCGCCAATCTTCATATTAGCCTAACGGAATGGCGTGAACTGACTTATAGAGCGATGTGTTAGAAGGCATTAACGTTTGATGGTCGTTGTTCTTGATATTGAATACATTAAGATAAAGGGTACAGCAATTTGAAATCCTTATATCACCATCATTACATTTGTATGCATGCATTATCATACAGTATTCATTTACAGAGGATCATTTGCTTTTGAAGGCAATGGAAATTTACATTCAAGCAATGAACTGCATCACGTCAATTTATATACTCTCTACTTACAACAATACATTTGATTAATGTATAGTATTTTTTGCTGCACAACAAATGTTCTTACGGATATCAAACGCAACACTTATTGGTCTACTGCAGTGATTGTCAGAATCGTATGGCATTTTTCATTAACAAACACTTATCCTTGTTATATGACGTAATGTCTTACATTAGACTTAACATTTAAACCTAAGCCTTACTTCAATGATGTGAAAACCGTTCTTCTTTATCATGGATGACGATCGTAAGGAAACCGTGAACCTCGTGCTCCGAGATCTTAAGCACGTCTAGAGCACACCGTACGACCGTCATGCTATTTACTACTACTAGGTTGTTTACTTCGACCAAATTTGCACCGAAGCCCTGTCGTTTGCAGAATGCAATGAAACATTTATGATATAGTTATAGGTATAATATGTGAACAGAATGACGCTATTGTAGGAGTAGACCACCTCACGATCGGCATTTAGCTCGACAGACATTAAATATTCCCTTTGCTGTCACCTCGAGTTACAAGTTAAATGCTAAACACATTAAAGTGTTAGTCAAGTGCATAACAACGGATTATTTACTTTGCTGTTTGATATTATAACAGATCAGAGCGACCACTATGAAATAAAAGAAAATGCCAAATCAGTCTTAGTTAAATGATGACAAATGCAGTATGTATCACTTGAAGTGGTAGACCTTTGAGGCTGTGGATTGCGCTCATCAGATGCAGGTTACATTTCAAATGATAACACTTTTGATCTAACCACATGTATTTGACTTGATAGAAATGCAAATTGACGAAACGCAAATGTCAATGGAATCATTATGTAGAATGCTAATGCTCTAACCATTATGCTTGCGCGACAAATGTTTCATAACTGCAAGAACCGTTGTTCATCTGATAACTACTATAAAGTTGTGGGATTGACTTAGTAGTTAATTGCATCTATACCATTTGAGTGTCGGGATCAATAGCGCCATGAGGTGAGAGTTATAGTCGTCAATCTATTAACCACTTGTTTTCTCATTTACAATGTTCATAACGCCAAAGACGGCGCAATGCTAGCACACGATATCGTAACGCGCTTTGCAAAAATACCCATGAATATTAGCATATAGATAAAAGTGGTTATGGTGTGCTCTTGAGAAATTGATACAGTTTTTTTAGCAGGTCAGCGTTCGATGTATTGTGCATTCACAGATCAAATCCCGGCTCCGGTGATGTCTAATCAAGATCTACGTAGAATATATGAGTGTCATAAATGCATAAGATGTGCCACTTATCGCATCATTGGCGTTAAATAAGTCTATTAGATTAATTTAGCTCCTGATTATAGAGCACGATTGAATATTGCCTCAGAATCAGGGGAAATGGTTTGGATGCAGCGTTAAATTGTGATCTGGTTAATTATGCTTTGTAATTAGACAGACGGCTGCAATTATATCATTTGAATGTCTCATACATGTCTCAATTATGTCTCATACATGTTTCAATGTAGTAATTCATCATGTGGCTCTATCGTAAGGTACTTATAGTTTCGTGATTGCATACATATAGCTACGATGCCAGGTACATGTCCAGAATACCTATTGAATGAACATTTCGTTAATGTATGCAAATGGTGTCTTGATACTAAATAGCTACTCCTTACCTCTGCATGCGCTACGTTTTCTCTCTGTAGTCGTACATCGGCCTAATAATGTTATATTACGGCAACTACATGTTAAGCGTCGTCATTTAAGCTGATGCTATTTTATTTAGTTTTACCTATATTTGCTGTTTTTCAACAGACGGGCATATCAAACGTAAACAACCAATAAACATTTACGTCTTTGGGGAGACAGCTTTGGTCTTACCAATACATATATATGATTTAAAACTTGAAATTGTTTGCTCGGACTGAGTTCAAAGTATCTCAACAGGGCACAATTAACGATGGCTAACTCCTGTACTGCTTGACAAAATGGTTTGTTTGAATGACTGCCAAATCATCGAACTTTGCAACAGCATGAACGGATACTTCATACGTTTCTTGGATTCGTACAAAAGATGGTCATCACAGCAGCTGAACGTTATCACCTCCGTTAACGATGACATATTATCATCCGTGGCTTTCAACAGGCAAAGGATTTTGTCTTGTGGATATATGATGTTTGCGAGTGTGCTTTGTGTAAAACTATGTGAAATATAATCTCGAAACGGGTGCAACCAGTTATCATATTTTACGAATCTGCCTGCTGAATTAGAACGCATCGATTGACCCAGTTTAACTTGATGCTATGAAAACAACCGGTTCACACAGACTGACATTGCCACTAGGGAACTACAGCTAAGTTAAGTATGTATCACGCTGTCGTAGAAATTTCATTTTGTCTCTTCTTTATTAGTAACATAATGAAATGCGACGCGCCTTCGGTTCGTAAGTAAATAGATGCCAAGCAGCTGACAACGGAGGCTGTATTACGTAACCTTAAGATTAAGGGGAATATGATTAAAGCTAATCAGTTTATGAAATCCACCTAATTAACTAATAGTTAATTTTCTAGTCAACATGTGCATTAGGTTGTATTTGCCTACACATGGACGAAACGTGAATGCCCCTTTCATGGGTGCGTCAAATGCAATTGGTGACGAGAATCGGGAAATAACCTGCAATACAGACACTATCGGTTGTGAGGTTTGGAAAGAAATATAATTCATAATTGCATAATTCATCCTGTATCGCATTTCCTTAGGAGGAGTGGGTGCTGAATCTTCTTTATTTGGAACTTACAGGTAAGGGGAAGGCGGTTCTTGTTAATCTAGCGATTACAAAATAACACAACAGCCGCGCTTTTTTTTTATCCTTCCGCTATCCCATGATATAGTTACAGGTCGATTCGGTATCCAGGTAGTGCGAGAGTTCACATTCCGTTCCGATGCTCCACAATACATTTGGGAATCTAAATAAGTTTTATAAACCATACGTCTGTTCAAAATGAGATGGTTTTAAAGTGCATCCAAATGATGATCAGATGGTTTATGCAGCAATTTGTGTAATTCAATAAGCTGCTGCAATTATTTTATACATCATCATTACCGCCCTATAAATGAGTCATTACATTCTACCATAGAGCCAAGAAAGGATATTAGGAAAAGGAACGATTGGACCTATCTACCGAATGCGTTACCTAAACAAGCAATTAACGTGATGCAGTGTATCTACATTAAGACTATTAAGAAATATATATTTTACTTTATGTTTGGAAATATGTACCTAGTATTGTTTTGTTATTTGGCGCCAGCTGCCTGTATTAGGTCATCCGAATATTACAATTATATTTCCTCTGGCAGTTTTTGTTGAAAGGGAATTATCAAGAGGATAGTTTTCTGTTGCTATTCCTCTAGATAATGTTTCAAATGCTATCTTGAAAATAATGAATCCAATTTCAATCGCTGTCACGTTATTCTATCTTATGTCCGTGGTGCATAAACACTACCATGTTTAAGCCAACGTATTAACATCAGGAATGACAAGACACGCATGATGCGAGTCACCGACACTTCATGTGCACCTTTTGTTGTCATTTGTGGCCACTAAGGCACGTAGCACGCTCCCATCCGTAGACAAATCTTCTTGAGAAGTTATATCCCTCAGCTGATTACTTTTGAGATAAATCTGTATGTCAGACATTATGCAGGTACACACGTGGTAGACTTAGAGAATTCGCTCAGCTATTCATCTATCAAGCTACATATGTCACTAAATCGATATACATGGTATGTAATGAATATAAACAACGACGAATTGCGGTCTTTCTGTGAATCCTACAACACCTAGCCGATGTGTCCCTTGGCAAGGGTTATTTCCAGCAATGCCTAAATAATAGCAGGTAACCCCCGTTAACGTTCTGGCCATTACAGCAGACCCTATTAAATGCTACTGCGTGCTGAGCATTTCCCTCGAACGAAATTTATCGCTAATGGCTCCGTTGTAACGGCAGATAACAGCGAATGCATTAAATGGAAGCTAAGCCCCGCCTTTTGTCAGTGGGTTCAGCTACGCAAGCGATGCCAATTCAATAACAGCGGGCAGTTATAATTTATAAAGCTCATGAAATGCCCCATTGCCTCCATTCATTCCTAGATAATTGTGTCAATCTGAGTAATGAATGCAGATTATCCCCACAATGCAGCGCAAATCATAATATCTTGGCCGTGGAAAACTTATACTTATTGTTGAAACCCAAGCCAGTCATGCTATTGAAAATAAGAAATAGAAACTATAG
>CM067351.1:52076972-52117319 GCA_034190875.2 Urechis unicinctus | reverse complement strand
GTGACCTCTTTTTATATGAAGGTGCTTTTTTAATCTTCCGAACTTAAAGGTTAAACTCGAAAATGTCCCTGGCGTGACACATTTGCGAATCTACTTGGTTGGACAGACATGTACATACCATCTCAGCTACATAGATGTCACGAAATAGTAATGGCATCATGAAGAAATTGCCATCATAATAAACGAAGTATGTTTCTCTTGGCAAATCTAGTTTTGGTTCAAAGCATGCGACATTGGCTCTCTTGGAAATCATGAAGCCAATTTTAATCGGGGTAATGTTATCATGATGTATATGAATCAGCCTCGTGATTGAGACCTCGGTAAAATCACTATATCTTTGCCGCGAAAATCTTACGTTCATTGTTGGGGCTGTTACTATGAAATGATCCAAGCCAGGTAGTGATTTGTTTCAATGATGTAGTTAGATATGTTTATGTTGCAGGACTTTCTTCTTTTATAATATTAGGATAATTACCTCATTAATCCAAGGAAGCTTATCATAGCGATTCATGCACCACATTTAACGTCACTTTATTCAAAGGTTTGCCTCTCTCCATGGAACCATATATTGTGATGCCCATTCGATCATCGTCATTACTCGGATGAGGTACATCGATGTGATTGCTGTCACTAGCTGTAAGTCTTCCGTATCAACTAACTCAAGATTTTGCATTGTGACTCAGGCCGACTCAGAATGATACCAAATAACATGTCACATTACATAAATTTGATGGTGATCGATATCGAAAGCCATTTCAACTCTGCGTATCCCCGGGTATTAAGATACATCGCGTTTTGTATGAAGAGGGATCACAAAATCCCATACACATCACCAATGAATGCACATCGTTTAGGAAAGTAGCCAGCTTCGTTTTTTGGTTTGCACAAATAATACATGTATTGGTGCAACACGAGGTGATATACAGCGGCGGATACCACAGTAAATTTTAAGCAATGACAATGACAAATACGCCCGTGTATTGAGTTCGCAAACATCTCTGAAAGCGGAATATTTTGCAGTAGCTCGGTGGGTATGTGTCAAATAATATTGATATATGCAACCTTTAGAGCTTGTATAACAGCTGAGGCATGAGCAGATATACAAAACAGACTATAGAAGCACGCCTGCATCTTGTTTTATTAGGGCAGTGCTGCTCTTGATTCTTCGAAAGCATGTTGCATAGCTAGAATGCAAGCTGCTGCATCTGGTAGGATTACTTATAAAAACAACACTAATATTTTATTACCAAAAGAAACTCAGATTTGGCATTTAGGTCCGCTAACCGCTGATATTTACCGTTGATTGCATAATTATGCGTATTACATCTATTTTATTTCAAACAGAATCTTATATTATGCCATTGTTAAATATTCAAACATGCAAAACAGCAAGAAGTTATGGTGCATATTACGATGTGACATAGTAATGCAATATGTGAGATATGAGGCACTACCGTGAATTGCGAAGCGAGCTCATCAATATGGCATCAACCTACAGATTTTCCTTTAAACATCTATTACCTTGTATAAGTTATGTAATTAAGCTTCTGTCGGGCTTTTCGGGATCGACAGAATGGCGACGTTTACTGAAGTCGACCTATCGTCGGCTATTAACGTTTCAATGGCGAACCAGAACTACAGCTGTTTAGACATTGACGTTGCGTCAAAGCGATGAAAATGAGCGAGCGTTTGTTATATTTTGCAAACAGCTGCACATGTGTAATATGCAATAAGCGGATAACTGAGAAGAAAGTGTTCATTGGCGGTATCAGAAAACTTACATTTGATGATGCAGTATAGCCTCTTACGGATGTATAACTGTAAGGCAGCTGCAAGTGAGCAGTATTTTATCAGACCTTTAACTTAGTTAGGTTGCCTGCGATAACGTGCCGTTTTACGAAGTAATACCTTACATTATAGCATTATACATAACAAGTAATAGGTAAATAGTGTTCTGTTATGTCAATCAGATTTCTTACGCATTACATTATGTTGAAATTAGGTGTACTTCCAACGTTAATGATTCAATTATGGTGATCTATTATATACATAGTTTTGTATCAATGTAAATGAGCTCGATGATTGCTTTTCTAATATTGTACCATGCAAAGGTGCGCGGTCTCTCAACGTTGCTGGTGGTATACGCATAATACCGCGCTGCTATTTGTTTCTGCGGTGAATTTCGTACTGAGCAGGGCACATTAACCCCATGATTAAGATAAGTTACGGATAAAGGCCGGATGAGCCTCTGGTCTCGGTATCAATTCACTCCATGAAATCTGAGATTCAGTTTTATCTTGCGATATAAAAATACCGGTGTTCAAATTGTAGGTCACGTTACATATGTTGAATGTGGTATGTGGTTTTCCTCGGGTTTAATTGATGCGTAAAGAGTAGTGCCGATATTCAACGCATACGGAAAATGTCAAAATCCTGTGTGCTCGTTCCCCAATATCTTTATTGAGTTCGTGCAAAGTGCATAGTTTAACACCAACTTGGACGTGTCATTGTAATATTTGTATATTATGGCACAACTGGATAACGACCAAATAATTACAATTGGATACAACGAGTATTTCCGGCATTTTTTAAAAATAAACTGGTTCAAATCATAAATGCTCCACCTTTTGAACTCGATAGTATTTAAATCGTTCCGCAATCTAATGTTATAACTTTATTTTCGCAATGTCAGCTGCTATGATACTTAATCGACGCAGGTTCGATATAGTTACAGGTGGCAATCACTGAGTGGCAAACTTACCTTGAATGGTTTAAAAGCACGCATTCGATATTAAGTAATGTTAAGTCAGTATTTCCAAAAAGCCGTCTCAATTAACGAAATGTCAAACCAAAGCACAAGAACTTGTATATAGGGTTTACATAATAGCATGTGATGTCGCTGCTTGGTGTAGTTGGATGATGGAGTGCAGTTAGGTAAAAACATCCATGACGCCAACGTGTCCATCAATTGTTTTACACGAGGAGAGTACAGACACGGTCAATCGAAATGACACATGGCATGGGTGTAACTCATGAAAGTGGTATATGCAGTAGTCTGTGGCTGTCGGTAGAATCATGGAGTAAGTATACCAATGGAAATGCTGTTAGAACACATTTGCGTTAGCCGATTCGACTAATATGTGGGTGCAGATGTAGGATACTATTCTGCTCCATTATCAAAACAACACATCGCGATGCAGACGAGATGGCCATTAAATGCCAAGTAATATCGTTACGTCAGCAGAAGATTAGCAGCACAGCTGTTTTAAGTATCTCCTGAACTAGAGCAAAGCCCAGGATACCTATGTAGAATCGTTTAGTTACACATTAGATATATGGCATGAAACAAGGATAAATCTCTTGAACCAAAATCTCTTCACAATGTTAACGGAGATGCCACGACCCAAAGAGTACATATATCTAGCTTAAGCTTACCAAGCGAGTGTGTGAAGCACCTAAACAAACGCTATCTACGTTTGGCCATCTGTAGATGCACCTTGCCTCCAGTTCAACGCAAGGTTTCCATACTAGCAAGAATCTTACCTAATTCTTACCATTGGTAATTCGAGATTCTTGTTGGCAAAAAGGAAGGATTGGAAAAAAACACTTATGAAGCACCCTGTGTTCGATCGTGGGCATTCCCGCCGTTGCGGGCCCATGTGTCAATGCAATAGTTCATTTAAGCATTTTCATCGTGGGCCCGCCCTCGAACGGTTTCAATCGGTGAAAAATCAATCCAGCAAAATGCAAATATTTCTAATTTGCAGCCGAACTCTGTTCGTAAATAATTATTTGTATTGTTTATATATTTTTACGAATAGATGCATTCAAAATCATGCTTAATTAACTTTGCGGTGACATTACACACAGCGAAATAGATGCGAGTGCCCAGTCGTAATTTGAATCTCACGCATAATCTGTTGTCGGGCTCGTGATATGTTAAACATCTGCGTTGTAACTAAATCAGCATGTCATTTGCCTTTAATGGATTTCGTGAAACATGAGAGAACAGAGCATCTGGTTGTTTCGAGCCCGGCAACGGCGCTGGCAGTGGTATTTAGTGATGCAGACAACGCAATTCTGCTGAAACAGGTAAACCTAACTTCTAAGCCTAACGACTCATTTCCAGCCTTTAAAATCACATGCCATTACAGCGATTTTGCCACGTGTACTTAAAACGATTAAATAGACACTAAATAGCGTTCCAGCATTCAAATTGAACTGGTAAAAGGTATTTAATCGCAAAATAAATCTTTATCAACAATTTCGGCAACTGCACAGCCCATTCATCCAACAAATGGAATAAGCTTGAGGAAATAACAAACATAATCCAAAGATTGGACAAGCATAGCAAAAGAAATTAACTGAAAATAATTCATCATGAGTATTTTTTTTCAAACAACTAACCTCGCCGGTTCTTAATTAGTGTAATTATCTAGCTATGCAATTATAAGGTGATACATTGTTTTACAATGTTGCTAATATTAGTACAATAACCAGAGATGATATTGCCTATTGCATTTATAAGAAACTTGCTGTAGTGCTTTTACTTACAACAACATTTGCATCCAGTCCGCATTTACTTTCGCATCGAGCTGTTGGTGACATTCACCCCCTGTCATATATTGCAAATAGGAAAATAGAAACGCAGATTATATTAGTACCAATATCCATCCTGATAGATCCGGTAACGAATGGCTTGAATGTAGGAGTATTTCAAAAAGGTAACGAAATTATTTGTATCGTTTGGCAAGGACGTGGGACTTATAGGCAATCGCTTCTGATAAGACCTCGACATCTGACTCAGTTCAGTTGTTTATAATGGACTGTAATTTGCCTCTGTATCTCCAGCCTCGGTGTAAATTAAGTTGAGAGACTGATGTCTATCATTGCGGCGGTCGCACCAGACATATTTGATGTCAATGGATAAACTTTCAATCACCGTCAATGATACTGTGGTGAAACTATATTAATTGAACACCAACGTGTAGCTGCACATTTAATTGCCGCCATGTAGCGGATATTCTACAGAGACACGCTAGTAAATTCGGAATCACCGGATCTTCTTCAGTCTATTCACGAGGGATCATGTGTCACTATCTATCGTCAGCTACATTGTGTCAGCTGCATGACACTGGGTCGCTATGTATCAAGATAGTTTCACGAATCTCCTTGATTTTAAATGTACCCTTAATATCTTACATAATTATGCCAACCACTTAGCGACGGGACATGGCTCGATAGCATCAATCTCGGTTTCTTAAAGGTTAACACGATCAACAGTTAAATGCAAAACATAAAACCTATGGCAAATTCTACGATTTAATTGTTTTAAGTAGCCTTGCCGATTATTACGTTTATTTACATTATTTGGCTGCAAGCAAATCATCGTTACTGCGCAGAATAAGCCAAACAGTCAATAAGCTATCTCCAATTATACCGTTTGGTACTTCAGGGATAATTTATAGAACCAGTCATGTACAGGTTTGCTGTTTGTTTCAAAGACAATGCGTACGTATTATGGACACTGCCTTCTGCTTTTTAAAAGGTACCGATAATATAATAAATCATTACAATACGTTCATTGAGTGCAGAGTGTATTTCCGAACAATATCATACATAAATAATATTCTTACATTGATCAAAATAATAGCAAAGATGTGTATGTCAACGGCACATACATATTATATCAAAAAACAACGATAAAATGTCCCTCGCCTACCACGATTATGTCGTAATGTGTGGCATTACATTGTCTATCATCGTAAACATATATGCATAGTTAACCTTGAACAGAAAACGAATATTCTTGGGCGGTTAGATAACCGAAGAGTTTCATCTCACTTTTTATTACAATGAGTTGTTTTCTGAATTTCCAATAAAACTACGGTCTTTATATGTAAAACACAATACCTAGCCACCGTCAGTGTCGTGTTGAAATGAACATTTAATAGACTTGCGTAAAAAGTCGACAGCGTGATGAACATTCGCGCATTGCAAACTATAGTGGTAGTGGTCCAGTTGGTAATCCATGGACGTATCGATGAGGATTGGTCTTTGCCTAGTCCATAGAAATACAGGTCGTTAATGATTTTTGCGTTAAAGTATCAAGTTTTTCCATTTGCGTTGCTGTCTGAAGGTCACATACCAAGTACATGATGCAGTCGTGAACAATCCCAAAACCTCATGAATGTTTCGTGTAGGTTCATCGGGTAAACAAAGAAGAATGAGTAATGGGGCAATAGGGCAAACATTCAGCGATGGCTAGACAGCCTGATAATGCAATAAACACCAATCGCAGCGTCTGACAATTATTTCTGTGACGATAAACACAAAGAAATCCACTTTCATCATTAGCGCGACGTATCTTGTAGTATTCACGCTGGTTATTAATGCTCCAACTCTGGACAACGCATTGGAATAACAAGTCCACAAAAGGTCTCTCACCTTAGCAAAATATTTAAATTACTGCGTATAGCGAGCACAACACACTTTACTCGATGTGTTCTTGCACGTGAATATCTGATTAGCAGTGAGACGCACCACTACGTTATGGCGTCATGCAATACATAATTGAGTAGCTGATTGTCCCTGTAAGATAAATTAAAAGAGCATACAGCAGTGTGTGTGGCTCTGATGACGGATTGAATATAAGTACATGGAATGTAGTGGGTCGTCGTTATTGCCGATTGATATGGTGTCAGCAAAAGCATGTTTATAATCACTGAAGCTGGGGTCGTACAAAATTATTTGTGATGACGTGAGCAAACTAATTTTGGAGGCACGAAAACACAACTGTTAGAGTTGTCACTACAACCTGAATCCCGCTAGTTGCCTTGGCCCGAAGTTGTATTCGTCGCAGGTCTTAAGCTAATGGCATGCGTTATAGCGATGCAAGAAGATATAGTTGACAAAAACAAAAATACCTGTGTCGCCTAAACACTTTTGAAAATACGGCATACCCAGCATATGCAGATAACCTTTGAATTCCCATAAGTTGATTGCAGGTCCTCAAGCATTACTTGGATAATATATCGAGGAGAGGCAAGCGTATAGCTGTTGTGAACTTTACCTCACAGTCTACTACATATTCCTTGAAAGTAACTTATGTTACTTAGCAGTGCATGTTACCGGTGCGTTTGCAAATAAGGATTATGTTCTATCAAATTGGAAATAATGCATCCCAATGCCTGGGTCCACAGATACTCAAACAGCTATTATTGCAATGGAGCATCATTTGTGTCGTGTTTTCGTCGTCTGCACTTTATCATTTAATCAATGTCGGCGTCTAGCCTGTGGGGTTGATGGAATGGATTGAATGGGCATCATGCATGGATAGAAAAACCGCCCTTAGTGAGCATGCAGTGTCCATATAAACCGAAATGGTAATTACGGATGCTCTGAAGCAATGAATAATACTAACAGGCTCTATGCTACTATTCCAGTCCAATCTATTTATTTATACATAGACTCATTCACGTCACCAAAGATTACTCATGTAATTATATATTAAGCTACTCAGAAAATTCGATTTGATGCATTACTTTCAGATTGTGGGTACGTGTGGGCGACTCTTGTTCATAACATATGCGTAACAATATTGCACATCTACAATACGCTTCACACGTGGCTTAGTACCATCCAAAATTACACACTGAAGCCCTATTATTCCAGGACTACTAGTAGTTATAATGCGGGTCTTATTGGTCGGAATATTTGCTACACCAAACTAAACAGGTGTATTGTTGCAAGTTAATCCTAGATACACAGCAGCTGATCACATTGTTTAACTCTTGCTACTTAAGCTCACACTAAAACCTCATTGGTAGCATGTTGCGAATAAAACATTTAGAGCAAGAACGATATGACATTATTCATCATGGAAAACATTTCGATTGGATCCTGTATATGTCAAATAGTTTGGTAACTGTCTACAGATAAATTATTGCTTAGGCAAAGGCTTATACTTGCCAAACTTTACATCTCGAACAGTAAAAATGAATTGTAGACAGTTGATATGACCCTAAATTCCAGATGAACAACAAAGCAGATGTGTAATATCCAATTTATATTGATAGATAATTGTTATTAACGACTTGCACTGAACATAAATGGGCTGTTTACCACTATGAAAGCATCGTGCTAAATTTTCCGCGCTTAGTCATTGATATCTACAGCCGAGTATGTGATAATTATGAGGGAAAGGTGGATAGGGCGAAAAGTTACAAATCGCATAAAAATGTCATCTCAATAAATAATAGGGGTCAACCACGTGTAGAGTCTGGACGAAACATATGGATAAATTATCATTATTGTGTCATATAATGGCAATAGAGAAATTGACGCATAATGACGACTTACTATTTTGTTATGTAATCCAGCAAGTCATGCAGATAAATAAAAATTGGCTAAATTGTTTAAAGTTTGAGCGGTAGCTGACGTACAACATGCTGCTCTGATAACATTGCTTTCGAGGATCTGATATTTGTATACAATAGTACAGACAATCTGACTATGCTTAACAGATTTCAAACCATCATTTTAATGAGATGATGGATGGTTAAATCATATTTTACGTACAATCCCAGTCATTGTTTACTTGATTATTCGGCGTATTATGACGTACAATGGTCAGGGCGACAAAAGCATAATCTGGACATCGACATATTCATACGAGACACTAATTCTCCTACAGCCTTTTTGATATTTGCATCATTATATTCGTGACCAATATAACTGCCAAGGTGAACAGCCTTAGAGTACATTTTTAAAATGGCTTCATTTATCCGTAAATCAAGATGTGTATTACATTGTGAAATATTGTAGCACAACAACAATTTTTGTCACCAACGATTGATTAAAAAAAATATGTTGGAGCAAATTTACAATAGTAGCCCACAAACCTCTTCATATCAATGATTTTGAACAATTTAACATAATTAACCTTCTCGAATGCTTTTGATGCGTCTAGCATCAAAACATAATATGGCGATTTTTTTACACATACATACACTTGAATTTGAATAGTCTGGTTTTAAAAAACAACTACAGATGAATGGTGCTTAGAAGATTTGAAATTTTTTGCAAACGCACAACATGTTTAATAAGCCATACATGCACACCCGCCACGTAGGGACACATGTGTATTTATGGGTGAACTCACGCGGGCTTTAAAGTCAAATCGGAACACTCTTATCAATTCGTCCGATCGAGGTCAATGTTTGATTTATATATGTTCTATCTCTCTGGGAACGCCTTCGGTTGCCTGTTTGGTGTCTGTTTAGTAGGACGCCGTTACTTGAGATAAGTTATTTCCGTGATCTGAATATTTTTGCGACGTCTAAAATATTCAAGGAGAATGACGTTTAATCATTACATTTAATTGTGTCGCTTGCAAAACGATTCCAAAGCGATGCAACAGATCCGTCATTGGGGGTGATAACATCATATATGATCACTACATCAACATCATCTTCAGCTGATAGGCAAAGTATATCAGACGTAAATTCACTGCAGGTGTAATGCGAGGAAAATATATTGTATTGAAACGATTAATATATCAATATACAATCATCTACCAAGTATATCCAAGCTACTAGTCTTACTTTGAATTAACTTCGATGAAATCGGTATTGGGTTCAATTTATTGTTAACTTAAGAACCAAAGAACATCGAACCGCAGCTATTTTGACTATTTTGCCATAGTCAGTATCATAAAATTTTAGTAATTATATCGCTGTGTCTTTTAAGTGAGACTAGAATCGTCTTTATTTTTCGAAAGGCAAGCAAACATGAGGGGTATAATACCTATGGACTGATACATAAATGTTAAGTATTACGTGATCACACAATTGTTTTTAGTATTGATTCATTGACTGCGATATTATTTATTATGTTCTTTGTCAACGAAATATATATTAAATACTTGAATGGTTTTTGCTAAAAATGATACCTCAGAATTAACAGTGAGTTATAGACAGAAACTGAGGCATATGTCAGAGCTTATTGCTCAGAAAAGGCACAGTGTAAAGTAATGCATTAACTGCAACACGTTTCAAGAGAATGACAAACGGTTCATTTTAAGGTTAGCTGCTCAATACAATAGTCAGGGCTCTTAATCTTCCGAAAACAAACCATTTGAAATCTAAGAAAGCTGAATAATGATTAGCAGTATCATACAAGTAGAGGGAACATGATAACGAGTCAGGACAACTCATGTAGGAAAGACCTATCATTCCTAACCCGAGGGACACCCTCTAACAAAAAGTATAACCGTCACCGACAACAAACTGGTGATGGCTCGCTGACAAACGATTTCGATCGTGTAACCGGGTGAGACGTTAGTGGAGGTAATAATGCAATGACACCCTTGGATATTTATTTATATGTATATATATGTATATATATAAATTTATATCCATTTATATACAGGACAATTTTTGAGGAGCTACAAGATGTGCGATTTATAACATAAGGCTCAATGTTTCCGATATAGATCAAGATTAATCAACAATAACAACACTTCAAACAAATATTGTTCAGCTACATCAGTTACTGAATCATACATAAACAGTTACAATTTGCTATAAAATCCAATGCGTGTTGGTCCAATGTCAAATGCGATGATAGGAATATTCCGAGACCTTTCATTCTTCGCTTGAATGCTACAAATGATGAATGGACATTGGCTGTCACAAGACAAGCGTAACAAAATTTGAAAGTACATCACTCATGTTGATAACTGATGATGCCCTTTATTTCTGCACTTTAGAAAGTAGATACAAATTATGTAGTGATAACAAACATACTTAGTGAATAACGTAGACGAAGTATGGCAAATTATATAGAAATAATAACAAAATGAGGAGTTTGTGTGCTACAACCCGATTCAAGAATAAATCAGTTTTATGTCCTCTACCTAACACAATATGACTTTATTCAAATAGCTCTAACAGGCCAACATAGCAAACTATGTGCAGACTAGAGCCAAACGACAACACATAGCCACCCTTCAAGCTGTATTCCGGTAGTTGCCATGATCCGAGGTTATATTCGTCTCGTTATATTGCAGCTGGAAGGTGGAAGATGACGAGGCTATATTAAAAGATATCGGTGGCACATGCATAGATTATAAACATATGATAAACCCAACACGTGCTAAATAAACCGTGGATTATCAATGGCAGCTCTCAAGACATTTAACATAGACGTGGATAATATCCAAAGTTGAGACAAGCTTAGCGTTGTATTTAATATGACTTCACAGTCTACTGCGGATTCCTTGGAAAGTGATTAATGTTATTTAGTAAGTAAACGTTACCAACGTAGTAAAATACGTTAGAGTAAATACATTCCAATGCAAGGGTCCCCAAATCACTACCTATCATAAAAAGTATTGTTATGGAGTTCTATTTCCGTAAATTGTCGTCGTCTGTAGTTTTAGCCTGTCGGATTGGTGGAACGTATTATATCGCCAGTAAGCAGGGATAGACAAACCTGCACATTATGAACTTTAGTAGCCGATATAAACCAGATAACCTACCACGTAATGGTAATGAAAAGCTGGACTATATAAGATATATTATAGAATTATTTGCGTTATTAACATGCCAGACTCTTGTTTGGGCTAAATGGTTTCACTAAATGACTTTATGTGCTCTATTCTACTATTTATAATGGATCTGTTTATACATAGATTCATAAGTAGTCTGTGAATTATGAGTTATAAGTGGGTAGGACAGAACAGTTGGTGTTAAGAATTGCATATAAATGACAATTTTATAGATGGTAAAGGACATACACGCGCAGTATGGACGGACAATATGGTGCTTATATTCGATGGTATAGCGTGTCACAGTAATATAGCATATATGTGACTCCTGTGCAACAGTTTAGCAGCCCATGTGGGTATGTGTCATGAAAGCCTTTGCTTTGTATTTGGTGCCAAATAAAACGCTGTATATATATACATATTTTGAGGGCTTTGATTGATACCATTCATTAGGAAAATATTCCAACCTATGCAATTTCTCTCTGTTAATCGGTACACGTCCCGACTAATCGCCTCGTTCAAGGGAATGCGTTGGTGTCGGTCGATTTTGAAAATCATCGGCTGTAGCGGCTTCATCTTGATTACTTACTCTCTGATCACCCGACCTATGATTACTCGAGTTAATCGAAGCTGAATAGGTTGCTAGATTATCTAGAGGATGCTGGCAACTGATTAACAAGCGTGACTAACGATTGAAGATTACGATTGTGTATTGTCAGCGTGTTCAATTCACAGCATGGACGCTATGACTCCGAGATCTGTCGTCATCAGTCCTCTTCAAACCAGAAACAAGTCGCAAAAGCCAAGCCACACTCGCCAAGAAATTTGAAGTTTCCACGTCCGCCATATTGCGCTTGTTAAAAAACAGGAATGGCATGTCTATACGAAGCCGGCCAATGCGAAAACCGAAAAAGAAAGAGAGCAGGTGGAGGCGAATAAATGGACGAGGTACTGTTTACGTGGTTCAAACAGTAGTTGGCCCAAGGGGCACGACTGTCCAGGCCAAAAAGGCAATCGAAGGCTGTCTAGCTAGCGGAAAAGGTGGGGGGGGGGCGTGTTTCAAAGCGCCATCTGCTTGGCTGTGGCGCTGGAAGTCTCTGTTCAGCGTAGTCTTCAAAAAAAAGCAAGGTGAAAAACAAAACGCCGATTACCCTGCCACTGACCCCAAGACACATTGCCTGAATCTGCCGCCGACTTCAGCTACCAGGACGCAGACGAGACGGTCATTTACCTCCAGGCTCTCAATGAAAAAGGGACCTGCCTGCCCACGGAGGAATTTGCCGGAATGAAAGCCGCTAAGGAAAGGATCACCTTCCTACATTGCGCCAATCTGGACGGATCGGAGAAACGGCCGCCGCACGTTGAATGGACGAATCATAAACGCCCTAGACGCTGACGAATCCGTGCAAGTTGCCCGCCAGATCAGCCTTCTCCACGCTATTCACCTTGCCGAGTCTACGTGGTCAATGGTAAATACCGTGACCATCGTCAACTGTTATAAAAATTAATCGTGATAATGATGATGCCTTATTTTTTGGGGCACTTCAGAAAGTAGATACCTGGTGTATAGCGTGGATGAAGCATGGTAAATTATACAGAAATGGTGCTAACTAAATACGATAGAATAACAATTATTTTTTGTTAAAAAAGTAATTGAAGGGATATGAACGCTTATTCACGTCGCCAAGTTCTCATGCTAAAGAAGAATTCCTTTAGTCTGCTTTATGTACCTAAAAAATATTACTTTATTCAAATAGCTCATACAGGCTAACACAACAAATAAGGTGCAGACTAGAGCCATATGACAACCAATAGCTACCCTACAAGCTGTATTCCGGTAGTTGCCTCGATGTCAGCAAATTGAACGTGTTGTATCAAGGCGGGAAGAGGAAGAAGCCGGATAAATTGATATATGTGTCACAAGCAAGAACAGTGAAACTACGACAAACCCAGCCTTTACAGATTTCCCCTCGCTGCTTTCAGACCCTAAAACATTAGCTTGGGTAATATCCCAAGGAAAGGAAAGCGCATCGTTGCTCATAATTTGACTTCTCACGCTACTGCTTATTCCTTGGAAAGTGTTTTATGTTATTTACCAGAAAACGTTACCGGCGTATTTTCAATAGTAGGTAATTATAGCAAATACATTATTTAGCATTGAACTAACACATCCTAATGTCAGGGTCCACAAATCATCTAACCAATATTCAAAGTATTGCGAAACTATATTGTGTATCATGTTGCATGGAAATTACAATTTTGTCAGCCATACGTAAGTTATGTGATAGAATGGACTATTGATGTGCGCCCTTCATAAATTCCACATCCAACTTCATACCAGCCAGTTGCCCTTACGGACGAGGCCACGCCACTTGAACAATCTGTGTCAGGGTTTCGTAATAGCTACTGTCGAACGGTAATAAAAATATATACCGTTTTGCTCCGATATTTTGGGCGCACATTAAAACAACGATTGACTAAAGTTCTGGGTTACGCATCGAGAAAACAACATATATCAAGAGCCTGTACAAATATAAGTCACATTGCACCAAGAGCTTACCCCGATTGATGCTATTCTTTAAAAATTAAATATATATATCATTTCCGAAAAATCGCAATACGATGGCCGCCATTTTGGAAAATATTGATTAGTGTGATTTTCCGTGATTTCCCGCCGCCTCATCCGCATTGCCTCCCTGCTGAGCTTGCGAACCACGTTGACGCACTTCGAATACAATCTGCTATATCTTATCGAGTTTAGACGCAGGAAGCAATAGTCGTTGATGGGTCACGTCATTCTGAGCAGGCGCGATGCGCGTGGTCATGAACTTGAAAACAAACATTTTGCTGCGTTTTGGACTTTCTACCTCTTCCAAATTTATCGAACTATAACTAATTACCAGGGAAGAAATCCCTCGCAACAAAGAGATTAAATTGAGACGTCTTGTATGGCTAGGTTCTTAAGTGGTTTTTTGAATCAAGCACGTGATCAAATATTCTCACTACATTTACTGGTGCATAAAAAATCATTGCTTACTATTTTTACGCGCAATCACATGCGAAGGGTTTTGCCGGAGATGAAAGAATGATGAATTACCAAATTTTACTCAGTCTCGCAAAAAATATTCTGAAGTAGGACGAAAACAAGCGCTTTATCTGATTTCACTGTGATGTTGTGGAATGTGTGTTTTTCTTCTAAGCCTACATTTATGGCTGCCTTTTGAATTAAGCTTTTGATGTGTCGAACCCTTTGCCGATTTGTGAGGGCTTTGACATCGTTGTGAGCATAGTTTGCAGCAACTGACAGGCTGTTGATATCCAATGAATGGTATCATGTATTGTTCGTTTCTAACAGGACAAGCGAGATGCTGTATGATGCTGTATGATGCCGATGGTTGTCTAACGTCACAAAATACAAGCTGCCTCTGTGCATAGTCAGTATGCTCGCAATATCTCCCTCAATTCAAAAACTTATGCATAACTGAATCATAGATAATTAATACTCCGATAAACCCAAGACGCAAAATAATCTTTCATACCATGACACGTGATGAGTACTCCAATAAGTGATTTGTGAAGCATACAATATCCTCAGGGCTGAAAAGATAATAGTAAAATTTATTTACTTTATACGAAGTTTATATGGCTACTCGTGTACAACATAGGGGGTGTAATGGCGAACTTGCAGCTGCATCATACGTGAAAAGAGTCAATGTCAAGTTGTAAGTCTTGACCGGACGTTGTAATGGCTTGGATATTGTAGTTAGATGATGTGAGGGAGACCTTAGTTTACAGAATATACAGTTATTCGGTACCAGTAATAATTGCTAGAATTCCGCTCTAAGACCAGGAATTTATACAGGCGGCAAGTGTACCCGTCAGAGATGTGGTAAGGCATAAACAAGATATAGTAAGTAGAATACCTGAAATAACACTAGCTATTAAGCAGGAGGGTTATATCATGATGCAGGGATGATTCGTAATAAATATCATAGGGCAGGCATTCTCAGCAATAGCATCAGCACACTTGTGCAGCGGCGCAGGGCGCTATAAAGAAAGTAAGGCTAAATGCGAGCCTTTGCCTAGATAAAAGTAGTTTTCGAATATCTTTAATCGAATGTTGCCACGCGACTAAGTTTTTATGTAATGGATTCAGCGGTCATTTACTCCAGAATCCGGAAGTCCATAGTATGTTTCAAGGGCAAATGGACGTGTACTTGGGCCTGCGTGATCACCAGAATTACGAGAAGCTCATATTTATTGTGAACTTGTGAGAGTGATCGATCGAAATCTGTCACCCAGAGACACCGATGTTATTGCTTGTTAAACAGTCTCCGTGTATTTGACAGATTGTACTCTAAAATTTGCGTTTAAATTGTCTGATCCGAACTATGTTCCTTCATCATTCAATCATGGGTAACCGATTACTTTCGACGTGTGTAATACTGTGATGGAAGTTTTATCTTCGAGCAATATGTGTCGTTTGCATATATTTCTTGTAAGTGTAAGGATTTTATATAATATGAGTGCATATTTAACAGAATGCTTAAAAACCTTACATATCTTTAATTGCATACACGCTGTCAGTTCATAACATGAAAGGCATCACAGAGCTAGATAATTGCACTACAAGCAATGATACCCTTTGTCTGTTTGTATGCGCATTTATGCTTCGTACCTTTAAAGTGCAAGACTCGTCGATTGCGATTACATTCATAATTGCATGCATTTATGTTCACTCCGACAATAGGGCCACAGACACCACTGTATGCTTTAGAAAATTATCTTATATTATTTAGCTGGTCAATTATATTTGCATTGAACGGTGCCAAATCGTACATATGCTTCTTGCTGTTAATCAGAAAAAAAGTACAGGAACACGCAAAGTAAAATATATTTTGTTAGCTTAATGCAGCAATTTAACTACTTTGCGCAAGTGAGAGATAATTTATGGATCAGTTACTGCAATACATGGTCCAGAGTCAGCGCAATAATTACAAGTGTAAATAATAAAATATACTTTGTGCTAGTGATGGAAATGGGTTTCTCAGTATAAATCGTGACAGAAATAGGTGTTGGTACGCTCCGATTGGTGTGTATTGTTTTAATGGGATGTCCAGTCCTCCTAGAATGTTTGCCCTGCTCCCACACTACTCCATGCGTCCTTGTTACTCACATCAGCAGCTTGCACTAAGCATTTTATTTGAGCGTTGGTAATTGTTCGCGACTGCATCATGAATTTAGTATAGGACCTTCCATGCAGTAACGCGCGTATTGCAACTTTAATGCAAAAGTTATTAACTTCTATGGATTGGGTATAAAAGCCATTCTCATCAATACTTCCATAGAATACCAACTTGACTACTACCACAATGGCATTCCATGCGTCTGACGTTCATCATACATAAAATCAATTAAATCTTCATTTCAACGTGTCTCTGCCGGTTGCTTGGTATTATATATTACATATCAACACCGCTGTTGTGGAATTTCAGAAAACAACTCACTGCAATATAAAGTCTGATATCCTGAGAAGAACGTAACAATAGCAAGGTAACACGCTAACAATTGTCCCAAACAGCCTCATAATACTTGTTTTCTGTTCCGGGTTCATTATTTGCAAGACCAAAGGCAATCCTATTTCACACATGATCAGATGTACGACATAATTGCATAAAGCAAGACCCATTTAATGACTTTTACGGCGATATGAACACCAATGTATCTTTTCGATATAATATTGATTGCCTAAGCACGATATGCCGTTGACATACACATCTGTGGTATTATCGTAGATCAATATAATGTTGTGTGTATATCTGTTAATCGTGTACAACATGTAAACCACGGAGATCCATATCAGAGAGCCATTTCTAAGAGTTAATTAGTAAGCATAATTATGTAAGATATTAAATGTACATTTAAAATCAAGGCGAGTCGTGGCAACTTCCCTAATATTTGTCAAACCAGTGTTCAGTGGCTTGCATAATGTAGTCGAAATTTGGCAGTTAATACATGATCCCTCGTGATTATGCTGTGGTATACCCTGTGCCTCAGAAAAACGTAAGTGGCTGTGTAACATTCCGATTCTTGGCGGTAATTGAATGTGCGCTAATGCGTTTATGTTCTATGAACTGATTTTTTTCACTCTATTACTTGACGGTGATTGAAAGTTTCTACATTGACATTGTACACTGAGCTGTGCGACTCAGAGGAGCATGGAGGGTGTTCACCGTAATGAGTTATGATACAAGATTTACACAAAGGGCTTAGGAACAGATAAAGCAAATGGCAGTCCATTATAAACATCTGGACACAGTCCGATGACTATCTCTTACCAGAAGCAATTACAAGAAGCCTCACCTAAAAATCGCACATCCTTACTAAAGATCCAGGTATAATCTGTTTGGAATACTCCTATTGTCCGGCTAGATCCATGACAGCCATTCGATAAGGATCTATCACGAAGGATATTGGTAATGATATAATCTGCGTTATACATGGAGGCGCAGTGTTTTTAACGCATTTAAGACTTAAGTGTTGGTTAGTGTTTCATTCCAGTCGTGCAGCATTTCCGATAATATAATAGCTTTGTAAAAAAAATCGTTTAAATGTCACAGCCCGGCACATATTGCGATAAACATTGCGAGAGACGATTCTCTGAGTACGTTCATACCTACATCACCGTTAACGGGTTACTAAATCCTTTACCATATTGACCAATGACGCTGAGATTGAAATTCCATAGCTAGATATGTTATCCTGATCGATTGATCATGTAACACAGGCTAATATAAAAACTATGCCGGTTACTTTTCCGTATTGATAATAATGGAAGATGAAACTTACACGTTTTTCACAATTACTTTCGTTGCCCGGATATTGGTGTGGTATATCACAGACGATGTGATAATACCGATTAGATCACGCATGTCTCCGTGCTAGGGGGTAGATAACGAACAGATTCGCGAATTCCAAATCTGTTATTTAGTGATTCGGCCTAAAACTGCGTACCACTTGCTTGAAGCTAAAAAGCCCACATTATTGTCCGATTCGTATACGTGAAACATGCATATTCAGAGTCTATGTTTTATGTTATGCATACAATCTTTACTCAGGATTAGACGGAGAAAATGTTAGATGTTAAAAAAATTCTCATGCATATAATATCAAGGGCGCACAATGTGTTTAAGGTTACCAAGTCAGGCATAAAGACAAGGCTTTCAAAGGAAATGGAACCTTTCATTCATCACAAATATCCCTGTGAACTGCCTTAAGAAATTTGATTTCATGTTTACAGCGTTGAAGCCGACTTCATGTGTGGGCGATAAGAGCTGTTTGATGCACTTAACATAGGCACAGGCAATGTTTAGCGGATTAATTCAAAAGGCTATTATGTTTCTGAACACACTGGCTTGATCTATTGCAGATATTCTTATTTTGGTTTTGTGTCTTCTTGACATATTGCCATATTACTTTTCACTTATATATAAGCATCGATCAAAAGAGTAATCGATTAGGTTGAGCAGAGCAACATGTGGTATCGGAACATCCATTCCTCGAATTTATAAGATGCGCTGATACTATAAATAATATGAATTAATCGCAGAGTACACGAGGATTGTCGTTACCATAGCGATGCTGCAACAAGCGATATGTAAATAATTGTCGGGGCCAGTCATAAGCGAGGCTCAATATCAATATACTTAACGCAATAAACAGAATAAATGTATTGGTAGCTTTATTAAGAATGTTTCATAAGCTACATAGTGATCTATTTAAACTGTCTTTCGAAACCAATGGCTCAATTAAAAAGATGGCATCAAGGGACCCATCGTGTCCTGACGTTGATTCATAATATAAGCTTTCTCAAATGCTGCCTTTCCTGTGCATTGGTCCATATGTGCACAATGAGGCCAAATGGTGTTATTCGTCCGTTCATTTCATGCTTTTATATATGTTGGGACTATTTCAATCGTACTAGACTTCTGAAATATAAGGCGACATTTTCAACTCATTCGATTATACAGTTTTCATATAAAATAGCTATATCAAATTTGTTCAAAATTCAAGGTATATTTTGTAATGCAGACAACCGTTCAAGATACTTCGATTCAATTTCCCGGTTAAAGCCCGCATGAGGCGGGTATTGTTTCAGTCAGGCAGTTAAGTGATATCCACATATCTACAAACGAATGTCACAAATTGTCTGCCATGGATAATACAATTCAGTTTACCATTAGAGCATAGCGTTCCGTTGCTAAGATGGACATTGCTTGAAGGTTGGCAAAAACACATTGACAAATGTTTCTTAAAATATTCACATATGCTGCTTCACAGCTCAGAGATTATTCCACTTCTCACCTCAGCAATTCTGTCCGGTTTGGCGCTAGTTGTCTCCCTGGACTGCCAGTGTATTTACAAGTGGTAACTGGAGCTTGTGACTATATTTCCGTGGTTTTGATGGCAATTTTGGCTCGTAAGATCATTAAAAGCGACTAGACCTCTTGATTGAGTGCGAACAGTTACTTAGCACAGTCCAGTAGTGTGTAAGCAGATATGTTTATCCCGAATACAATTACAAAGCCACTAGTACTGTGTGATATTACTAAATTGTGAAATATACTCACTTTTGATACTGCTGAGGAGATTTAATATATAACACCAATGTAATGTGTATGGGATCATTAGTACTGATTATGAAAATGTATTAAAATAGGCGATGTTCAACTGTGGAATTTGCTTGTAGTTTTTTTGTGGCATTGCCTTCTTAAGAACCTACTGAAAAATTTAGAATAGTTTACTCTGTTTAATACCGTCAATTGTTGCTAGATTGGACATAGCTTATAAGTATTATACTAAGGTAGATTACTGTTTCTATCGAGCTTGCAGAATAAACAATTGTATGCCCCCACAAACAGCAATTACTCATTACACTGACCCTCGCTCACCCCTAGGCTCCCCCACTGACCCTCTCTCACCCCTCACCTACAAGGTCTTCCCAGAACTGGTTTCACCCCAGGCTTTTCTACTTTATCCACTGCCATAGCTTTGAAATGAATCACACATCATAAGTTTGATGTACGAAAGCAAAGTAGATACTATATAAAGATTCAAAACTTGCTATCAGTGTGCCATTTGCAATGCAGTCGATAAAAAATATGACAAATGTCATGGCTGTGAAAACATAGTGATTTATGAGTGAATATAAAGTGTATTGGGTGGGCATAGTCTCATGTAGATAAACTTACTGTACTATTTTATTTTGGTTTGTACCTAGAGCATTGTGTGTCATGTCGATGAAATATGATCTTCTGACAGTTATACAAGCAATGCAATATCCTTAGTTACGTTATAATCTATACTGATCGTAATGCCTAGAATTCATGAGAAGCATATGGGCCGAGCTACACACTACGTTGGCGTACCTGGCCTTATTGCTTCAGGATGTTGTCATACTGGAGCAAATGCATTGACTTTGGAGCTGTATATACTCCTCAGAGAGCTAATTCAAGTTATTTAAACATGCGTAATTAGCTTAAATTAATTATTTGTGGTTGGTAAACACTAACAGTTGGTCAGTGCACGATTTCTGTAAAGCAAATATACCTCATTGTCACACGGGGTTTTAAGTTTACAAACGTCTTCGTATGCTTTCACTGATAATTGTGCATGTTTTCCCTAAATTGAAAGACCGCTGGCTGATTACTGGTATTTTGCACGTATGTGAGGCAGTTTTGAAAAGAATTGAACAATATGGAGGATATCTTCCAGCATTCAAAATCAGCAGCAAGCCATGTTTATATTGAAACCAGGATAAGGAATTGCTGCTGTGATCAGGCAAACGGTAACATGAATAGCCTTGCTCGTCAGGTAGTCTATTTGAAGCCATTGCGGCAATTCTCTCACACGTTTTAGTATTCTCGAGTCAGCCCGCCGGCTTATTTTTGTCTACTACTTCACCACGAAAAATCACATGAAAGATGCATGAAGTGGGCCTAGTGTAGCGCCAGCGTAATGCCTGGCATAAAACTTGATGTAAAAGTGTTAATGTGAAGGGCGTAAAATTCAACCAATATACAGTACATCTTCAGTTTCTTAGTACATCGGTTGTGGCCACATAACGCATTCAGCTTCAACTCACAACGCGAACCCAGCCTGCCAATCTCACCTCGTCGTCTACAAATTGCTGTGAACATTGCAGTGACAGTGAGACAAAAAATATAAATAGAGTCGTTGTTCAAATATAATTTGCCGATGGCCAGATCTATGACCATAGAAAGCAAAGCGCACGTATATAGATGCGGATTCTGCTTATTGCTTTCAAATAAATGTATTTGCATTGGGTTAAAGGCAACGCCGTTTGCTGATTAATTAAGGACATATAATGTCCCACTTTTTTAGGCGAGTTGACGACATACTTAAATGTAATCGGAATGTGAACATAGTTAATATAGCACTATGTGATGCTGGCAGAATATTATTTTATGAGAACCAGGTACAAATTAGTCCATATTTGCTATAAACACTAGCTTGTCAATTGGTTCTGTGGTAGTCACTTGTACATGGGCACATACTGACTTGAAAGTGTGCCATATCATGAAGCAGGTTACCCAAGCAATCAACGAAGGTTTGGTACATTGTACTTAAGCTTATTGATTATAAGTGAACATCACCTTGCAAATTGCAATACAATAATTTAGATATATTACTAACACACCACGTCGATAACTGTCAACCTGATGTACAACTAAATACAATGGCAATATCAAGGTCCGTGTCCATTATGAGGAACACTAGCAACAGTACAATGATGGATTCTCCCGAGAGACGGACGAAGTTTGACCAATGATTTAACGGCCATTAGCACTGCATCTGACGGCGATGATGGAGACAACCCTGAGCACAATGATGAGTGATTAAATTATAATAAGAGATAAATGATACGCACTAAGCGGATTGTGAGAATTTGCATTGCACAAGTATGATATATACCTGCCGACCGATTTGCTGTTTAATGTAGCGCACCTTAAACATGCCAGTGTACTATAAATTACCTACATTTATAAGTAAGCAATTGAAAGTCGTGCTACATTAAGATTATAGCTTGTGTGTTTTTGTATTGTACTCTGAAACATAAAGTAGCGGTATCCTCATTTCCTTGAAACTATGCGCCGTGCGTTAGTGTGAGTGCTTTAAAGAAATTTGCTCGACTTATTCAGCGAGTGCTGCCTGTTGTGGCCACTTCTATGTGTCACAATGAAGGTACTAATTGCTTATGGTTTGGTCCTTATCAACTTTTACAAAGATTGCATTAATCAGTGCAGATCTATTATCCGGAAAATGCAATCGATTTAATCTATTTTGCCTTTTACTCCGCTTGATCAGAAGGAATCGACTTTCAACACGGAACAACGTCTGATGCAAATTAGTTTTGCATATTGATAATTCGGCGTCTGACAAGGAATGCATTAGGTGATGATTTCATCCCTTAGCAAATACAAACATTAGATGTATATGAACGATCAACACGAGTACGAGTAGGAAAAGCTTCCTCGCTACGACGGTCTCTGCAGCTGTGTGGACGCTCTCCATGCTTGAGCTGAATTTGAATCGGAATTTCATCCAATTATTCCAGCAATTTTGTTTAATATATTGGACGGTCGATCCAGGGACTTTAATATAAGTCATAACCTGGTTGCGCGATTTTTTTAGCATTTCGGTTAGCTTTATCACCGGGTGTCCTGACATTGCTCGAACCCACGCAAACTAAATATCCATGCGACGATCGATTCATTTGGAATTAAAATGTATGTGAACCATTACAAAATATTATCCCTGTGAGTGCTTCGTAAAAGAATAGTGAGTCGAAGATGATAACATACATTTGCTTACGAGTTTGGCATGGTCAACAACATTATGAAAGCCGTAGTTAATTGAGATATTAATATTAGACGAATATCCTTCATTGAGTGCCATTAGCAAATCAACTACCCTCTATATGTAGCTAGCTATATGTAAAACTTCAACATAAGCTACTCAAGTATATACCGATTGCAAAAAACATTTAAAAACGGGCAACTTAAAATTGAATTAAGCGCTTCAGATTAGCGTTATCAGCTCGGGCCAAACATATTGACGCATCTCTGCACCTACTGGATCTAGTGATACAATTTAACACGGCAAATCCCTACGGCTAAGAGGGTACTTAATGGGTCATGTAACTTATTTTGCAATAATCATGCAATAAGCAGAGCCATGAGATATTAGGCTTTTAAGCTTGTTCAGAGAACCTGGAGGCTGGCCTAACCGACTGATGCCAAAGCCTAGTTACATTAGCTAACTTTGCTCAAATTGCAAGAGGGGACAACAAAAGCATTATTGATTTTATTGGTGCCCGTGATTATAGCGAAATTCTTAGCCACGTCTTAATAGAAAATCAATGGTTCAACGAGTAGTCAGAGCCATCACCTCAAAGTTTCTTCACACATTATCATCAATAGAGCATGATGAAGGTATAGTTATTTATAATGTCGTTGTAATTAACAACCGCCTGTACTGGACTTTATTAGTGTTCATATTGATTTGGTAGCTTCATACATTTAAAAGGTTTGAAGCAATAAATCGAGGTATTATATGGGATGTAATTGTCTTATTTATTTTATGGTGTACGTTTTAAGGTTTCTCATATTCGCAGACGCTCTTTTGAAAGAAATAGCATTCATTTTGACCTGGCAATGTACAACACATCGCGATAGCGATTCGGGTATTTGGGTTCCCTGAAAAACCGTTGCTTACTGTTCACTAACTGTAACACGAGAGAAAATGCACATTGTTAATAACGGTCCATTTTTTCCAATCAGCTATATCTGAAATATGAAAAATGAGAATACAAAATCAGTTAAAATATGAAACGCATTCACATTATAGTTACTGATCAGGCGATGATTGAGCGTCGATCAACAGCTTGTCTCTGCCTTCTTGATGATATCCTGTCTCAC
Source organism: Urechis unicinctus (assembly GCA_034190875.2). Lineage (NCBI taxonomy): Eukaryota > Metazoa > Annelida > Polychaeta > Xenopneusta > Urechidae > Urechis > Urechis unicinctus. The sequence continues at coordinate 52,092,767 of CM067351.1, read as the reverse complement.
AGAATCAATACTTCTCTGTTTAATCTTGCTTGAAATATTGTATGGGACTTCATGTGACAATGGTATCTCAACAATTATTTGCGAAGATAATAAAACCATTCTGGCACCAGTTAAACCCTTTGCCTCTCTAATATTGTGCGATTGTGAGCCTCAAGTTTTTGTTATTTAAGCAATAGTGGATTGGCTGGATGCTTTAAGACTGTATATAATAATCAGCTCAACAAGTACGTATCTAGTGAAACATCAGGAGGTTCATAATCTAAATGAATCCTACACGGCATATAACATGAAATGTAAATCAAACTGTTCTTGTTTGCACAATCACCACTGTTGCAGGCGTTCAAATCACATTATTTGCAGTAATTTGGTGAATAAGCAAAAAGCCATATATCAACGTGCATGTATTCGACAACGGCTTTAACATCAAAGCTCACTGTGAGGCGAATATGAATCAGGATGTGTAATCCAATCACAAACGTCAGTTGCAACACGGCTCAACGGATTATCTGCTAGCTGTGTCCACAAATTGCGTTTGCAACTGCATTTGACACACAAGTGCAAGTAACATTCATGCTTTTTCCATACAAATCGCGATGGTTCTTGTGTGTTTTTATCCTGATAAATGCCGCTTGGATTTGATTACCGTAATCAAGAACCAACCACGTTACGAATCGCCCGCAGCCAGTAGAAAATGTATGATTCTTTAACTGAGGCGAATTTGGAGAATATTCATGATTTGTTATCATACCAAACTTCTACAAGAACGCATCCTCGAGCATCAATTTAATGTTATCACGTTTTCAATAACGGTGCATAATCACCAGTACCCTATTAACCGGATTCTAAAAGTCCAACTAACTGTTCTACTTCCTCATCGTCTTGATCTGTAGACCTGAATTATGGTCAGATTGTGGGCTGTGGCTGAGACGCGGATGGAGATGAGACTGCTCGAAATAGGCGTGCAACTGATGATACTCCGTGCAATTTCTTTCTAACGTAGGTACTACTAAATACAGTTGTTTCTTCTCCTCGACCGAGAACTATACCTGATGAACCTCACTCGGTGTTTCTCCAGATCTAGTCCATCTAACTTCAGAAAATCCGATGATTTCCAACAATATCTCAATTCGTTCTTGAGATCTTGCACTCGACAACAAGCATACAGTATCCGAGCGCTCTACGTTCCAATGGTAATACCTTGTGTTTGCAGTTCGATTGTTTTTTTCGCTGAAGTAGCCAATTCGACGTACCATTACCTTTGGAGCTCTTTGCATTTTAATCTGCCCCGATTTTCGGACTTTCTATACACAAAACAAGCCATAAAGAAATACCTCCGCTTTTAGGTTATACCTTTCAAGAAACACTCGTGCTGTCACAGAGCGTGTGCTATCAGCTTAGGCACTACAACTGCCAAATAATGAGTTGAAACTCAACAAGCATTATATGCATTACAGCCACCGGACCTAATGTCTATATACGATTGTATAGACATGTGCATACATTCCAGTAAGTCTATTAGGATATAGCACGGTTGACAATACAAAAATAATTTCCACAGTTGGTCTACATCATCATGCATCTGATGTGTAAGCGTTAGCTACATTCAATGAAGGCTTTAGTGCAAAATCTGGTAACTCGCCTTGGGTACACAAACATCGCCATAAACCCATTTGATGTTTGTTCTCCATGCACCGGCTCGACCCAAACTTTAGCAAAGCCACAGAAAGCCGGATAAAAAAGTCCCATTTGATATTAAAGTGCGTCAGGCATTGGAACGGAGTAGGAGTCAAAGATCAGTTAATTAATATTGATATGATGCTTAGCTCACGTTAAAGTGTGGCAGAGTAAATATAAAATATCACGTTATGTCGGGCTTTTTGTTCGAGGTCTGTCCTCTAATCGAATTATCATCATCTGGTTATCTACTAATATCTTATAGAATGATACATTATTGTCCGATTACGTAGCCTGAAAAGACATTTCACAGCAAATCAAATAATGTATTTAACCACCAATAACACCATAAGACCCTTGCCGTTACGTCTGTGACCACCAAATCGATCAAGATATCGGCATGAAGACATTTTGACTATTGCAGGATTTATCTTCCTCGTGCGTGTCAGCGATGTGATGTTTACCAGTCTCGAGTCAGCATAATGACTAACTCTCATAAATACAGTCTGCCAATAATGAGGTAACACCGCACGAACAAGATGCTAGGTGTAGGCGTTCTACCATGGCTCGTTAGACAATACCTCCGGACCAAGTTGCCCATAGAAAGCATTTTTTCATGGAGGTAGCGCACAGTATGTCAAATAGTAAACCACATCGAAAATATTTTAACTATGCATCCCGAATAGGCATGATCAATCTTAAGCTAGCACACAAGCTGTGATATATAAATATACGACATTAGCTCTCGTCAATTGGCAGAAACGAAAACCAATTCGATCGATTTCCTGTTCCATAAATTTATTTGTCAAGCTCTAAGACAATATTTTCGAACACCAAGAGTACAATGACTTCGCGCAGCATTATTAAAAGTCCATCATTATTCTTTTTTAAACATAGTTCTTCAGGGAACGAAAGTGGATGGAACAAATTAATTGGAAAATGTATTCATGCGTGTGTAAGAATGAATTATCGGTCGGTTCAAAGGCAGATCCGACAACAGGTTTGGTTTTCTTTCATTGAATGTTGCATGTCCTATTATTTTTCAACACTCGATTCATATATATTGCTTTATATGAATTGGCTGTGCAGTTGTCGAAATGATTGACAAAAATAAAGATAACCTTTCAACCAGTTCAACTTGAATGCTGGAGCGCTTTCCAGAGCGTGTTTAATCGTTTTTAGTACACCTGGTAAAATATTGTGTAATACTATCAGCTTTGTAAGATTAAGCAATGAGTCGTTAGGCATATAAATTATGACTACCTCATCAAGCAGAAATTGATTTACCAACCGGATGTTCTATTTTTCGACATTTTACGAATATCATCAGCAGTAAATGTCGTGCACATGTTTTCATACCATGATCACCACAATAGATTATGTGGCTAGACGTAGGCAAAGAGCTGATGTTCCTTTTATGTAAGCTAAACTACTAAATTGACAAATGTATAAGCAAACATAGCAGACACCTGCCCTTAACCAAGACATATATATATCACTCGGGTGGGTTTCATTGGACAGCATTACAGACCTGAGGCCTAGCCGCAAGTCGGCAGACATGCTTGAGATTAAACTTATGGCTTGGCCCTCTCATATAATTCGCCGTGATCAATTTAACTGCTAAGTTATTTAAATATGTTTTTTGCACGCATCTATTCGTAAACATGAATATTGAAAGGCTCCACATAGGTATCCAGGGGCTCTCTCTAGTTACGTCGATACGTTTGAGCATCAGAGCTGCGATTCGCCTGCTGAAGTAACGACTTTACTGGGCATGTAATTGCCATCTCGTCTGCATCGCAATGTGTGGTTTTGATGATTGTCATGGGTGTGTTTACATGGCTCAATTCCCATACCACAACCGTTTTAAAAACCCACCAAGCAGCAACATCCCAGACACTTGGTAGGAATGTCATGCGCAAGACAACCCTTTTTTAGCCAAGTTACTTAATATCATTTGCGTGCTTTTAAGCCGATCCGAGTCATTTGGCCGCTTGATGATTGCCACGTGTTATTATATATAGCCTGCATCGCTTAAGCATCATAACAAGTGACATAGCGACTGTAATGTTATAATAAAAGTATTGTGGACCGGATATTAATGCTATTGAGGTCACATAGTCGAGCATTTATGATTTGCTACAGTTTATCATATAAAACTGACTGAAATACTGTACTGTAATTATTTGATCGTTGATCAAAAACGCCTTAGTATGTTCTCAATTACAATTAACATATATTCGACTGATAATCACAAATGTTACCAGGACTCGTACAGGTTGGCTCTAAATTGCTCGAAGTCAATAACGATCTTTACGTTTTTATGCATCAATTTAGTACCGAAAAAACCCGACAACAGTCGCCACTTTTAACGTGACTGATGATGTGAATATTTTGCCAGATAAAGCAGAAACATCCCATGTTTTATGTAGTGAATAGATATAGAATAGAGGCGCGTCCGGCCTGTCTGCGTAGCTTATCTTCATCATGACGTTAATACATTGGTCAGCAAGGATTACTCGTGTTATAGATATATTAAGCTACTTCGAAATTCCATTGAATCAGAATGTTGGTACGCGTGGTTGATTCTTGTTCATGACATATGCGTAACATTATTGCACATCTACAATTCGCATCACACGTGGTTTCGAACCATCCAGAATGATGCTCTGATGCCAGCTTATTCTAGGATTAATTGAAGCCATAATGCTGTTCATATTGGTAAGAACATTTTCTGCACCATACAATACACGGGTAGTGGTGCAAAATAATCCCAGATACACAGCTGCTGATCACGTTGTTTTACTATTGCTACTTAAGCTCACACTGAAACAACACGGGTAGCACGTTGCGGATATACCATGGAGAACGATCTGACATTATTCATAAGGGAAAACATTTCAATTGGATTATTTGTTCGTCAATTAGTTGGGTAACTGTCTGCAGATACATTAATGATTACTCAAACGCTCATACCTATAAACCTGTTAGACATCGAATGGTTAATACGAACGTTGGACACAAGATACGACCCAAAATTTTAGCAGAACAAAAAGTGGATTGTCTTATTGCATTTGTACTGACCTAGCGGGAGACGTTATAATAAACTATAGCCTTCATTTCCTCATACATTACAACTAGATGTATGTATTCTGTGGACGAGAAACATAAGCGTAATATACTACGCTATATATTCCATGCTTTAATAACAGGGCCGTAAAGTTGCATTATCCTATTAAAAGTGTTGATCGTCGATTATTTCAGGAATATTTGTGTTTCAATTAATACATAGAAAAGCTTTGCAACGTTGATCTACTGATGTCTCTCCAGATGAAGATCTTCATGATAATTATTGCGTGCTATGTGTTTCATTGTGACTGGCTTAGACATGACCAACTGCTTATGCGTAACAATTTTAGCGATAATTCTTTTCCCTCAGTTAAACGTTTTGTCGTCGGCATTACGAAAATTACAACGATCCAAATTAACATATATATATCAATGAGCAATTTCAGCGCAGAATGGACTAGATAACGTGTCATATGAGCTTATCGCCACTTGAAGTTTGTTTATTTAAGTTAAACCAATATATCATAGAATTCAGGTGGATACATAATTCATCTGTACTTGGCTAAATCTGTAATACACGTCGAAAGCATACCCAATTTATATCAATAGATGATTGTTATTCATGACTTGCAGATAACAGAAAGTCGCTGCTCACCACAGTGACAGCATCGCACTGAATGCGCCGCACTAAGCCATTGATATCTGCAGCCGAGTTTCTGTGAATAATGAAAGAGAGGCTGATAGGGCGGACGTGTTGTAATTAAGAGATGTATATCAATGCATCTCAATAGATAATAGGGGTCAAGCACGTATGTAGACTAGACGGACGATACGTTCATGTCATCTTTATTGCGTTAGTTAATATCGATCGCTTTCTAACTATTTGACATTTCATTATATGATCCGGAAAGTCATACAGATTGTTAATAGAAAAAACTGCATTCGACCAAATGTATGAATTTGGAAAGGTAGTTGGCGAACATTATGTTAATATAATGGATTTCCGGGATCTGATACAGAACACAATATCACAGACAAAGTGTTAATACTTAGCAGATGTACTGCAATGATGGGTGTTGAAGCATCTTTTACGGAAAGCCCCAATTATCGTTTATTAGATTATTCGGCGTGTTGCACATGCCGTATGATTAAAGACGGCCATTGTTCAAAATCTATGCATCTACAAAATGGATCCATGCTGCAGGCAGTGCATTGTGTATTTCTGAACAATCGATAGATAGATTATCTTCTATGCCGCGTTACATTTTGGTTACTGATTCTATGAGTTTCCATGGTACAAACTCTCTTCGGGGTATTCAGTTTACTCTTGTAGCAAGTTAAGAAATACAATTCCGTCTAGATCGATGATGTTGGTTATATTTGACAGTATAGAGGGTTACAGTAACGTAACGTAATATATGCCTCCTTTGTAATATGCTTACAGCCCATATGGTTATGTGTCATAAAGGCCCATGTTTTTCATTCGTTGCCAAACAAAACGCCATCTGCATAAAGCTATGATGAATAATTCACTAGGTTGTGGTTTCATTTATATTCTTATGTGCCCTGGCGTTAAGGGGATTAGCGGCAAACATAACGCAGGCAATCTCTGGATCCCTAGCGGACCATCCTAAGTTGCTATCCATTACGTTGAAGAAAAAGGTAACAGGGTTATATTAAAGGAATACTGTTCAAGGTTTATTTAACACGCCCTACTGTTACATTTCCTCTCATATATTTATACGATGACACATCTAGAGATGTGTTGTTAACAACTGCACCGTGTAAGATACACTCAGAACGTTAATTAATCACATACTTTGTAGATACTTTATTGTTCACCCAATTCGAGAATGGCATAGAAAATGCGTCTGACTTTTAATATATGGTCGTAAAAATAGCCTTCATTTCAACCTAATAAAACGACGTAGCATAGGTTTGGCAGCAGCATACTGTCATAGCGTTAACTGAATGCACGGCAGGATGGAAGGATGTTATTATGCATAGACCTATGCCACAGCATTAGTTTTCGGTGATGAAATTGGCTACATTTCTTTTGGAAACGCTGCTATGCTACAGTTACACATTCATTCAAATTCGGATGCCTGTGGCGGGTTTAACAATTGAGCGTAATTTTCAACCATGAATACAAAGAGAACTTGCGGTTGCTGTTGAGCAACGGAAGAAAAAACGATTCCTTGGAATGCCCAATATCGCTCAAACTACAAAAATGGATCCAAATGGAGGCCATGATATATTTGCATAATTAAATCGCCGAAAGAACTTTTCAGAAAGTATTTTCGCAAAGTGCAAAACAGCAAAGTTGGTTACATTACTGGCGTGTTTACTTCAATCGAAGTACTCTGCGCTTGGAACGTAGTAGAAGAGATATTTGAAATATGAGATTATGGTCAATTAACTGGATTCCAACAATGGCACCAAGATATAACTATTTACGCTATTCATATGATCTCGGGTACCGATCGTTTGGTCTAGAACATATGATTATCGCTACATTGATGATAACGGTAGCATTACAAGCACGTGGTTAACACAGTCATCATAATTGTTTTCTTTTCCAGTATCTGAATACAAGTTGACCGATTAGATAAATGTCTACATATACATCCTTGTTAGGGTCTATAGCATTACCCTTTCTGAAATGATAAAGCTACCGATATTTTGCGAATCAATATTAGACAAATGAGATATGTTTTCGGGATAGCAGGCTAAGTTTATCGCACATATTGAATGTTGAAATATGGTAACTGGGCCCAAGTCAGCCATCATAAAAATGGCACTATATTGCTAAATAATGATGTCATAAGAGTGAGTTACGTCCATTATTAACAACATGTGCTAATATTGTTGACAGCGAGGACAATCCAGACAATGTGTTTCACGATAATACGCTATTTCTCGTCTGCATATGGTTTACAGATTTAGCTAATAGGTTCTGTATGATTGAATCTCAAATATTCGGTCTTAAAAGCAGACTATTGCAATAAAGTCGACGGTTAGCGCAAGATAATACCAACAATCTAAATGCATGGCTTCAGAAAAGCATCTCGCTGGATTATTTGAAGACCAGAGCAGGCGTAAACGCTTCTGGACTGCTATTATACGCAAGGTCCAATTAAAAGAGTGTTTGGAGTGAGTAATTATGATATGTCTATCAAATCTGATGCACTTTGCACTATGATTGAATTAAAGCCAACGACGCAGCGGGTTGCAGACCCATTGAAAGGACGGTTCATAGGTCGAACAAGAAGACATCAATTCGCATATTTCATTTTATCAACGCGAAAATAACTTATATGTTACAATAAGTAACTTATAGTTGTCTAAAACATTGAATTTAATTCACGATCATGTAACGTTAATGCACCAAGACTGAAGGTTTCTTGCATCACTATTGAACTGTATGTAATAGTATCAAGCATATGTATGGGCACTAACAAGGCTAATCGTCATAAATATCAAATGAGCTCATATTCTATTTTTCACTGCTGGTTTCACGCTAAGTTGCAGAAATAGCTAGTCAAAGCGATAGTACGACAAAATAACAGTCTGAACCACTTGACTACCCAATGTTATAACATTATTTGCGCAATGTCAGCTGATATGATACTTAATCGACGCAGGTTCGATATAGTTACAGGTGGAAATCACTGAGTGGCAAACTTACATTGAATGGTTTGAATTCGCATTCGATATTAAGTAATGTTAAGTCAGTATTTCCAAAAAGCTGTCTCAATTAACGAAATGTCAAACCAAAGCACAAGAACTTGTATATAGGGTTTACATTCCCAGCAGGTGATGTCGCTACTTTGTGTAGTTGGATAATGGAGTGCAGTTCGGTAAAAACATCCATGACGCCAACGTGTCCATCCATTGTTTTACACGAGGAGAGTACAGACACGGTCAATCGAAATGACACATGGCATGGGTGTAACTCATGAAAGTGGTATATGCAGTAGTCTGTGGCTGTCGGTAGAATCATGGAGTAAGTATACCAATGGAAATGCTGTTAGAACACATTTGCGGTAGCCGATTCGACTAATATGTGGGTGCAGATGTAGGATACTATTCTGCTCCATTATCAAAACAACACATCGCGATGCAGACGAGATGGCAATTAAATGCCAAGTAATATCATTACGTCAGCAAAAGGTTAGCAGCACAGCTGTTTATAAGTATCTCCTGAACTAGAGCAACGCCCAGGATACCTATGTGGAATCGTTTAGTTACACATTAGATATACGGCAGGAAACAAGGATAAATCTCTTGAACCAACATTCTTCACAATGTTAAACTTAGCTTATTTTTTAAATATTTTTAAGAATAGTCGATTCAAAATCATGCTTAATTAACTTTGCGGTGACATTACACACAGCAAAATAGATGAGAGTGCCCAGCAGTAATTTGAATCTCACGCATAATCTGTTGTCGGGCTCGTGATATGTTAAACATCTGCGTTGTAACTAAATCAGAATGTCATTTCCCTTAATGGATTTCGTGAAACATGGGAGAACAGAGCATCTGGTTGTTTGGAGCCTGGCAACGGCGCTGGCAGCGTTATTTAGTGATGAAGACAACGCAATTCAGCCGAATCAGGTAAACTTAATTTCTAAGCCTAACGACACATTTATAGCTTTTAAAATCACATGTCATTACAGCGATTTTGCCACATGTACTTAAAGCGATTTAATAGACACTGGATAACGCTCCAGCATTCAAATTGAACTGGTAAAAGGTATTTAATCGCAAATAAATCTTTATCAACAATTTTGGCAACTGCACAGCCAATTCACCTAACATATGGAATTAGTTTGAATAACAAACAGAATCCAAGGATTGGACAAGCAAAGAAAAAGAAATTAACTGAAAATAATTCATCATGAGTATTGTTCTCAAACAACTAATCTCGCCGGTTCTTAATTAGTGTAATTATCTAGCTATGCAATTATAAGGTGATACATGGCTTTACAATGTTGCTAATATTTGTGCAATAACCAGAGATAATATTGCCTATTGCATTTATAAAAAAAACTTATTGTAATGCTTCTACTTACAACAACATTTGCATCCAGTCCGCATTTACTTTCACATCCAGCTGTTCGTTGACCTTCACCCTGTCATATATCGCAAATAAGAAACTAGAAACGCAGATTATATTATTACCAATATACATCCAGATAGATCCGGTAACGAATGGCTTGAAAATAGGAGTATTTCAAAAAGGTAACGAAATGATTTGTATCTTTTGTCAAGGACGTGGGACTTGTAGGCAATCGCTTCAGAGAAGTCTTCGTCATCTGACTCAGTTCAGTGGTTTATAATGGACTGCAATTTGCCTCTTTTTCGCCTGCCTCGGTGTAAATTAAGTTGAGAGACTGATGTCTATCATTGCGGCGGTCGCACCAGACATAACATCACTCATTTCGTAAACACCTACCATACTTCCCTAAGTAGCACAGCTCCACATTTGATGTCAATGGATAAACTTTCAATAACCGTCAATGATACTGTGGTGAAACTATATTAATTGAGCACAAACGTGTAGCTGAACATTTAATTACCGCCATGTAGCGGATATGCAACAGAGACACGCAAGTAAATTCGGAATCACCGAATCTTCTTCAGTCTATTCACGAGGAATCATGTATTACTATCTATCGTCAGCTACATTGTGTCAGCTGCATAACACTGGGTCGCTATGTATCAAGTCAATTAATATCTTACATAATTATGCCAACCACTTAGCGACGGGACATGGCTCGATAGCATCAATCTCGGTGTCTTAAAGGTTAACACGATCAACAGTTAAATGCAATACCTAAAACCTAAAGGCAAATTCTACGGTTTAATTGTTTTATGCAGCTTTGCTGATTGATACGTTTATCCACATTAATTGGCTGCAAGCAAATCAACTTTACTGCGCAAAATAAGCCATACAGTCAATTAGCTATCTCCAATTATAACCGTTTGGTACTTCGGGGATAATTTATAGAACCAGTCATATACAGGTTTGCTGTTTGTTTCAAAGACAATGGATACGTTTTATGGATACTGCCTCCTGCTTTTCAAAAGGTACCGATAATATAATAAATCATTACAATACGTTCAATAAGTGCAGAGTGTATTTCCGAACAATATCATACATAAATAGTATTCTTACATTGATCAAAGATAATAGCAAAGATGTGTATGTCAAAGGCACATACATATTATATCAAAAAGCTATATCGGTGTTAATATCAGCGAAACAATGATTAAATGTCCCTCGCCTACCATGATATCGTAATGTGTGGCATTGCATTGTCTATCACCGTGAACATATATGCATAGTTAACCTTGAACAGAAAACGAGTATTCTTGGGTTGGTTCGGGTTACTGATTAGATAAACGAAGAGTTTCATCTCACTTTCCGATCTTCTCATGATTCATATTTTATTACAATGAGTTGTTTTCTGAATGTCCAATAAAACTACGGTCTTGATATGTCATTATTGTCGATTAATATGGTGTCAGCAAAAGCATATTTGTAATCACTGAAGCTGGGGTCGTACAAAATTATTTGCGATGACATGAGCAAACTAATTTTGAAAGCACGAAAATACAACTGTTAGAGTTGACACTACAAGCTGAATCCCGGTGGTTTCATTGCTCTGAAGTTGTATTCGTCGCAGGTCTTCAGCTAATGGCATGCGTTGTAGCGATGCAAGAAGATAAAGTCGGCAAAAAAAAAATACCTGTGTCGCCTGAACACTTTTGAAAATACGGCAAACCCAGCATATGCAGATAACCTTTGGATTCCCATAAGTTGATTGCAGGTCCTCAAGCATTACTTGGATAATATCTCGAGGAGAGGCAAGCGTATAGTTGTTGTGAACTTGACCTCACAGTCTACTACATATTCCTTGAAAGTGACTTATGTTACTTAGCAGTACAAGTTATCGGTGCGTTTGCAAATAAGGATTATGTTCTATCAAATTGGAAATAATGCATCCAAATGCCTGGGTCCACAAATAATCAAACAGCTATTATTGCAATGGAGCATCATTTTTGTCGTTTTTTCGTCGTCTGCACTTAATCATTTAAACCAAGTCGACGTGCAGCCTGTGGGGTTGATGGAATGGATTGAATGGGCATCATGCATGGATAGAAAAAACCGCCCTTAGTGAGCATGCAGTGACCGATATAAACCGAATAAGCTACCACAGAATGGTATTTACGGGTGTTTTGAAGAAATCAATAATACTAACGGGCTCTTTTCTACTATTCCAGTCCAACTTATTTATTTAAACACAGGCTCATTCACGTCACCAAAGATTAATCATGTAATTATATATTACGCTACTTAACAAATTCGATTTGATGCATTACTTTCAGATTGTGGGTACGTGTGGCCGACTCTTGTTCATGACATATGCGTAACAATATTGCACATCTACAATACGCATCACACGTGGATTACACGTGGATTACACCCTGAAGCACTGTTATTCCAGGACTATTTGTAGTTATAATGCGGGTCTTATTGGCTGGAATATTTGCTGCACCAAACTATACAGGAGTAGTGTTGCAAGTTAATCTTAGATACACAGCAGCTGATCACATTGTTTAACTCTTGTGAATTAAGCTCACACTAAAACCTCATTGGTAGCATGTTGCGGATATAGACATGTAGAGCAAGAACGTTATGACATTATTCATCATGGAAATCATTTTGGATCCTGTATATGTCAAATAGTTTGGTACCGATAAATTATTGCTTAGCCAAAGGCTCTTACTTGCCAAACTTTACACCTCGAACAGTAAATATGAACTGTGGACAGTTTATATGACCCTACATTCCAGATGAACAACAAAGCAGATGTGTAATATCCAATTTATATTAATTGATAGTCATTGATATCTACAGCCGAGTATGTGTTAATTATGGGAGAAATGTTGATAGGGCCGACTAGTTAGAGATACAAATCGCATAAAAATGTCATTTCAATAAATAATAGGGGTCAACCACGTGTAGAGACTGGACGAACCATATGTATAAATCATCTTTATTGTGTCATTTAATGGCGATCGAGGAATTGACGCATAATGGAGACTTACTATTTCGTTATATAATCCAGAAAGTCATGCATATTATAAACATAAATTGGCTAACTTTGTACAGTTTTAGCGGTAGCTGACGTACAACATGCTGCTTTAATAACATTGCTTTTGAGGATCTGATATTTGTATACAATAGTACAGACAATCAGACTATGCTTAACAGATTTCAAACCACCATTTTAATGAGATGGTGGGTGGCTAAATCATATTTAACATGCAATCCCAGTCTTCGTTTACTTGATTATTCGGCGTATTATGACGTACAAAGGTCAGGGCGACAAAAGCATAATCTGGACATCCAAATATTTATACGAGACACTAGTTCTCCTACAGCCTTTTCGATATTTGCTTCATTATATTCGTGACCAATATAACTTCCAAGGTGAACAGCCTTAGAGCACATTTTTAAAATGGCTTCATTTAGCCGTAAATCAAAATTTGTATTACATTGTGGAATATTGTAGCACAACAACAACTTTTTTCATCATTGAACATTACATCATATTTCATATAACTACCAACAATTGGTTAAAACAAATATGTTGGAGCTAATTCACAATAGTAGCCAACAAACCTCTTCATATCAATGATTTAAACAATTAAACATAATTTACCTTCTCAAATGCTTTTGATGCGTCTAGCATTATAACATAATATGGTGATTTTTTGACACTTAAGTACACTGGGAATTTGAATAGTCTGGTTTTAAAAAAACAACTTGAGATGAATGGTGCTTAGACGAGTTGAAAACCCTTGCAAACGCACAACATGTTTAATAAGCCATACATGCACTCGAGCCACGTAGAGACACATGTGTATTTATTGATGAACTCACGCGGGCGTTAATGTCTAATCAGAACAGTCTTATCCTATCGTCCGACCAAGGCCAATGTTTGATATATATATATATATATATATATATATATATATGTTCTATCTCTATGGCAACGCGTTCGGTTGCCTGTTTGGTGTCTGTTTAGTAAGACGCCGTTACAAGTTATTTCCGTGATCTGAATATTTTTGCAACGTCTAAAGTAGTCAAGGATAATGACGTTTAATCATTACATTTAGGTGTGTCGCTTGCAAAGCGATTCGACAGCGATACAAAGGTCATTGGGTGTGATAACATCATATATGATCACTACATCAACATCATCGTCAGCTGATAGGCTAAGTATATCCGACGTAAATTCACTGCAAGTTGTAATGCAAAGAAAATATATTGTATTGAAACGAGTAATATATTAGGATAATATCATCTACTAAGTTTATCCAAGCAACTAGTTGTACTCTTTATTAACTTCGATGCAATTGGTATTGGGGTTCTATTTATTGTTTACTTAAGAACCAAAGTACATCGAACCGCAGCATAGACTATTTTGCCACAGTCAGTATCATAACATTTGAGTCATTACATCGCTGTGTTTTTTAAGAGAGACTAGAATCGTTTTCATGTTTTGAAAGGCAAGCAAACATGAGGCGTATAATACCTTTGGACTGATACATAAATATTAAGTATTACGTGATCACACAATTGTTTTTAGTATTGATTCATTGATTGCGATATTATTAACAGTGAGTGATTGACAGAAACGGAGGCACATGTCACAGCTAATTGCTCAGACAAGGCATAGTGTAAGGTACTGCATTAACTGCAACACGTTTCAAGAGAATGATGAAGGTTCATTTTAAGGTTAGCTGGTCAATACAATAGTCAGGGCTCTTAATCTCCCGGGAAAAACCACGATATGGAATCTAAGAAAGCTGAATAATGATAAGCAGTATTATACAAGTAGAGGGAACATGATAAGGAGTCAGGAAAACCGATGGTAGGTATAAAGATATATTTATCTATGCCTACCTTTTGCTTATATTTAACACATTATCACAGGATTAAGACGTCGCTGCGTTGTGTAACAGAAATAAAAACCGTCATGGACAACAAACTGGTAATGGCTCGCTGACAAACGATTTCGTTCGTGTAATCGGGTGAGACGTTAGTGGAGGTAACAATGCAATGCAACCATTGGATATTTATATATATATATATATATATATATATATATATATATATATATATATATATATATATATATATATATATATATATATATATATATATATACATATATATATATATATATATAATATATATATATATATATATATATATATATATATTTATATATAAATGTATAACCATTTTAATGCAGGACACTCACTGCAGAGCTACAAGAAATGCGATTTATAATTTAAGGCTCAATGTTTCCGATATAGATCAAGATTAATTAACAACTACAAATCTTCAAACAAATATTGTTCAGCTACATCAGTTATTGAATCATACATAAACGGTTACAATTTGCTATAAAATCCAACGCGTGTTGGTCCAATGTCAGTTGCGATGATAGGAATATCACGAAATGGACTCAAGCGCAATCACATTCTGCTCAAACGGACATTGGTCAATGTATGCAAACACTTATATATACCTGGGAAAGCATCAAAAGAGGACGTTATTTTCCTCATAGGGTAGACATGCTTAGGCATGTGAGGCATCCGAAACTATGTGCAGACTAGAGCCAAAAGACAACCCATAGCCACCCTTCAAGCTGTATTTCAGTCGTTGCCTTTATCCGAGGTTATATTCGTCTCTCGATTGCAGCAAACCGGAAGGCGGGAAGATGTCGAGGCCAGATAAAAAGATATCGGTGGCACATGATTAGATTATAAACATACGATAAAACCAGCACGTGCTAAATGAACCGTGGATTATCAATGGCGGCTCTCAAGGCACTTAACATAGACGTAGATAGTATCCAAAGTTGAGGCAAGCTTAACGTTGTATTTAATATGACTTCACAGTCTACTGCGGATTCCTTGGAAAGTGATTAATATTATTTAGAAGTAAATGTTACCAACGTAGTAAAT
>CM067351.1:51875535-52076872 GCA_034190875.2 Urechis unicinctus | reverse complement strand
GCTGCAATTATTTCATACATCATCATTACTGCCCTATAAATGAGTGATCACATTCTACCATAGAGCCAAGAACGGAATTCAAGAAAAGGAACGATTGGACCTATCTACCGAACGCGTTACCTAAACATGCAATTAACATGATGCAATGTATCTACATTTAGACTACTAAGATATATATATTTTACTTGATATGTTTAGAAATATGTACCAAGTATTGTTTTGTTATTCGGCGCCAGCTGCCGTATTAGGCCATCCGAATATTAAAATTATATTTCCTCTTGCAGTTTTTGTTAAGAGGGAATTAACAAGATGATAGTTTTCTGCTACTATTTCACAAAATAATGTTTCAATGGCTCTTTTGAAAATAATGAATCCAATTTTAATCGCTGTCACTGACACTCCCTGTGCATTTTTTGTAGTCATTTGTGCCTGCTATGGCATGTTGCACGCCCCCATCCGACAAATCTTTTGAGCAGTTATATTCCTCAGCTGATTACTTTTGAGGTAAATGTGTATATAATAAAGTATGCTTGTACGGACGTGGTAGACGTAGTAAATTCCCTCAGCTATCCCGTTTTCAAGTTATGTCACTAAATCGATATGCATAGTATGTAATGAATGGAAACAATGACAAATTGCGGATTGTTCGTGAATACTACAACACCAAGCCGACGTTGCCCATGGCAAGGGTTATTTCCAGCAATGCCTCAATAATAGCAGGTAACCCCCGTTAGCGTTCTGACCATTACAGCAGAGCCTATTAAATTCAACTGCCTGCTGAGCATTTCACCGAACTAAATGTGTCGGTCATGGCTCTGTTGTAACGGCAGATAATAGCAAATGCATTAAATGGAAGCCAAGCACCGCCTTTGTTCAGTGAGTTTGACTACGCAAGCGATGCCAATTCAATAACAGCGGACAGTAATAACTTATGAACCTCATGAAATGCCCCATTGCCGCCATACATTTCTAGATAATTGCGTCAATCTGAGGGATGAATGCAGATTATCCCCACAATGCAGCGGCACATCAAAATATCTTTGCCGTGAACAGACTTACATTTATTGCGGAGACCCAGGCCAGTCAGGCTGTAGAATATAAGTATCATAGTTGGATATAAGGCTCATTGCCCTGTTGAAAAGCTGACTAACAAGAAGATTAGCAAATAGGTCCATGATATAAGAATGTTTGTTCTTTGAACCATCAGCGCTTTATTGCAAAGGTAACATAGGATTCGGATTCATTATGAATTTGCTTCCGTTACTGCCTAATTGGTTGTGTTGGTAATGCACATATCCGCAAACTAACAATTGCCAGTCAATAATGATATATTGCTTGAATAGTGACTAAGCCAGACAGTAAGATTTAGCATTGTTGTAGTTTAGTATGTTTGATTGACTGTGACTAAGGATTTTGCATTGTTACAATAATACAAGATAGAATATCACATTACAATAATTTGATGGTCATCGAAATAGACAACAATTTCAACTCAGGTGATCCTCAAAAGAATGCTACCCACAGAAACTATATTAATCGAAGGATTCACCTTGCTATAGAACGTGGAGGCGCCACTGGGTATTGTGAAGTGAACTCACCAGGGAATCTACCGCAACAAATTACATATTTTCATTGAAACACATTACCTCGTATAAACCGAAGTGGACCTTTGGCCAATTATCTACGTTTCGCTGCAAGAATTGAACTATTGGTCAAAGGCCTTCGGAATGGAACAGCTGCACAGCTGGTATGTGCAATTAGTGACGTGCTGAGAAGAAAATAATTATTGGGAGTATTGGAAAACTTTGTTCTGATACTATAACAGTTCGATGATAATGCTATAAACATCTGTCGGCTGTATAATTGTATCGCAGCTGCAGCAAACCCTTACCTAAGTTATGTTGCTTATGATATCCGTCCGCATTACATATTGATACCTTACATTATGGCATTGAATAGTGCTCTGTTATGCCAATTGATTACATTACATTACCGAATGCAGAAATTAGGTGTATGGTTATTAGGTTTGTTTCTGCGTGAATGAACTAGATGATTTCTTTTCTGATACAATATAATATCCATTCAAAGGTCGCTAAAAATAGCTTGTGGCATCTAGTCGTTCTGCTATTTGTTCAAGTAAAATCATCTTCGCGGGAGCCTGTGGTTAATTTCCTACCAAGCAATGCACAAGTTAAGTTAGTATTTCCAAAGGGCTGTCTTAGTTACTGCAATGTGAAACCAAAACACAGGAACTCTTGCAAAGTGTTCACATTCCTATCAGTGCTTATGATGTTACTGCTTTATGTGGTATGAGCTTTCATGTAGGCAAACACACGCAGGACGCAAATGTCTCTGTCAAGGATACCTATGCAAATCGTTCAATAACACATTAAATATAAGGCATGACAAAAGGATTGATTACCGTGACCACCAACTGCCCATGATTTTCAGGGAGATTCCGTGTCCAAAAAGATTTAACGAGCTAGTGTTTTGAGCACCTACATTGGCGCTATATACGTTTGACTATAAATTAGGATGCAGGTTGCCTTCATTTAAACTTTTTCGTGATTTATAGTATGTTATCAAAATGTTATCGTTGTTTTTTCGAGGTACGTGCTTGCAACACGAGTTGGATGCGACAAACACTAGTGGAAAACAAGCTTCGTCCGATCGTGGGCATTCAGCTTGTAGCGAGTCCTTTCTCTAATGTTAATTCTAGCCTTCTCACTGCCGATTTTTGATTGGATTTTTTTCATCCTCGCCCAGCGCTCGGATAATTTCAATCGGTGAAAAATCAGTAGAATAAAACACATAGTATTTTTTTTACGGCCAAACACGGTGCCTTAAATATTATTTCGTATACACGTTAACGAATTGATTCGTGCTTGGAGTAATGTAATAATGTGAAGTTGATAGCAGTAGCAGGAAGGACGGAGGCGCTCCGTGTTTTGACTTAAGTGAACGGCGTAAAACAACCTGTGGCGCAGCAGCTACTCTTTCTCTAAATAGATGCATTGCTTAGGACTGAACGAAATAAACCTTGGTCAAAATGGTATTGGCACGTATGTTGGATTAGTTATGACAGTCAAAATGCATAAAATAGAACCAGCTTGTCATAAAGTTATTAACTGAAATTACTTATCATAA
This sequence comes from Urechis unicinctus, assembly GCA_034190875.2. Classification (NCBI taxonomy): domain Eukaryota; kingdom Metazoa; phylum Annelida; class Polychaeta; order Xenopneusta; family Urechidae; genus Urechis; species Urechis unicinctus. Next base: position 52,073,725 of record CM067351.1, on the reverse strand, counting down.
ATGTATTTACCAACGACTAACCTTGCAGGTGCTGTATAATAGTAAATATTTAGCCTCAATATGTAACTGAATGGAGATATATGGCTTTATAACCACAACGTGGTTATTATCGGTGCAATTACATTGCACTTACATGAAACTTGCTGTAGTGCTTTTACTTACAACCCCACTTGCATCAAGTCGGCATTCATGTTCACATCCAGCAGTTTGCTGACCTTCGTCCTGTCATATATTTCAAATAAGATACACGAAACTCCGTAATGAAACTTCATTATTTAGTTATATAGCACTTAGATGATTATTCAGTTGGATATATTGCTATATTATGTCTGCTTTTTTTTATCTTGAGTAGCGTGATCTGTGTTTCCATTTTTTGTATATAAATGCCTGTTACCCCCGTCAGATTTACCTACAACATTTTATCAGTCAAAGGATTATTTATATAAATTTCTATGAGTACAAAGCTCGCCCTCAAAAGTATTCACTGCTTCAATTTTGACCTGCTTTTTGTCAAAGACCCCACACTAACGATGCCTTAGATGTCATTGATTAGTCAGAGAGTGTAAGCGAGTGAAACCGTGTAGTCCCCATGCTCTTGGTTGTTGTTGGATTACTGTTGTTAACCTGATTTTGCAAGTTATAGGGAAGCTCTGCAGCACTTTCTGGTGTGATTATAAAGACGATGTTTAATGAAAGACAAACCGGACGAAATGGCTTGGTTGAAAGATGGCATAATCTCCTAGCTGCGCTGCAGCATATGTAGATGTTTCTTAGAGATATTTGTCAATGTGTTTGGAAAACCGTCAAGGAATTTTAAACTTAGCAAAAAAGGTTTTACACTACTGGTCAACTGAAACGGGATATCGATGGCAAACAATGTGTGACATCCGTTTGTAGATATGTCACTATCAGTTCAATTTTGGCAGTTAAGTGATAGTGACATATCTACAAACGGATGTCACACATTGTTTGCCATCGATATCCCGTTTCAGTTGACCAGTAGTGTAAAACCTTTTTTGCTAAGTTATACATTCCTTGACGGTTTTCCAAACACATTGACAAATATCTCTAAGAAACATCTACATATGCTGCAGCGCAGCTGGGAGATTATGCCATCTTTCAACCAAGCCATTTCGTCCGGTTTGTCTTTCATTAAACATCGTCTTTATAATCACACCAGAAAGTGCTGCAGAGCTTCCCTACAACTTGCAAAATCAGGTTAACAACAGTAATCCAACAACAACCAAGAGCATGGGGACTACACGGTTTCACTCGCTTACCCTCTCTGACTAATCAATGACATCTAAGGCATCGTTAGTGTGGGGTCTTTGACAAAAAGCAGGTCAAAATTGAAGCAGTGAATACTTTTGAGGGCGAGCCTTGTACTCATAGAAATTTATATAAATAATCCTTTGACTGATAAAATGTTGTAGGTAAATCTGACGGGGGTAACAGGCATTTATATACAGATCACGCTACTCAAGATAAAAAAGCAGACATAATATAGCAATATATCCAACTGAATAATCATCTAAGTGCTATATAACTAAATAATGAAGTTTCATTACGTAGTTTCGTGTATCTTATTTGAAATATATGACAGGACGAAGGTCAGCAAACTGCTGGATGTGAACATGAATGCCGACTTGATGCAAGTGGGGTTGTAAGTAAAAGCACTACAGCAAGTTTCATGTAAGTGCAATGTAATTGCACCGATAATATCCACGTTGTGGTTATAAAGCCATATATCTCCACACAGTTACAGATTGAGGCTAAATATTTACTATTATACAGCACCTGCAAGGTTAGTCGTTGGTAAATACATTTATGATGAGTAATATCAGTTAATAATTTTATGACAAGCTAGTTCTTTTTTATGCATTTTGACTGTCATAACTAATCCAACATACGTGCCTTTTTGACCAAGGTCTATTTCGTTCAGTCCTAAGCAATGCATCTATTTAGAGAGAGAGTAGCTGCTGCGCCACAGTTTTACGCTGTTCACTTAAGTCAAAACACGGAGCGCCTCCGTCCATCCTGCTGCTGCTATCGACTTCACATTATCACATTACTCCAAGCACGAATCAATTCGTTAACGTGTATACGAAATAATATTTAAGGCACCGTGTTTGGCCGTAAAAAAAATACTATGTGTTTTATTCTACGGATTTTTCACCGATTGAAATTATCCGTGCGCTGGGCGAGGATGAAAAACATCCAATCAAAAACCGGCAGTGAGAAGGCTAGAATTAACTTTAGCGAAAGGACTCGCTACAAGCTGAATGCCCACGATCGAACGAAGCTTGTTTTCCACTAGTGTTTGTCGCATCCAACTCGTGTTGCAAGCACGTACCTCGAAGAAACAACGTTAACATTTTGATAACATACTATAAATCACGAAAAAGTTTAAATGAAGGCAACCTGCATCCTAATTCATAGTCAAACGTATATAGCGCCAATGTAGGTGCTCAAAACACTAGCTCGTTAAATATTTTTGGACACGGAATCTCCCTGAACATCATGGGCAGTTGGTGGTCACGGTAATCAATCCTTTTGTCATTCCTTATAATTAATGTGTTATTGAACGGTTTTGCATAGGTATCCTTGACAGAGGCATTTGCGTCCTGCGTGTGTTTGCCTACATGAAAGCTCATACCACACCAAGCAGTAACATCATAAGCACTGATAGGAATGTGAACACTTTGCAAGAGTTTCACATTGCGGTAACTAAGACAACCCTTTGGAAATACTAACTTAACTTGTGCATTGCTTGGTAGGAAATTAACCACAGGCTCCCGCGACGGTGATTTTACTTGAACAAATAGCAACGAAGATGCACAAGCTAATTTTAACCTTTGAATGGATACCTAATTTATCAGCATTCTAGTTCATTCACGCAGAAACAAATCTAATAACCATACACAGAATTTCTGCATTCGGTAATGTAATGTAATCAATGCCATAATGTAGCACTATCAATATGTAATGTAAGGTATCAATATGTAATGCGGACGGATATCATAAGCAACATAACTTAGGTAAAGATTTGCTGCAGCTGCGATACAATTATACAGTCGACAGATGTTTATAGCATTATCATCGAACTGTTATAGTATCAGAACAAAGTTTTCCAATACTCCCAATAATTATTTTCTTCTCAGCACGTCACTAATTGCACATACCAGCTGTGCAGCTGTTCCATTCCGAAGGCCTTTGACCAATAGTTCAATTCTTGCAGCGAAACGTAGATAATTGGCCAAAGGTCCACTTCGGTTTATACGAGGTAATGTGTTTCAATGAAAATATGTAATTTGTTGCGGTAGATTCCCTGGTGAGTTCACTTCGCAATACCCAGTGGCGCCTCCACGTTCTATCGCAAGGTGAATCCTTCGATTAATATAGTTTCTGTGGGTAGCATTCTTTTGAGGATCACCTGAGTTGAAATTGTTGTCTATTTCGATGACCATCAAATTATTGTAATGTGATATTCTATCTTGTATTATTGTAACAATGCAAAATCCTTAATCACAGTCAATCAAACATACTAAACTACCACATTGCTAAAACTTACTGTCTGGCTTAGTCACTGTTCAAGCAATATATCATTATTGACTGGCAATTGTTAGTTTGCGGATATGTGCATTACCAACACAACCAATTAGGCAGTAACGGAAGCAAATTCATAATTAATCCGAATCCTATGTTACCTTTGCAATAAAGCGCTGATGGTTTAAAGAACAAACATTCTTATATCATGGACCTATTTGCTAATCTTCTTGTTAGTCAGCTTTTCAACAGGGCAATAAGCCTTATATCCAACTATGATACTTATATTCTACAGCCTGACTGGCCTGGGTCTCCACAATAAATGTAAGTCTGTTCACGGCAAAGATATTTTGATGTGCCGCTGCATTGTGGGGATAATCTGCATTCATCCCTCAGATTGACGCAATTATCTAGAAATGTATGGCGGCAATGGGGCATTTCATGAGGTTTATAAGTTATTACTGTCCGCTGTTATTGAATCGGCATCGCTTGCGTAGTCAAACTCACTGAACAAAGGCGGTGCTTGGCTTCCATTTAATGCATTTGCTATGATCTGCCGTTTAAACAGAGCCATTACCGACACATTTAGTACGGTGAAATGTGCAGCACGCAGTTGAATTTAATAGGCTCTGCTGTAATGGTCAGAACGCTAACGGGGGTTACCTGCTATTATTGAGGCATTGCTGGAAATAACCCTTGCCATGGGCAACGTCGGCTTGGTGTTGTAGTATTCACGAACAAATTCGCAATTTGTCATTGTTTCCATTCATTACATACTATGCATATCGATTTAGTGACATAACTTGAAAACGGGATAGCTGAGGGAATTTACTACGTCTACCACGTCCGTACAAGCATACTTTATTATATACACATTTACCTCAAAAGTAATCAGCTGAGGAATATAACTGCTCAAAAGATTTGTCGGATGGGGGCGTGCAACATGCCATAGCAGGCACAAATGACTACAAAAAATGCACAGGGAGTGTCAGTGACAGCGATTAAAATTGGATTCATTATTTTCAAAAAAGAGCCATTGAAACATTATTTTGTGAAATAGTAGCAGAAAACTATCATCTTGTTAATTCCCTCTTAACAAAAAACTGCAAGAGGAAATATAATTTTAATATTCGGATGGCCTAATACGGCAGCTGGCGCCGAATAACAAAACAATACTTGGTACATATTTCTAAACATATCAAGTAAAATATATATATTAGTTAGTAGTCTAAATGTAGATACATTGCATCATGTTAATTGCATGTTTAGGTAACGCGTTCGGTAGATAGGTCCAATCGTTCCTTTTCTTGAATTCCGTTCTTGGCTCTATGGTAGAATGTGATCACTCATTTATAGGGCAGTAATGATGATGTATGAAATAATTGCAGCAGCTTATTGAATTACACAAATTGCTGCATAGGCCATCGGATCATCATTTGGTTGCACTTTAAAACCATCTCATTTTGAACGGACTTAAGATGCTATCAAACTCATTTAGATTCCCAAATGTATTGTAGACATCGGAACGGACTGTGTACTCTCGCATTATCTAGATACCGAATCGACCTGTAACTATCTCATGGACCAAAACGGGATAACGGAAGGATGGATAAAAAAGCGTGTGTGGTGTTATTTTGTAACAGCTAGATTAACAAGAACACCCACTCCCCCTAAGGAAATGCGATACAGGATGAATTATGCAATTACGCATTATATTACTTTCAAAACCTCACAACCGATTATGTCTGTATTGCTAGTTACTTCCCAATTCTCGTCACCAATCGCATCTGACACACCCATGAAACGGGCATTCACGTTTCTTCCATGTGTATGTATGGTTAGGCAAATACAACCCAATGCACATGATGACTAGAACAGTAATTATTAGTTAATTAGGTGGATTTCATGAATTGATTAGCTTTCACCATATTCCCCTTTATCTTAAGGTTACGTTAATATAGTATTCGTTGTGAGCAGCTGCTTGGCATCAGTAGTATAGAGTTTGGGGGTACGAGCGCAGTTACTAAATTGACGCACATGAGCCAGCCTGCAGTGCGCTCGCACCCTCCCCTTCCTATGCTACAGTGTCATCCAGCCCTTCCAGCCGATCTGCTCCAGGGCCACACCAGTAATTAGTCGCTATAGAGGTCAGCAAGTGAGAAATATCTGCGACCGTCGCTGTAAGTTCTCTTTTTCACCGGTTCGAGGTCCTCCATGAATTGAGACACATTAGGTTTGTTATTCTCTATAAAGGCAGGATCTGGGCGAATCGTTGTCACTCTCATCGTAAAGAGTTTCCAGCAGAAGAAAGCTCCAGCCGTTCTTTCTGGAATCTTTGTCGGCCTGCCCATCCAGGAGCCGTGGTGATCCAGATCGTAGTCGAAAATGGTGTCAAACTTACCGTTTGCGGCGTAGTCCCCCTCATCATTTATGTCTTGGATGGTTGTTTACCCCCAAGCGACCGTCTCCTTGTACTTCTTCCTGTCCTTATGGTGGTACTCCAAGTTGTACGCTCTAGCCCTCTCCAGGTCCTCGTAGGCACACACCCAGATAACACAGTCCACAAACACTCCAATGGTCGCCGGCGGACTGTGTTGAAGCCCAAGCAGAACCTGAGATTTGTACTAGGGCGGGATAATCCTCCCGGGGATACGTGTGTAAGGACACTTTATTTCGAGCAGCACAATCTCCTCCTGACTTGGGTCCCCAGGAGGACACAAAATCCGTCTGGGGAGTAAGCCGTGTTTTCCCCGACGTGGTGGATGTAAATGTTGTTTCCGTAAACATTTGTCTTGTATTTGCTCTCAGTGACTGCAATTGCAACCTCCTCAAAGAGCTGGCCCTAGATGCAGGCGACGCTCGTGTATTCAATTTACTCTGCGCTAGAATGCCGATCTGATCATGTTTTTCACCTTGATGCTCAGTCGGCAACTGACGAATTTTCCAGCAATTCCATGTAGCCCACAAGCGGCTCCAGTAACACCCAAGACTGTGGCAATTGGAATAGCAACTATTATAGACATTATACCTACACCACTTGCGCCCAGCCGAATACCAACAGTAACTAACGCAATGTCTACTGCATCCACCAAGTTCACTGCCGCCTATAATTCTTGCACGTAGCACAATATTTTTCAATCTCTTTCTCAAGATATTGCTTCTTGAGGCTGATCTCATGCAATCGAAAGGAGTGCCCCGGAATCTCATCAGACAGCTGCGGATATAACGGTGCCGTCGGAATGGTTGGTTGTTGTTTCATACTATTGCTTTATACATAAGTCTACAGGTCGAGTTCAATTAGAAGTAAAGCTACAGAACAAGTCGCCCCTCTGTTTTGAGTGGTTGAATAAAAGTTAATAATGTGGCCTTGTTCTAGCTGTAAAGGCTGGTCGAAAGATATTACAACAGCGCGTTGGTCAGCAGGCTTACTTATTCCTACCACTTAGTTCGTTCCATTAATAACAGGAACGACTGCTATAGGACCAGCATCAGCACCAACACCCGAAGACAACTCCATACGAATGATCCTACCATTGGATAACATGGTATATGCACAGCTTGGGTCTTTCAACTGAACGATTTTATTATCTTCCATTTCAAGGTCTCCAGCCATAGTAACGCCACTTTTATCCATTTTTTGTGAGTCACCAATAGATAAATAAGTCTTTGCGCCATATTCCGAGAGGTCGGCGCCCTGAACAGTGCTAGCCGGTTTTTGCCTAGGTCCATAAATACTCGTTTTTTTGACATCTTGTAAATTCAAGAACAACGCTAACAGGTAAGTCGTGGTTATCCAATAGCCTTCCTTTATTATCGCGTAACTGAACCTTCAACTCATCATCTAGCGTGTTGTGCGTGGTGCTGACTTGATCGAGGTGAACATAAATTGTGTTAAAGATGCTATAGTTGATGGTCCGGTCACCAGTGTAAGTACCTGAATAAATCCACCGTCTTCCGAGATCGTCATCAAGACCCAACATTGCTAACACTCTGTCTGATATATTCACAATCCCATCAGAAATTTCGAGGGTAATAACCCCATTTACAGCATCAACTTCTAAACCAAGACCTAATGATTTAATTAGCTGCCGAAGAAGGTGGAAACTCCAGAGGCGGGGTTTTAATTAGATTCTTCTTCCTTTTCCAGAAGTTTCAGACCGCCATGTAATGTTCTCGTCTATTTCGAGATTGTACCAGCCCACAGTATACGTGATTTACCTCAGCGTTGTCAATAGGATTTTGCAGGGGCACAGCCTTGCCGCTTTGAACATAAGACAGAGTGTGATACATAGCACTATGAATAAACAAGCCTTTAGTTTCAATACGAATAAAACGTACAAAATAGGGCCGGTCTACCCACTTCATATTGACCCTGAGGATCTAACACACCTTCTCATCAAGGTTACGGCAAGTAACATTACAGATGCGTTTGGGGTGGAGTTCTCCAACCTGTTTGATAAATACTTGGTGCCAAACATACGTGACGACAGCCTTGTAGTTGGCTGGAGAACCAACCACATGCAATACTGGCAGAACCAAGTAAAGTTTATTGTATGGTGCGCAACCACTGGCTGCGGAGTTTCTGTCCTGGACCACCTCAGATCTGACTTACCAGCACTAAGTAACCTCTACAGGTTCCACGTCTACTACACCATCCGGAGACTGTTAGACGAAATGAGAATAGCACTGCCAGATGACGCCACATGGTCAGCCACCAAGAACACCTTTGACACGAGAAAGCAACCGACGGTTTTGTTTTCAGGGCGGCAAGCTATATATTGATTTTATAAAGCAAGACCAGGATGGAGCAAACACTGCCTAGAGTACTTACATCCTGGAAAAATCAGCGGTGTTCACCGCCCCAGGTATCACACGGATCAACGAGAGCTTTAGGACCTATGTCTGGGCCATTCTTGGTGCTCAGGCGCAGACCTGCTCAGAGATACTTGGTGTTGGCACGTCGTTTAATGCTCAAAAGCAATTTCAGGCCAACGTTGAGGATGCCATCAACTCCCAAGTGGACGTTCCGTCATCCATCCACGGTATCAGGACTTCCTCCAGAATGCTTCCTCAAAGGTTGATTATGTGTTTGGAACGGACCTTTACATGGCTCCGTCGGATATGAGCCTCGCCATTGGAAAATTTGATGGGTACAACAATCTGATCACTATTGCAACTGCGGAACAGCAGATCGGCAGCAATACTGATGTCAACTCGGTTCCGGTGGTTCCAGATAGAGGAAGCTTTAACCCTCCGCCAGATACAGGTATGGGAGTCCCCTCTTCTGGGCCGGCCCCTGTCGGCGTGGTCGACACCGGTCTGCGTGGGGTGCACAAGGATGAGCAAAATCGCTGTAGGCTTAGCTGTGCTATGGTTTGCTACGTAGTTAGTCATGGAGTGTCAGGAGGATAACTCCCCCCACCGCCACAGCTGCCGCCCACACATGTTCTGCCATCCAACCAGCCACCTTTGCAGCTGATTTAAGCAGCCATGATCGTTAGAGCCACTGATTCCTGGAAGGGTAGCTGGTGCATTAACGGCCAGGCCTTTCAGGTCATTTGCCAAGCAGTTCAGCTATTTATTTAATCCATTCCTTTACCCTGGGCTTAGCAGCTGGCGTCGGAGTTGGTGCTGGGGTTGCACTAGTGATCCCACGCGTCAAAGCAACTACCAGGGTCGAGATTGCCAATCCCACCGCAGTGAGGATGGAGACGATTGTTATCCCCTGCTCCCGGATCAAGGTGCGTACATGCACAGCTAGTTAAGAAGTATGTTGATCGTTTCCGTGTTGCGGTTAATTTGGGTTCGCAGACGTTCACGGTTTACAGAGGCAGCCTGAACACGGACACGCCGCAGGTCCTGCAGCTCTGCAAGCTCATTTGCTTGGAATCTCTATGCTCGACTATCACCCCTTCCTTCCTCCTCCAGGCTTGCCATTTTAGCTTCCCGTTGTTAAATATCCCTTTCTATCTCATTTATCTTAGCTAGGTTATTGATCAGCTCACCCCTCTGGGTCTGCATAGCCTTGTCAAGCCCCGTAAGCTCTATGAGCGGTAGTTCGTTGTCTGTTTGTGTACCTAGGTCTTGTATGGCGTTATGAACGCCCTCTATGAGGATTGTTTCTTCTACACCACCATACTCAGTCATGGCTTCGGAGCTGCTCATTCCTAACTTATCTGGAAGTGCAGCTTCCGCTTTAGCAGCATCTTGGTCAACGCCTTGTACAGCTTTTGCTGCCTTTGTGGATAGTTAAGTGTTCACTCCAAGAGCCCGAGCAAGCTGTGTACCACCGTACTTTTCTATACTACTAGGAGAGAGGAAGTTGTTGGGAATGTTCTTCCATGTCAGAAGCTTCCAGTCTCGCCCCCATTAAACCCAAAGGTTACCTCCTTTAGACGATCTAAACTCCAGAGTGGCCTGCAGCCCATGCTTAGTCACTGCCTTCTCCCACCTCGCAACTAAGAAATCCCATGGTGGACTAGTCGTACTCGACGTATCTAAAGTTTCGTCAATCAGGTTAGTCTCTTCATCATCAAAGCTAGCATCATTCCTCTCCCCTCCCATAGCCCCTTCCTCCTCTGGGTCGTCAAATCCTTGATTATCAAACTCCATGTTACTATGTTAAAGATATAAGTGAAATTAAGAATTTAACATGTCGAGTACTTACGGGCGCAAGCTAAACCCACACTGCCGGATTCGCGAACCCCTAGAGGTAAAGGGCGTGCGACAGTCTGTAGTTATTACAAACAATCCAAGCATTATTGACCAGAACCAACAACTGTTGTTTCGCTTCCCCAATATAGGCGCAGACGACGTCATTATCCAAGGGATAGCACGGCTGGCCTTTACAATCACACTGACCTCGGCTGATGCTAACCTCAGCGTTGTGCAAAACCTGGGTCGCGCTGTGGTTAAGAAAATGACAATCAAGATGTCTGGCAATGAGGTCATGTCTATTGATGACAGCGATGTGTACCACTGTTACCACGACTTGTGGCGGACTGCACAGGAGAGACAGGGCCTCCAGTATCAAGGCATTGACACATCAGAAGACAGAAACACAACTAAGATACAAATGGGGGCAGGAGACAAGGACGAGACCGAGGAAGAGGACAAGGCGGTAGCCTATGTTTATGGTAACAGGTTCTACGTTCCGCTTGATTTTGAATTCCTCGAGAGCCACATGCCATTCTACCAGAGTGCGCTTAGTGACAGACTGGAATACGAGCTCACATTGTACGACGACAACAGCGTGATTCACGCGTCAAGCGACTCCAGCTACAAAATTGATGGCATCTCCTTAGAGTATGACATGGTTACCCAACCAGAGTTGGCCCGTATGATGCGCACACAGTACACATGTCGACTTGCTATTCTGTATAAGCGTGTGCTTCGTCACAGGAAGCTTGTATACAATAAAAAAGATACACTGTGGAACATCAATCGGAACGTGCCTGCTCGCAGCATGAAGGGCATCGTACTGCTCTTTGAAGACCCAGCCAACGCCTCATTCGCCGGGAAGACAGAGTCGTTCTACAACCCAAAGATTACGAGGTGACCATTGAGGGCATCCCCAATCAACTCCATGCTCAGGGCATGCATGGCTACCAGCAGTGGGACGAGGTGAAGAAGGCCTTTGCAGCAACGAGTAATCGAGACCCCAGTGTAGCAATAGCAGCAAAAGACTTGGCATCGTCGGACGTCTCCTTAGGAGAGAACCTAACCAGTAAGTATGCTTTGTGGATCGACTTAAGGACGAGTGATGACGACCAGCTGCACGGTAGTGGCAGGGCCGTGGATAATGCGTCTGAGAGTATCACCATTCAGATCACGACAAAAGCAGAGGCGGCCGGCACATTGAACGTTTATATGTATATTGTTATGGATGCACAGCTTAATAGTAAAGATGGCAGGCTGGTCAGCGCAGTCTACGAACAAGGTTTTGATGAAACCGAAAACTGAGTTTACATTTCCAGATGGTCCCTGTTCGGCTATAGTTTGTGGGCAGACAGGATGCGGGAAAACCGTATTCATCATTGACCTACTTGAAGGGCCCTTCTTCGGCGCCTTCGATCATATTGTAATACACGGCCCTACCATACGTTTCAACGAGGCCTATCAGTCGCGGTGATGGGTGCGGGATGATTCAGAGGTCTACATCGTTGATCCAGGGGAGCGGCTCCATGACCACTTGAGGGCTTTCTACCATTGTTTTAAGTGCGAGCCAACCCTATACATTATTGATGAGTGTTCGGGAACAATGGCACTAGCCAAGAAGAGAGACTGCTATCCGAACTGTCTTTTAGCGGCCGCCATGCACAACAAAGTGTCTCTGTGCTGAAGGATTTACGTGAGTAGACTCGCTGGATGGTGCTCTTTTACACCAAGGACTGTGACTCGTTTGAAGACGCATTACTTGAAATTGAGGTAATTCCAACAAAGGAGGAACGTGCCACAGTACGCCAACTACTAGCAAAGACCAAGCACGCAAAACTGCTGCTTAGGACTGATCAACCTACTGCATATGCTAAGAGAGATAGGCTTGCTGCCGTCATAGCCGGTGGTCAGGCCCGTTAGTACTTTGGTTTGGAGCGCCTTACAATTCACCAGGTTGAATCAATGTCTGATGAAGAGATCATAAAGCTGTATGTGAGATATGAGGCTCGGCTAGGCGCTAGCATGATGCGCACTCTAGGTCAATCATTGCTACAGCTATACTCAGGTATTGCTTGTATGTTTCTACCAATCCTAACAGAACACCAGCCAAAGCTAATTATAGACCTCGAGACTGACCCGTTTGTTGGACACGCGCTAGGCACTGCCACTTGTGAGCTATATCATCGCTAGGGTATGTTTTTAGCTCCATTAACCGCGGCTTTAACAACAGTTAAAGTGCAAGTAATGGGATCATATGGAACGCGATTTTCTGATCAATAATTTGCAGTTCTTTTTTCGATCCCAAGCGTAGTAAACAAGAAATAAGCAAAAACAAACAACACATTCCGGAACTTCCCGACCACACACAAACGATGAACAAAGGCGCTGTGACGTCATATGTCACCAGAAGATGTTGCCACGGACGCCGTTTCTATTCGCGAACTAGCTGTCGTACTAATTTATCGCTATTTACAGACACTCATCCGCGATTTTGTATCCATGGTTTCTTGCGAATCTGTAAGTATATTCATCCTTACATTTTTAATATGAAAGTCGAATTAGAATTTATTAGTTATGTTTCCGTACTGATTTTGAAAAGAGAATTTGCACTTGCCTGTTGACAAAATTGACATGGCCGGTAGTGATCAGTGAGGGGTGGTTCATGTTTTATAAGGCTGTTTCACAGATAACATATAGATTTGTTTCGTCAGGCTGCCATATGTAGATGTATGCTAGCCTGACAGTAGCTTACACTTGTCCTAAATAATCATCCGGCGATACCCAGTGCTTAGTCAGTGAGTCAGTCCTGTTCTACTGTCAAATTTGCTTCATATAACTTTACCCTTATGTCTTCCAGTCTGTATCATCCTGGTGCTAATATTTGAGGCCCAGTACTGCAATAATTCGCAGCTAGGGCCTCAAACAAAGCATGTCATTTCTTTTGGATGACCAAGGACTCCAGTTGGACTGCATCATCACCGACAGGCACAAGAGCATCAATAAGTACATCCGTGATGACCAATGAACCAGGAGCACCTGCTGAAATGTATGACTACCCTGACAAGGAGGAGGCTGAGATGCAGCATATGGAGAGGTTTCTTCTTTATATGAGTCATGTAGTAAGGTATCTAAAGGTAATGATGAATGATGGTGGTGGTAGTGGTGGGGTAGGGGAGGGGTGGTGATGGTGGTGGCCTAAGCATTATATTGGTGGTTGGCCGATTGATATTTGCTTGTTTACAAGTAATATCTAAGCTCTGTTTATTTTTCAGCTTTGGCTTCAGCTAAGTTAAACTTGTAACATTTAGTTTTCCCTGTCTGTTAACAAGTGCACAAGGACATAACTTTTTCTTATCATAATACTTAGAAAATAAATGGTAAATATTGGGATTAAAATTCATTTTGAACGTCAAATGTCATTTCAAAATGGTGGTGTAAGATGACGAACAGACTTAGGAGTTTAAGATGCTATCGTCCAAATGGCACCACCATGCATAGCACACAGTGGGATTTGAACTTGCCGCATTTGGTCAACTAGACAAACACCCACCAAGCAAGACCACAGCTGTGAGCTTTTCATCTTAAACATCATTGGTGAGGTAACCGCCACAATATGACCTCTCATGTTGAAAGTGATGTTAAACAACAATATCAACCATTTTTATTTTCAAATCATCTAGCATGTGTTTGGCTTTAAGACTTTATTTGAATGTTAAATGGGTCTAAGGTAAGATAAGATGTGGTGAAACTCAAAAACTGCTATATGATTCCTCTTTGTGGCTTGCTGAGAAATAATTTGTACATATATATGTTGGACTGGTGTATATATTTTGCCATTTCTATTATCACAGACAAGTGAATAAGAACCAGACATTATTGGTATTTGTAGAATTGTATAAGCATTATTCGTATAATGTGCCCTCGAAATTCAATCATGATGATTGATGTGCAACGACACAGGATCGAACAAATATCCTGCAAATATTATTAAACGACTGTTAACATACTGTTATTTGAGTGATAAAATATCTTTTATATAAGATACAGGATTCAGTTACAAGATGCTCTGTAGGTATGTCATGATTTTGGAATTGATGCTTCCTATCATTTCATGCATATGGTATAATAAATTAAGTGGACTGCCCTTAACTGAATTTTGTTGCTGGTTGTCATCAGCGTGTAGTATCATCTATAGGTTCTAATATTTTTTAGCAAAGCTTAATGTAAATAACAGAATAAGACACGTAATGCTTTTTTGTCCCTTTATTATTTCAATGCTGGCAGTTTGAAACCAACCTAAACTGATTCACCCCTGGGAAAAACATCTCTAATTTTTAGTACAGTAAAAAGAGATCTTAACAACTTTTTATTCAGTTCATGAATATTTTTCATCAGTTATCATCTGAGTATTCACTCATGCTAAGTAGTAAGTTTCTTCTTGTACCTCTGGATATAAGCACTATATGCTATTTCTAGTGTCCAGGGACACAGGAACCCTGAGACAAATCCTGTCTGTGCTGTTATACAGGCCACGCCCATAGATTTCACTTTCTCGAGAACTTGTGGAATTTCCTGGCAGCATTTACTCGCTGCTACTGTAACCATTGGCCCACATGAGCACCTAGTACAGGGCATAATTACAATGAATAACTAGTTTTTCAGCAAACAAAAAATTGACATAAAACATGAATGAGAAGATGACTTGAAGCTAGACTTAAGGACAACTGTAAAATAAAGAGAAAAATATCTGCAAATGGTTGGAGATTGTTTGGACTGAAATGTGCCAATACCAAGAGCTGTTGCCCAGTCGGCTCAAGTCTTGAGGAGAATTTGCAGGCCTTGTCTTAGCTGGAGGTTCAAATGCATGGCTGTATGCCCCCCCCCCCCCCCCACCCTCCCTTAGGCTCCTAGTTCCTCTTCTTGGTGAGACAAAAACTCACTGCTGTAATCCAGCTCATCGCTTTCGGAGTTGTCTGTATTTGAGGAAGATGAAGACATTTCGCTCCCTTGACATATAATAAAGAAGAAGTATGATGGCAGTTATGCACTGTATTAGGTGTAAGTAATAAATATAGAATTAATAAGGACAAGATAAAGTATGTATTATTGAGGTTGGTACCCCGGGTAATTCAAAGAACTAGTGTAAGGCCTTGAACTCTTCAAAGGCCCGTGATATATGTAGTCATAGACATATATACCCGAACTTGGATTATGGCCAGAAGTCCCTCTGTACAATTCACTGGAGAGGTATATTCAATTGTAACAGCTTATCCCTGATAAGTATCGGTTCCCAAAACCAGTGTCAATATTTTAAATAAGATTTATATCTTTCTGTTGTCAAGGAGAATATATTTTATTGAAATTATATTCAATTTATTACAAAATATACGAAACGCGATATATCTCAATACCCGAGGATACGCCTGAGTTGCGTTTGCTTTCGATTTCGATCACCATCAAATTATTGTAACGTGACATGTTATTTGGTATCATTCTGAGTCGGCCTGAATACATTTAAATTGTGATAAACTTCTATTATGTAGTGTGAAAACGTAAACCAAAGGGGACCGAGCGATAATACAGGCAGTACTGGAACACAGGTCTGCACCTCGATTTCAGGCCCGTTTAATGGTTATCAATGATTGATTCACCATTTGCCTGTCCTGTTACGGAGAATATCTTTTCTTGTGCTTGTATTTGATTTAATGGTAATACGTTATCGCAATTGAAAACTGATACTACATTAAATGGGGATTTCACTCGATATTTCGATTTTGTAATAAATTGAATATAATTGAATATGCTATTTCGGTTGACTGTGTCTGTACTCTCCTCGTGTAAAACATTTGATATACATATTCGCGTCATGGATGTATTTACCTAACCGCACTCCATTATCCAACTACACTAAGCAGCGACATCAACTGCTAGGAATGTGAACCCTATATCTAAGTTATTGTGCTATGGTGTGACATTTCGATATTGAGACAGACATTACTCAATATAGAATGCGTGTTTTTAAAACATTCAAGGTATGTTTGCCGCTCAGTGATTGTCACGTGTTACTACATCTAACCTGCGTCGATTGAGTATAATAGCAACTTACAATGTTGTTAATAATGGTGCAATGACCAGAGATACTATTGCCTATTGCATTGATATGAAACTTGCTGTAGTGCTTTTACTTACGACTACATTTGCATCCAGTACGCATTTACTTTCACATGCAGCTGATTGGTGACCTTCATCCTGTGATATATTGCAAATAAGATACTAGAAACGCAGATGATATTATCACCAATATCCATCCTGATAGATCCTAAAAGGAATGGCCTGACAATTGGAGTATTAAAAATAGGAAACGAAATGATATATATCTTTTGGCAAGGACGTAGGATTTGTAGACAATCGCTTCTGATAAGACCTTGTCATCTGACTCAGTTCAGTTGTTTATAATGGACTGCAATTTTCCTCTTTATCTCCAGCCTCGGTGTAAATTAAGCTGGGAGACAGATGACTATAATTGCGGCGGTCGCACCAGACATAAGATCATTCATTTCGTAAACACCCTCCGTGCTTCCGTAGCATACTTCCGTAGTAACACAGCTCCATGTTCAATGTCAAGGGATAAACTTCCAATCACCGTCAATGATACTGTGGTAAAAGTATATTAATTGAACACTAACGTGTAGCTTCACATTTAACTACTGCAATGTAGCGGATATTCTACAGAGACACGCAAGTAAATTCGGAATCACCGGATCTACTTCAGTCTATTCATGAGGGATCATATATCACTATCAACATAGAGCCAGCTGCATAACACTGGCTTGCTAAGTATTAAGATAGTTTCACGATTTTCTTTGATTTTAAATGTACCCAAAATATCTTACATAATTATGCTAACCACTCAGCCACGGGAAATGGCTCGCTAAAATCAATCTCTGTTGACACGATGAACAGTTTAATGCAAAACATCAAACCTAATTGCAAATTCTACGGTTTAATTGTTTTAAGAAGCTTTGCTGATTGATACGTTTATCCACATTGATTGGCTGCAAGCAAATCATTGTTACTGCCAGAATAAGCCAAACAGATCCAATTATACCGTTTGTTGCTTGGGTGATAATTGATCGAACCAGTCATATATAGGTATGCTGTTGGTTTCAAACACAATGGTTACTTATTATGGATACTGCCTCCTGTTTTTGTAAAGGTACCAATAACATAATAAATCAATTCAAAACGTTCTTTGAGTGCAGGGTTTATTTCCGAAGAATATCATACATAAATAATTTTCTTACATTGATCAAAAATAATAGCAAAGATGTTTTGGTAAACGGCACATCAATGTTACATCAAATAGGTTTATCAGTGTTCATATCAGCGAAACAATCATTAAATGTCCCTCGCCTATCACGATGATGTCGTTATGTATGGCATTGCATTGCCTATCATCGTGAACATATGAGCATAGTTATCCTTGAACAGAAAACGGGTATCCTTGGGCGGTTCAGGATACTGAATAGATAACCAAAGAGTTGCATTACACTTTCCGATCTTCTCATGATTCATATTCTATTACAATGAGTTTTCTGAATGTCCAATAAAACTGTGGTGTGGATATGTCATACACAATACCAAGCAACCGTCAGTGTCGTTTTTAAGTGAACATTTAATTGATTTGCGTAATAAGTCAACAGCGTGATGAACATTCGGCGCATTGCAAACTATAGTGGTAGTGGTCCCGTTGGTAATCCATGGAAGTATCGACGAGGATAATGTCTTTGCCTAGACCATAAAAATCTGATCGTAAATGACTGTTGCATCAAAGTCTCAATGTAGTTCCATTTGCGTTACTGCTTGGAAGGTCACATACCAAGTACATGATGCAGTCGAGAACAATCCCACAGGAAGAATGGAGCGATGGGGCAGTAGGGCAAACATTCAACGATGGTTAGACAGCCTTTTAATGCAATAACCACCAATCGTAGCGTCTGACAATTATTTCTGTGACGAAAAATACAAGACAAACCATTTTCATCACTAGCGCAACGTATCATTTATTATTCACACTGATCATTAATGCTCCTACTCTGGACAACGCATTTGAATAACTAGTCCACAAAATGTCTCTCACCTTAGCAAATATTTAAATTGCTGCATAAAGCTAGCAAAACACATTTTACTCGATGTGTTCTTGCACGTGAATATATGATTAACAGTGAAATGCAGAACTACGTTTTAGAGTCATTAAATACACAATTGAGTAGCTGATTGTCACTAAAAGGTAATAGAGCATGCACCAGTGTGTGTGTCTCTGATGTCTGATTGAATATAAGTACATGGAATACAGTGGGTCGTCGTTATTGCCGAGTCTTGCACTGTGAGAGCGCGAAGCACAATTGCTTAAGAGCATTAGAAGTCTCTCTCTATAT
Source organism: Urechis unicinctus (assembly GCA_034190875.2). NCBI lineage: Eukaryota > Metazoa > Annelida > Polychaeta > Xenopneusta > Urechidae > Urechis > Urechis unicinctus. The sequence continues at coordinate 52,055,084 of CM067351.1, read as the reverse complement.
ATCGTGCCATTAAACGCACGTGGATCTACCTTTCCTATGGCGTCATCATCAATAAGCATACCTCTTGTACACGTGCTGTAAAGGGATGAGCACGAGACATCACTCGTCGAGAAACATCAACAGGTGTAATTTCCGTAGAACTATAATCTAGCTCTCGGAAGCCTTCCAGGAGATAGTACTGATAGTGTGCATTTAAGAGATTTAATGGTGTTTGTAGCATTCTGGATTCATATAACTTCGTTTGAGCAGAAAGTACTGTTAAATATGCACTCATATGTTATAAAATGCTTACACTTAAGCACGACCAAAATGCATATACAAGCGACATATATTGCTTGTAGATTTATTACACACATCGGAAATAATCGGTTACCCTTACTTGGAAAATTGGAAGGAATGGCCTTCCGGGCTCTGACGTAAATGACATCTTAATCCATTACTTATCATCATAGTCGCGTAGCAATATTCGATAAAAGAGCACGTCAACAGCGTGTCTAATTATGGATTATATGCTTTCAGCGATGTAAAAACGCGCTCAAATTGGCCAAGAAATCGACACGTCCTTTTTCATAAAACATGCTTAAAGCGATGTGTCATCTGCATTGCTAACGGTACCGAAAAGTAAAAAGGCAGTTACAGGTATGCATAGAAATACAACAAGACATTTCACATTATCACAATGAACTATTTATTCATATAATGTGCTTTTGTTCGTCCTACGTCTGACTATTGGTTGAGAGACGGAGTAAAATTCGGTAATTCAGCATTCTACAGTCTTTGAAAGTAACTTTTACATGCGATCACCGTTGAGTGGTGTAAGCAATAACTTTTTATGCGTCACAGTGCACCAGTCATTGGCAATAGAAGGAGAATAATTGATTACGTGCTTTATTCAATAAACATTTGGCCATGATCATGATCTGTTTTACATTGTGTAATATTTCAGCAGAGCATTATACTTTTTTTCACTTTTGAGCATTACATCATATTCAGGTGCTTATTCGTCACATATTGAAATCTTAAGCTCGGCAATAGTGACTAGAGGAGCAATGAGTGTTAAGACGTCCGCATATCCAAATGCACCATTAAACTGATGACCGACATGACAACCAGCGTTACAACGTTCAAGACGATGTAACATCAACTCCCTGCCTTGCTTTATGCCATTACTGCGCTGGAATGCCTCCGACACACCCGAGCCACATTTAGCTACCAACGATTGGTTAAAACACACATATAAGAGCAAATTTACATTAGTAGGACTCAAACCTCTTCATATCAATGATGTAAACAATTTGACATAATTTACCTTCTCGAATGCTTTTGATGCGTCTAGCATCATATCATAACATGGCAATGTTTTGCCACGTAAGTGCACACTGCGAATTTGAATAATCTGGTTTTAAAAACAAATAAAGATGATTGGTGCTTAGAAGATAAGAATACCTTTGAAAACGCACCACATGTTTAATAAGCCATACATGCACACGAGCCATGTAGAGACACGTGTATTTATTGGTGAAATCCCGCGGGCTTGAAAGTCTAATCGGAACAGTCTTATCCTATCGTCCGATCAGGGCCAATGCTTGGCCATTTCATGTTATATCTCTCTGGCAACCCCTTAGGTTGCCTGTTTGGTGCCTGTTTAGTAAGACGTTGCTCGAGACAAATTATTTCTGTGACCTGAAGATTTTTGCGGCGTCTAAAATAGTCAAGGAGAACGACGTTTAATCATTACATTTAAGTGTGTCGCTTGCAAAGCTTTTCGACAGCGATACAGAGGATCCGTCATTGGGTGTGATAACATCATATGTGATCACTACATCAACATCGTCTTCAGCTGATTGGCAAAGTATATCAGACGTAAATTCACTGCAGTTGTGATGCGAGAAAAATATATTGTATTGAAACGAGTTATACATCAATATACTATCATCTACCAAGTATATCCAAGCAACTAGCCGTACTCTTAATTAACTTCGATGAAATCGGTTTTGGGGTTCAATTTATTGTTTACTTAAGAACAATAGTACATTGAACCGCAGCATAGACTATTTTGCTATATTCATTATCATATCATTTGAGTCATTAAATCGCTGTGTTTTTTAAAGTGAGACTAGAATCGTTTTTTATGTTTCGAAAGGCAAACAAATATGAGGCACACAATTCTTTTGGGCTGATAATCAAATGTTAAGTATTACATGATCACAAAATGTTTTTAGTATTGATTGATTTATTTCGATATGATTGCTTGTGTTCTTTGTCAACATAAGATATATTGAGTCAGGACAACTGATCGTTGGTATAACAATATATTTATATATACCTACCTTTGGCTTATATTTAACACATTATCACAGGATTAACTCGTCACTGCGTTGTGTAACAGAATGAAAAACCAGTCGGAGATGCTAATGTAGGAAAGACGGATAATTCCCTACCCGGGGGACGACCTCTAACAAAAAATATGATCGCCATGGACAACGAACTGGTGATGGCTCGCTAAAAAACGATTTTGTTCATGTAATCGGGTGAGACGTTAACGGAGGTAACAATACAATGCCACCCTTGGCGATTTATAAAATAAGGCTCAATGTTTCCAATATAGATCAAGATTAATCAACAACAACAAATGGTCAAACAAATATTGTTCAGCTACATCAGTTACTGAATCATACATGAGCAGTTGCAATTTGCTATCAAATCCAATGCTTGTTGGTCCAATGTCAATTGCGATGATAGGAAAATCATGAAATGGACTCAAGCGCAATCGCATCCTGCTCATACGGACATTGGTCGATATATCCAAACACTATATACCGCGAAAAGCATAAAATTTGGACGCAATTAATTTTCTCATAGGGTAGACATGCCTAGGCAACCGAGACTATTCCGAGACTTATCATTCTCCGCTTGAGTGCTACAAATGATGGATGGACATTGGCTATCATAAGACAAGCGTAACATAATTTGAAAGTCCATCACTCATGTTGATGCCTTTTATTTCTGCACTTCAGAAAGTAGATACAAATTATGAAGTGATAACAAACATGCTTAGTGAATAACATAGACGAAGTATTGAAAATTATATAGAAATGCTAACAAAATGAGAAGTTTATGTGCTACAAACCGATTCAAGAAGAAATCATTTAGTTTTATGTCCTCTACCTAACACTATATGACTTTGTTCAAATAGCTCTTACAGGCCAACAAAGCAAACTATATGCAGGCGAGTGCAAAAAGACAACCCATAGCTACCCTTCAAGCTGTATGCCGGTAGTTGCTTTGATCCGAGGTTATACGAGGTCTCTCGATTAGAGCAAACTGGAAGGCGGGAAGATGCAGAGGCTAGATAAAAAGTTATCTGTGTCACATGCATAGATTAAAACATACGATAAACCCAGCACGTGCTAAATAACCCATGGATTACCAATGGCTGCTCTCAGGACCTTAAACATCAGCATGGAAATTATTATGGAAGGCGAGACAGGCGTATCGTTATATTTAATATGACTTCACAGTCTACTGCGGATTCCTTGGCAAGTGATTAATGTTATTTAGAAGAAAACGTTACCAACGTAGAAAATTAACTTTCAGTAAATATATTAATTTGCATTGAACTAGCACATTCCAATGTCAGGGTCCTTAAATCATCTACCTATCATTAAAAGTATTGCCATGGGGTTCTACTTGTGTTGGTTGTCGTCGTCTGCATTTGTAACCCGTCGGATTGGTGGAACGGCAGCAAGAAAGGATAGACAAAACTGGTCATTATGACTTTGTAGTAGTCGATGTAAACCAGATAACATACCACGTAATGGTAATGAAAAGCTGGACTATATAAGATATATTGTAGAATAATGTGCGTTATTAACATGCCAGACTCTTGCAGCGGATGTTTGGGTTCAATGATTTCACTAAATGCCATTTATGAGCTCTATTCTACTATTTATAATGGATCTGTTTATACATAGATTCATAAGTAGTCTGTGAATTATGAGTTATAGATAAGTAGGACAGAACAGTTGGAGTTAAGAATTGCGTATAAATGACAATTTTATAGATAATAGAGGTCATACACGCGCAGAGTATGGACGGACAATATAGTGCTTATATTCGATGGTATAGCGTGTCACAGGTGCAAAATAAAACGCCGTATATATATACATATTTTGAAGGTTTTGCTTGATACCATTCATTTGGAAAATATTCCAACCAATGCAATTTCACTCTGTTAATCGGTACACGTCCCGACTAGTCGCCTCGTTCAAGGGATGCGTTGCTGTCGGTCGATTTAAACATCATCGGCTGTAACGGCTTCATTTTGATTACTTACTCTCTGATCACCCGACCTGTGATTACTCGAGTTAAACGAAGCTGAATAGGTAGTTAGATCATCGAGAGGATACAGGCGACTGATTAACAAGCATGAATAACGATTGAAGATTACGATTATGTATTGTCAGTGTGTTTAATTCCCGTTTCAGGTGGTTGCAGAGCACAGCGAGTCAGCATGGACGCTATGACTTCGAGATCTATCGTCATCAGTCCTCTTCAAACCAGAAACAAGTCGCAAAATCCAAGCTACACTCGCCAAGACATTTGAAGTTTCCACGTCCGCCATATTGCGCTTGTTAAAGAACAGGAATGGCATGTTTGATCAACACGAAGCTGGCCAATGGGAAAGCCGAAAAAGAAAGAGCGGGTGGAGGCGAAGAAATGGACGAGGTACTGTTTACGTGGTTCAAACAGTAGTTGGCCCAAGGGGAACGACTGTCCAGGCCAAAAAATCAATCGAAGGCTGTCTAGCTAGCTGAAAGGTGGGGGGGGGGGGGGGGCGTGTTTCAAAGCGCCAACTGCTTGGCTGCGGCGCTGGAAGTCTCTGTTCCACTTAGTCTTCAAAAGGCAGCATTACCCGACCGCTGGCCACTGGCCCCAAGACAATTTGCCTGAATTTGCCGCCGACTTCGGCTACCAGGACGCAGACGAGACAGCCATTTAGTTCCGGGCTCTATATTAAACAGAAACTTGCCTGCCCACGGATATATTCGCCGGAGGGAAAGCCGCTAAGGAAAGGATCACCTTCCTACATTGCGCAAATATGGACGGATCGGAGAAACGGCCGCCGCACGTTGAATCGACGAATCATTAACGCCCTAGACGCTGACGAATTCGTGCAAGTTGCCCGCCAAATCAACCTTCTCCACGCCTTTCACCTTGCCGAGTCTACGTTGTGAATGGTAAATACCGCGACCATCGTCAACTGTAACAAAAATTGATCGTTATAATGATGATGCTTTATTTTTTTTGGCCACTTCGGAAAGTAGATACCTGGTGTATACCGTGGACGAAGTTTACTAGATTATGTAGAAATGTTGCTACAAATATTGATTTGAATTAAGTTTGTATTTGTATAGCCGTACAACTAAATACGATAGAATAACAATTAAATTGTTCAAAAAGTAATTTAAGGGATATGACACGCTTAATTACGTCGCCAACTTCTCATGCTTAAGACGAATATCTTTAGTCTGCTTTATGTACCCTAAAATATATTACTTTATTCAAATAGCTCTTACAGGCCTATCATTAAAAGTATTGCCATGGGGTTCTACTTGTGTTGGTTGTCGTCGTCTGCATTTGTAACCCGTCGGATTGGTGGAACGGCAGCAAGAAAGGATAGACAAAACTGGTCATTATGACTTTGTAGTAGTCGATGTAAACCAGATAACATACCACGTAATGGTAATGAAAAGCTGGACTATATAAGATATATTGTAGAATAATGTGCGTTATTAACATGCCAGACTCTTGCAGCGGATGTTTGGGTTCAATGATTTCACTAAATGCCATTTATGAGCTCTATTCTACTATTTATAATGGATCTGTTTATACATAGATTCATAAGTAGTCTGTGAATTATGAGTTATAGATAAGTAGGACAGAACAGTTGGAGTTAAGAATTGCGTATAAATGACAATTTTATAGATAATAGAGGTCATACACGCGCAGAGTATGGACGGACAATATAGTGCTTATATTCGATGGTATAGCGTGTCACAGGTGCAAAATAAAACGCCGTATATATATACATATTTTGAAGGTTTTGCTTGATACCATTCATTTGGAAAATATTCCAACCAATGCAATTTCACTCTGTTAATCGGTACACGTCCCGACTAGTCGCCTCGTTCAAGGGGATGCGTTGCTGTCGGTCGATTTAAACATCATCGGCTGTAACGGCTTCATTTTGATTACTTACTCTCTGATCACCCGACCTGTGATTACTCGAGTTAAACGAAGCTGAATAGGTAGTTAGATCATCGAGAGGATACAGGCGACTGATTAACAAGCATGAATAACGATTGAAGATTACGATTATGTATTGTCAGTGTGTTTAATTCCCGTTTCGGGTGGTTGCAGAGCACAGCGAGTCAGCATGGACGCTATGACTCCGAGATCTATAGTCATCAGTCCTCTTCAAACCAGAAACAAGTCGCAAAATCCAAGCTACACTCGCCAAGAAATTTGAAGTTTCCACGTCCGCCATATTGCCCTTTTTAAAGAACTGGAATGGCATGTTTGATCAACACGAAGCTGGCCAATGCGAAAAGCCGAAAAGGAAAGAGAGCGGGTGGAGGCGAATAAATGGACGAGGTACTGTTTACGTGGTTCAAACAGTAGTTGGCATAAAGAGCACGACTGTCCAGGCCAAAAAATCAATCGAAGGCTGTCTAGCTAGCTGAAAGGTGGGGGGGGGGGGGGCGTGTTTCAAAGCGCCAACTGCTTGGCTGCGGCGCTGGAAGTCTCTGTTCCACTTAGTCTTCAAAAGGCAGCATTACCCGACCGCTGGCCACTGGCCCCAAGACAATTTGCCTGAATTTGCCGCCGACTTCAGCTACCAGGACGCAGACGAGACAGCCATTTAGTTCCGGGCTCTATATTAAACAGAAACTTGCCTGCCCACGGATATATTCGCCGGAGGGAAAGCCGCTAAGGAAAGGATCACCTTCCTACATTGCGCAAATATGGACGGATCGGAGAAACGGCCGCCGCACGTTGAATCGACGAATCATTAACGCCCTAGACGCTGACGAATTCGTGCAAGTTGCCCGCCAAATCAACCTTCTCCACGCCTTTCACCTTGCCGAGTCTACGTTGTGAATGGTAAATACCGCGACCATCGTCAACTGTAACAAAAATTGATCGTTATAATGATGATGCTTTATTTTTTTTGGCCACTTCGGAAAGTAGATACCTGGTGTATACCGTGGACGAAGTTTACTAGATTATGTAGAAATGTTGCTACAAATATTGATTTGAATTAAGTTTGTATTTGTATAGCCGTACAACTAAATACGATAGAATAACAATTAAATTGTTCAAAAAGTAATTTAAGGGATATGAACGCTTAATTACGTCGCCAACTTCTCATGCTTAAGACGAATATCTTTAGTCTGCTTTATGTACCCTAAAAATATATTACTTTATTCAAATAGCTCTTACAGGCCAACAAAGCATATAATGCGCAGACTAGAGCCTTATGACAACCAATAGCTACCCTACAAGCTGTATTCCGGTAGTTGCCTCGTTACGAGGTTATGTTCGTTTCTTGATGTCAGCAAATCGTTGTTGTATCAAGGCGGAAAGATGAAGAAGCTAGATAAATTGATATATGTGTCACAAGCAACAAAAGTGAAACTACGATAAACACAGCATATACAGATAACCCATGGCTGCTTTCAGACCCTTAAACATGAGCTTGGATAATATCCCAAGGAAAGGAAAGCGCATCGTTGTTCATAATTTGACTTCTCAAGCTACTGCTTATTCCTTGGAAAGTGTTTTATGTTATTTACCAGATAACATTACCGGCGTATTTTCAATAGGAGGAATTTATAGCAAATGAATTATCTAGCCTTGAACTAACACATCCTAATGCCAGGGTCCACAAATCATCAAACCAATATTAAAAGTGTTGCGAAACTACAGTGCGTATCATGTTGCATGGAAATTATAATTTTGTCAGCCATACATAAGTCATGTGATTGTATGCACTAATAATATGCGCCCTTCATAAATTCCACATCCTACTTCAAACCAGCCAGTTGCCCTCACATACGAGGCCACGCCACTTGAACAATCTGTGTCAGGGTTTCTTAATAGCTCCTGTCGAACGGTAATATAAATATACACGGTTCTGTTCCAATATTTTGGGCGCACATTAAAACAACGTTTGACTAAAGGGCTGGGTTACGCATCAAGAAAACAACATATATCAAGAGCCTGTACAAATATAAGTCACAGCGTGCCAAAAAGCTTACCCCGATCGATGCTATTCTTTAAAAATGCCATCTATATATCATTTCCGAAAAATCGCAATACGATAGCCGACATTTTGGAAAATATTGGGTCTCGTGATTTCCCGCGCCTCATTTGCATAGCGTCCCTGCTGAGCTTGCGAACCACGTTGACGCACTAAGAATACAATCTGCTATATCTTATCGAGTTTTGACGCAGGAAACAATAGTCGTTGATGGGTCACGTCATTCTGAGCATGCGCGATGTACGTGGTCTTGAACTTGAAAACAAACATTTTGCTGTGTTTTGGACTTTCTATCGCTTCCAAATTGATCGATCTAAAACTAATTACCAGGGATGAAATCCCTCGCCAGAAAGAGATTAAATTGAGAGGTCTTGTATGGCTAGGTTCTTAAGTGGTTTTTTGAATCAAGCACGTGATCAAATATTCTCACTACATTGACTGGTGCATAAAAAATCATTGCTTACTATTTTTACGCGTGATCACATGCGAAGGTTTTTGCCGGAGAATGTTGAATTACCGAATTTTACTCAGTCTCGCAAACAATATTCTGAAGTAGGACGAAAACAAGCGCTTTATGTGATTTCACTAATCAAGCTGCCTCTGTGCATAGTCAGTATGCTCGCAATATCTCACTCAATTCAATTACTTATGCATAACTGAATCATAGATAATTAATACCCCGATAAACCCAAGACGCAAAATAATTTTTCATACCATGACACGGGATGAGTACTTCAATAGGTGATTTGTGAAGCATACAATATCCTCAGGGCTGAAAAGATAATAGTAAAATCTATTTTCTTTATACGAAGTTTATACGGCTACTCGTGTACAACATAGGGGGTGTAATGGCAAACTTGCAGCTGCATCATACGTGGAAAGAGTAATGTCAAGTTGTAAGTCTTGACTGGATGTTGTAATGGCTTGGATATTGTAGTTAGATGATGTGAGGGACACCATGTCTGCGTGTAGGATTAGTTTACAGAATATACAGTTATTCGGCACCAGTAATAATTGCTAGAATTCCGCTCTAAGACCTGGAATTTACCCGTCGGATATGTGGTAAGGCATGAACAAGATAGTAATCAGAATACCTGAAATAACACTAGCTATTAATCAGGAAGGTTATATAATGATGCATGGATGATTCGTAATAAATAACATAGGGCAGGCCTTCTCAGCAATAGCATCAGCACACTTGTGCAGTGGCGCAGAGGCTAATAACTATTTCAATGCTATAGCTGCCATCACCGAGCCTTTGCCTAGATAAAAGTAGTTTTCGAATATCTGTTATCGAATGTTGCCACGCGACTAAGTTGTTATCTAATGGATTCAGCGGTCATTTGCGACAGAATCCGGAAGACCATGGTATGTTTCATGGGAAAATGGACGTGTTCTTGGGCCTGCGTGATCACCAGAGTTACGAGAAGCTAATATTTATTGTGAACTTGGAGAGTGATCAATCGAAATCTGTCACCCAGAGAAACCGATGTTATTGCTTGTTATACCGTCTCCGTGGATGTGACAGATTGTACTCTAAAATTTGCATTTAAATTGTCTGATCAGACCTCTATTCCTTGATCTTTCAATCATGGGTAACCGATTACTTTCAGTGTGTGTAATACTGAGATGGAAGTTAAATCTTCGAGCAATATGTGTCGTTTGCATATATTTCTTCCGCTCGCTCAAGTGCAAGGATTTTTATAAAATTTGAGTGCATTTTTAACAGTGCCTGCTGCTCATTGGAATCCGCATAAAAACAGAATGCTTAAAAACCATTACAAATCTTAAATTGCATACACGCTGTCAGTTCATCACATGAAAGGCATCACAGAGCTAGATAATTGCACTACATGGAATAATACCCGTTGTTGGTTCTCGATGAGTGATGACTTGTGCTCGTTCTTTCAAGCCTCGTACACAAAATGTTTATGCATAATTTATGACGCCCTAGTGAAGCCAGTTTCACTTGCGCATAATATCACGATAGATAAATCGAAATGTCGGTTTTTATATTCGCATTTATGCTTTTGTACCTTAAAAAAGAAAGACTCGTCAATTGCGATTACCTCATTAATTGCATGTATTTATGTTCACTACGACAATAGGGCCACATACACCACTGTATGTTTTAGAAACTTAACTTATATTATTTAGCTGCTCAATTATGTGTGCAATGAACGGTGCGAAATCGCACATATGCATCTTGCTGAATCAGAAAAACAAGTACAGGAACACGCAAAGTAAAATATATTTTGTTAGCTTAATGATGCAATTTAACTACTTTGCTCAAGTGAGAGATAATTTATGGATCAGTTATTGCAATGCGTTGTCCAGAGTAAGAGCATTAATTACAAGTGTAAATAATAAAAGATACTTTGTGCTAGTGGTGGAAATCGATTTCTCAGTATCAATCGTGACAGAAATAGCTGTTGGTACGCTCCGATTGGTGTGTATTGTTTTAATGGGATGTCCAGTCCTCGGATCAGATATACGACATAATTGCATAAAGCAAGAGACATTTAATGACTTTTACGCGATATGAACACCAATGTATCTTTTCGAAATAATATTGAATGCCTAAGCACGATATGCCGTTGACATACACATCTGTGGTATTATCGTAGATCAATATAATGTTTTGCGTTTATCTGTTCATCGTGTACAACTTGTAAACGACGGAGATCCATATCAGAGAGCTATTTCTCGTTGTTAATTGGTTAGTATGATTATGTACAATATTTAAAGTGCATTTAAAATCAAGGCGAGTCATGGCAACTACCCTAATATTTGTCAAACCAGTGTTCAGCGGCCTACATAATGTAGCCAAAATTTGGCAGTTAAAACATGATCCCTCGTGATTATGCTGTGGTATACCCTGTGCCTCAGAAAAACGTGAGTGGCTTTGTAACATTCCAATTCATGGCGGTAAATGAAAGTGCGCTAACGCGTTTATGTTCAAAGAACTGACTTTTATCACAGTATTACTTGACGGTGATTGAAAGTTTCTACATTGGCATTGTACACCGAGCTGTGCAACTCAGCGGAGCATGGAAGGTGTTCACCGTAATGAGTGATGATACTAGATATACACCAAGGGATAAGGAAAAGATAAAGCAAATTGCAGTCCATTATAAACAACTGGACAGAGTCCGATGACTAGGTCTTACCTGAAGCCATTACCAGAAGCCATTACCTACAAGATAATATCTATCACGATGGATATTGGTAATGATATAATCTGCGTTATGCCCAGAATCAACATGGGACGCATGTGTTTTTAACGCATTTAAGACCTAAATTTTGGTAAGTGTTTAATTCCAGTCGTGCAGTATTTCCGATAATATTATAGCTTTGCAACAAAAATTCGTTTAAATGTCACAGCCCGGCACATATTGCGATAGACATTGCGATAGACTATTCTCTGAGTACGTTCATACCTACGTCACCGTTAACGGGTGACTAAATCCTTAATCATATTGACCAATGACGCTGAGATTGAAATTCCACAGCTGGATATGTTATCCTGATCGATTGATCATGTAACACAGGCTAATATAAAAACTATGCCGGTTACTTTTCCGTATTGATAATAATGGAAGATGAAGCTTACACGTTTTTCACAATTACTTTCGTTGCCCGGATATTGGGGTGGTATATCACAGACAATGTGATGATACCGACTAGATCATGCATGTCACCATGCTAAGGCATAGTTTACGAAGAGTTTCGCGAATTCCCAATCTGTGATTTAGTGATTCGGCCTAAAACAGTGTACCACTTGCTTGAAGCTAAAAAGCCCACATTATTGTCCGATTCGTATACGTGAAACATGCAAATCAGAGTCTATGTTTTATGATATGCATACAATCTTTACTCAGGATTAGACGGAGAAAATGTTAGGTGATAAAAAGTTCTCATGCATATAATATCACTGGCGCACAATGTGTTTAAGGGTACCAAGTCAGGCATAAAGACAAGGCTGTTAAAGGAAATGGAACCTTTCATTCATCACATATATCCCTGTGAACTACCTGCAGTAATTTGATTTCATGTTTACAGCGTTGAAGCCGGCTTCATGTGTTGGCTATAAAAGCGGTTTTCTGCACTTAACATAAGCACAGGCAATGTTTAGCGGATTAATTCAAAAGGCTTTTATGTTTCTGAACACACTTGCTTGATCTATTGGGGATATTCTTATTCTTGTTTTGTGTCTTCTGGACTTATTGCCATATTACTTTTCACTTATATATAAGCATCGATCAAAAGAGTAATGTATTAGGTTGAGCAGAGCGACTTTTGGTATCGGAACGTAACCGGCGTTGATACAATAAAAAATAGGAATTAACCGCAGAGTGCACGAAGGTTGTCGTTACCATAGCGATTCTGCAACAAGCGATACGTAAATAATTGTCGGGGCAAGTCATAAGCGAGGCTCAATATCAATATACATAACGCAATAAACAGTATAAGTGTATGTATTGGTAGCTTAATTAAGAATGCTTCACAAGCTACATAGTGATCTATTTAAGCTGTCGTTCGAAACCAATTGCTCAATTGAAAAAGGGCATCAAGGGACCCAAACCTTTTCTTAAAGTTAATTCATCATATTAGCTTTCTGAAATGCTGCCTTTCCTGTGCATTGGTCCATAAGTGCACAATGAGGCCGAATGGTGATATTCGTCCGTTCATTTCATGCTTTTATATATGTTGGGACTATGCCAATCGTGCTAGACTTCTGAAATATAAGGCGACATTTTCAACTCATTCGATTATGTAGTTTTCATATAAAATAGCTATATCAATTTTGTTCAAAGTTCAAGGGATATTTTGTAATGTAGGCAACCGCTCGAGACACCTCGATTCAATTTCGCAGTTAAAACCCGCATAAGACGGGTATCGTTTCAGTCAGGCAGTTAAGTGATATCCACATATCTACAAACGAATGTCACAAATTGTCTGCCATGGATAATACAATTCAGTTTACCATTAGAGCATAGCGTTCCGTGGCGAAGATGAACATTTCTTGACGGTTGGCAAAACACATTGACAAATGTTTCTTAGAAATATCCACATATGCTGCTGCACAGCTCAGAGATAATTCCACCTCTCAACTTAGCCATTCAGTACGGTTTGGCGCTAGTTGTCTCCCCGGGCAGTCAGTGTATTTACAGGTTGGTAACTAGAGCTTGTGGTCGTATTTCCTTGGTTTCGATGGCAATTTTTGGCTCGTAATATCATATAAAGCGAATACAATTACAAAGCCACCAGTACTGTGTGATATTACTAAATTGTGAAATATACTCACTTTTGATACTGCTGAGGAGATTCAATATATAACACCAATGTAATGTTTATGGGATCATTAGTACTGATCATGAAAATGTATTAAAATAGGCGATGTTCATCTGTGGAATTTGCTTGTTTTTTGGTGGCATTGCCTTCTTAAGATCCTACTGACGAATTTAGAGTCGTTTACTCTGAGTGTTTAATACCATCAATTGCTGCTAGATTGGACATAGCTTGTGAGTATTATACTTAGGTAGATTACTGTTTCTATCGAGCGTGCAGAATAAACACTGGTATGCCCCCACAAACAGCAATTACTCATTACACTGACCCTCGCTCACCCCTAGGCTCCCCCACTGACCCTCTCTCACCCCTCACCTCCACAGTCTTCCCAGAACCGGTCTCACCCCAGACTTCATCCACTACCTTAGCTTTGAAATTAATCACACATCACAAGGTTGATGTAAGAAAGCAAAGTAGATACCATATAAAGATTAAAAAATTGCTTTCAGTATGCCATTTGCAATGCAGTCGATAAAAATTATGACAAATGTCACGGCTGTGAAAACATAGTCACGTGTGATTTATGAGTGAATTGGGTTGGCATAGTCTCCTGTAGATATAAACTTACTGTACTATTTTATTTTGGTTCGATTGGTCATACGCAGCAGTATTTGTAAAAAATCATTAACTGTCATGTTTGTGAACTGCATATCATGCTGATTATTGTTTGATTAGTCGTATGCAAGTGTCCCTGGATGAGCAGAAATGACATTAATATTCCTCATCAGTGTTATTGATATCCAAGCAAGGTGCATGATCATTAACATATTTTTGTTCATTAAAGAATTTTCGTCTTAATTAGTTTGTTTAAAGACCTGTTCAATTTCTTCTGCACGTACCCTATATTACCTTCACAACATCATCATCTGAAAGCATTTGCATAAAGTAACACTCACTTTCTCATTCCAATGCTTCTGAAACTGAAGTGAAGCAATTAAGACACTGCCTATATAAAAACACCACCAGGACTTGATACATCGACTGCAATTCAGTTGTATGGATCATATGTGTTATTTTCTTATCTAGATTGGATCAATTATCAGACTATGGCACCAATTCCGAAGGTAGTACACCATACTTCGATTTGACTACGAATTCATTCATCCGCCATCGTTTCAGATTTTTTTTCAACAGAAATAACTTATTAATATGCCATAGAATTTTGTTTAATGTATGATGTATAATAACAAGATACATATATAAATTAAAAGCTTACCTCTGCCATGCTCATGTGTATGCAAATGTTTAACCATGAAAACAGACAAACTTGCAGGTCGCTGTGGAACGATGGAAATCAAAACGCTTCTTGTGAATGCCGTACAACGCTGAAATGACGAAAATTGTTCCAAATGGAGGCCATGATATATTTGTATCATCAAATCGCTCAAAGCCAATCTCATTTTAGAAAATTATGTCACAAAACGCCAAACTGCAAATGTTGTTACCATTATTGTCATGTGCACCTCAATCAAAGTGCGCTGTACTTGGAACGTAGGTTCTTTGGTTGAAGTAGGTGCTTCGTTTTGCAGTCAGTCCGCGAC
Source organism: Urechis unicinctus (assembly GCA_034190875.2). NCBI lineage: Eukaryota > Metazoa > Annelida > Polychaeta > Xenopneusta > Urechidae > Urechis > Urechis unicinctus. The sequence goes on along the minus strand of CM067351.1, from coordinate 52,039,865 downwards.
CAGTTAAATGCTGTACTTAAATCTGACAACGTTTACCGGCATCTTCATCCAAATGACCAAAGGCAACAAAGGTCACGCTACTCAGGCGAAGGTAGAAGCACTACACCAAGTCATTTTCATATAAGTGCAATAGGCAATGTTATCTCTTGTATTGCACGAATATTAGCCATATTGTTGTTAAAAACCCATGTATTTCACAAAAATTGCATATTGAGGCTAAAAAAATGTACTAATACAGAACCTAAGGGTCTTAGCCAGGATTTGAAAACTGTCCGCCCATCCCTATCTAAACCCCGCCCATCACGTTATGACCAACTTATTATCATAACGTAATTTGTTAGCCTTTTCCCGTGGGGTTGGTGGGGGGGGGGGGGGGGGGGGGGGGGTTAGAGGGGGATGACGTGTTTGTGTGCGTCCTTGATGTGAAATATCATACCGTTGTTCAAAGGAAATTTAATTACAAATTAATGACACATCCTGCGCTGGCTCAAATATACAGGACAAAGACTTTGCTTCGATATGATATTTAATTTCAATTGGTGATTCATTCCATAGCCAACCGTGTAGACCAAATTTTAATTAGATCATGGTAAGAGCAATACAGCGAGGCAGACAATTCAGAATCATGCTCCAATCGACGTGCACAATGTATGCCACCCTTCTAGTTGTCATTATTCCTGCAATCCTCGAACATATCGTGTATCATTTTAGAGAAGGTATACGTTCGACATAGAATGGGACCTTGATTTGCGAGGAGGTGAGGCTGGCCGTAACTCCGTTCACTATCGTTAACGTATTATGGCGTGGATTAAAACCACATGCGTAATAAGAAGCGTTATCAAACAGAACAGTATTTATTTTGATCGCAGATGAGCGGGAAGCGTGCTGCGTCGCTGTTTGTCTTTAAATGAGCTGTTTAAACTGGCTTGGCTTATACCTTGTATCCGGCCTGGGAGGCGCGTGGACGGGCTGGCGAGTGGACGGTTGGACGGTTTGACGGGCTATAGGGGAAATTCCAGCCCGTCCAAATTTACGACTTACCCGTCCTAATGGGTTCTGAGAACCTGCAAGGTAAGTTGTGGGGAAAAATGTTTATGCTTAGTTATACTCAGCTAATACCTTTTGACATATTTTGGATTTTGTTTGTGATTTACTTGAGCTAATGCGACTTATTATATTTATTGGCTGTGCAGGTGCCGAAATGATTGATAAAAATAATGATGAATAACCTTTCACTATAGTTCAATGCTATCAACTTTGTAAGATTAGCAATGAGTTTCTATTTTACGACATTTCTCGAAAGCCATCAGGAGTTATTGCCGTGCTGCTTTAGTTATAACGCAGATGTTTTCATACATTGATCCCCACAATCGATTATGCAGATGGACGTATACAAAGAGCTGATACAAAAGATTATGAATACATCCGTGATGTTTGTATTATCTAAGCTAAACTAGTAAATTCATAAATGTATTAGCAAGATACACGACACCTTCCCTTAACAAAGACATATATATCCACTCAGGTGGGTTAAACTGGACAGCATAAAAAAACCTGAGGCAAAGCCGCAAGTCGGCAGATATGCTTGAGATTCAACTTATGGCTGGGCCCTCTCATATAATTCACCGTGATCAATGTAGTTACTTAAGGTTGTTTTTGCACGCATCTATTCGTAAATATGTATAGACAAATACGAAATAATATTTCGGCACTGAGTTTGGCTATAAATTACATACATTTGCCTTTTAAATCATTGAATTATACTCGACTGAAACCGTTTGAGGGCGGGACCATATTAGAAACCGCCTATCACCAACCGGCAGAGAAGAAGACTAATTAAATCTACAACTTTGACACATGGGCCCGCAACAAGCTGAATGCCCACGATCAGACACAGGGTGTTTTTGTTGTGTTTGTCGAATCCAAATAACAATGCTAAGAATTGGGTGAGATTCTCACAATTACGGAAACCATGCGTTGAACTTAAGTCACGTTGCATCCAAATATATGGTCAAAGGTAGATAGCTTTGTGTAGGTGCTCCGCACATTCGCTCGGTAGGCTTATGCTGGATATATGAACCTTTTTGGCCCTTAGCATTGTGATGAGGTGTTTGTCACGGAGATTAATCATTATGTCATGCCATATGTTTAATGTGTTATTGAACGACTCAACTTAGGTATCCGGGGGCTTTCTCTAGCTCTGTGGATACGTATACAAAACAGAGCTGCGAATCGCCTGTTGAAATAACTATTTTACTTGGCATGTAATTGCCATTTCGTCTGCATCGCGATGTGTGGTTCTGATGATTGTCGTGACTCGTCCAAGTTGGCATTAAATTGACATTTTCAGTATGCGTTGAAAGTCTACCAAGCAGCATATCACAGACCCTTGATAGGAATGTCCACGTCCCTATGCGCAAGACAAATAATGTGAGCATAGTCATCTATATTTTGCCAGATAAATCTAACAAATATCTTGTTTCATGGAGTGAATTTGATATAGAATAGAGGCGCATCCGGCCTGTCTGCGTAGCTTATCTTTATCAAGACGTCAATACATTGTTTGTGCGCTGCTCGATAGGAATTACACCGCAGGTGCACAAGACGGTAATTATACTTCAATAAACAGCAGAGCATCAAGATGCGTATGCTACCAGGAATGTTGAGAGATCGCGCATCTTTGAATGGTATTTTATTAGGAAAGGTGTCATCAAGCTCATTTACGTTGAAACGAAATTATGTATATCACAAATAACCATAATTAAACTGTTAACGTTAAAAGTAAACCTAATTTCTACATCTTGTTTAATTATCTATATTCAATGCTATTATTTTAGGTATCATGAATTGATGTCACAGTCAACGTAACTCAGGTATTGGTTTTGATAAAGATACTGCTCAGCAGCAGCTGCGTTGCGTTTATACATCCGTAGGATGCAATAATACATTATATCACCGAACTGTGTTAGTATCAAATCAAAGTTGTCCAATACCCTAAAGCCCATATTCTTCTCAGTGCGTCACGAACTGTTTATAACACGTGTGCATCTCTTTGCAAACGAAATCAAAGGCTGGCGTTGACGAAATGGCAATGTCGTAAGAACTATAGTTCTATTTTGCCATCGAAACGTTAATAGGTCAACCTAAATGAATGTCGCTATTCTGTAGATCCTTATTCGAAATGCCAGACAGGAGAAAATTTACATGATTTATACGAGTTTATAGGTGTTCTTATGCAAATTTGTAGGTAATTGCGATATTTGCATTGATGAGCTCTCTTTGCAATGCACGGTGGCGCCTTGGTTCTCACATATACATTGTAGTACTTACCGTAGCATTCGATTAATGTTTTTTGGTTTTTTGCGGATTGCATTGCTCTGTCACATCGCGCCATAACTTCCTGCTCAGTTATTGTTATTGTCATCAACCTCCAATATCTTAGCACGCAAGATTATAAATAAGGCGTTTACGAGTATTTCTTTTCAAAACGTAATTCACAACGACATAACGAAATGACATAATAAAAGTACTATTTTCTACCACGAATCCATGTCAGTCGAATGTAAATGCCTGAACATTGTTGTTCTGCATAATTAAACATTTTACAATGACAGAATAAAGATTCTGCTTGTAATGTATTAAATGAATTCGTTATAATTATGCAGTCATCGGTTAAGATCAGCGCATAGTAAATTGATATCTAATCGATAACTTGTTTATGATGAAATATTAGTGTTGTTTCAGTATAAAATCCACCAGATGACAGCTTAATACATTCTAGCAAAGCATCTTTCCTTCGAATGAACAGTATTGCCCCAATACGAAATGAGATAATAAGGGCGGAAATGGTAATGTAAAGCTGGGCGTTTTAAATGGGCATTGTGGAATTATGTGCGGTATGTAATTCTAGACTGCCTCCCATGCGTTGTCATCTTTAGACACGTGCAGCGAATGTTAGGGCGCATTGGCTTCACTAAATGGCGCTAATGCTAGTAATTCAGTCCAATAGCTCATATATTGGTCCATTCACGTCAACAAGGATTACTCATGCTATATATTAAGCTACTTCAGAACTTCATGCATGCTTTTTGGAATGACAGGCGTGATATTATTGCACATCTACAATTCGCATCGCACGTGGTTTAGAAAATTCAGTATGACGCTCTGATGCCAGGTTAGTTCTAAGATTAATTGAAGTCATAATGCCGGTGATGGTGGTTAGAACATTTTCTACACAATAGAATACACGGGTTGCGGTGCAAGATAATCCCAGATTCACAGCAGCTGATCACATTCTTTTACTATTGCTACTTAAGCGCACACTAAAACCACATGGGTAGCATGCTGCGGAAATACCATGGAGTGCGAGAACGACCTGACATTATTCAAGGGAAAACATTTCGATTGGATCCTGTTTAACGTCATATAGTTTGATAACTGTCTGCAGATACATTAATGACTACCCAAAATCTCATACCCATAAACCTGTTAGACCTCGAATAGTTAATACGAACTTAGGACACACGATACGGCCCAAAAGTCTAGTTGAACAACGAAGCAGATTGTCTTACTGCATTTGCATTACATATACTGACCTAGCGGGAGATGTTATAACACTCTAAAGTCCTTCGTTGCATCATACATTACAACCACATGTAAGTATTCGAAGGACAAGATAAATAAGCGTAATGTAATACTATGCTATATATACAATGCTTTATTAACCGTGCCGTAAAGTTCATTATCCTGTTATTAGTGTTGATTATCGATTATTTCAGAAATATATGTGCTTACCCTTATAGACACATAAAAGGCTTTGCAACGTTGATCTTCGAACGTCCTTACAGGTGAAGATCTTCAAGATTATTATTCCTATATGTGCTTCATTATTGACTGCGTCCATGACCGATTGCTTATGCATAACAAGTTTAGCGATACCTCTATTCCCTCAGTTAATTGTTTAACCGTCGGCGATACGGAGATAACAACGATCCGAATTGACATACATACATCAATTATCTATTTCAGTGCAGAAATGACTAGATAACGTGTTCATATGAGCTTATCGCCACTGGAAGTTCGTTTTATTTAGGTTAATACCAATATATCATAGAATTCAGGTTGATACATAATTCATATGCACTTAGCTTGGCTAGGCGCAACACACGTCAAAAGCATACCCAATTTATATCAATCGATAATTGTTATTTATGACTTGCACAGAACAGAAATTCGCTGCTCACCACAGTGACAGCATCGCACTGAAAACCCCGCGCTTAGCCATTGATATATGCAGCCGAGTTTCTGTGAATTATGAAAGAGAGGTTATAAGGGCGGACGTGCTAGAATTAGGAGATGCATATAAATGGCAACTCAATAGCTAATTAGGGCACGTATGTAGTCTAGACGGACGATACGTTCATGTCATCTTTATTGCGTTGGTTAATATCGATCGCTTTTGGACTAATTGGCATTTCATTATAGAGATCCGGAAAGTTATACCGATTGTTAAATGAAAAAACTGCATTTGACCAAATGTATGAATTTAGAAAGGTAGGCTACGTAAATTATGCTAATATAATTGATTTCTGGAATCTGATATTGGAAAACAATATCACAAACAATGTGCTTATACTTAGCAGATGAACTGCGATGATGGATGATGGTAAAGCATATTTTACGGAAAGCCCCAATCATCGTTTATTAGATCATTCGGCGTGTTGCACAAGCCGTATAATGAAAGGCGGCCATTGTTCATAATCTATGCATCTACAAAAAGGATCTATGCTACATGCAGTGCATTGTGTCTTTCTGAACAATCGATAGATAGGTCATCTTTTATGCCGCGTTACATTTCGGTTACTGATTCTATCTGTTTCCATGGTACAAACTCTCTTCGTAGTATTCAGCTTACTCTTGTAGCAAGTTAAGCAATAAATGATGATGTTGGTGATATTTGATAGTATATGGGGTTACGGTAATATAGGAAATATATGCCTCCTCTGTAGTATGTTAACAGCCACTGTGTGTCATACGGGCGCATGCCTTTTCATTGGGTGCCAAATAAAACGGCATCTGCATAAAGCTATGATTAATAATTTATTAGGTTGTGTTTTCGTTTTTATCTTTATGTATTGTGCCCTGGCGCTTACGGGATTAACGGAAAACTTAACTCAGGCAATCTCTGGATTCCTAGATAGCAGGACTTCTTAAGCTGCTGGCCATTATGTTGAAGAAAAAAGTGACAGGGTTATATTAAAAGAATACTGCTCGAGATTTATATAACATTCACAGGCAGTGGTAATGTTAAAGCACGCCTTACTGTTACATGTCCTTCTAAGCTGCTCTCATATATTTATACGGTGACACAACTAGAGCTGTGTTGTTAACGACTGCACGGTGTAAGATGCACTCAAAACGTCATGAATTAATCACATACTTTGTAGATGTACTTTATTGTTCATTCTCGTTGAGAATGGCATAGAAAATACGACTGACTTTTAATATACGGTCGTAAAAATAGCCATTCATTTCAATTTAATAATCACACAAAGCAGCGTAGGTTTAGCAGCAGCAAACTGTCTCTGTGAGATCCTTAGTCATAGCGTGAACTGAATGCACGCGGCTGAAAGGATGTTATTATGCGTAGACATATGCCACAGCATTAGGTTGCGGTGATTGAAATTGGCTACATTTCTATTGGAAACGCTGCTATGTTACAGTTATACATGCATCCAAATTCGGAAGCCTGTGGCGAGTGTAACAATTGCGCGTAATTTTCAACCATGAATACAAAAAAAAACTTGCTGTCTGTGATGAGCATGAGAAAGTCAAAACGCTTCTCGGGAATGCGCAATATCGCTCACAACTACAAAAATAGATTCAAATGGAGGCCATTATAATTGCATAATTAAATCGCTCAAAGCTAATCACATTTCAGATAGTATTGCCACAAAAATTTAAAACAGCAAAGGTTGGTTTGATTATTTGCGTGTTTACCTCAATCGAAGTGCTGGGAACGTAGCTATATCGCCATCCTTGTTGATGTTAAGAAATTTCAACATAATAATGTTAAGCTCTAGCATTAACTTTCTGACAAGAAATCTACCGATATTTTTCTTATCAATATGAGATTATAGTTATGATTTACACGTTAAGGATATGCTATTTACTCGTATTAAATGCTGAAATATGATAACTGGCACTTCACAATGGTACCAACAACATGTGCTATGGTCTACATATTAAGCCCATAGGTTTTGTTTGATTGAATATTCAGCAATAGGTTTTGGTCTTATAGCACAAATGATTCGGTCTTATAGCAGACTATGGCTAAAAATTCGACGGTTAGCGCAAGGTTATACCAACAATCTAAATGCATGGCTTCTGCAAAAGCATCTTTCTGTATTATTTGAAGTCCAGAGCCAATTACGTACGGCGTAAACGCTTCTTGACTGCAATTATACGCAAGGTCCAATTGAAAGAGTGTTTGGAGGAATTAGTGATGATATGTCTTTCCAATAGGATCGCTTTGCATTATAAATGAATTAAAGCCAACGATGCAGCGAGTTGCAGTCCTATTGAAAGGACGGCGAATAACGAGATCATAGGTCTAAAAAGAAGCCATCACCACGCCTTTCTCATTTTACCAACGCAAAAGTAACTTAGATGTTTCAATAAGTAACTGATAAATGTCTAATACGTTAACATTTATTGCTCGATAATGTAACGTCAATTCAAGTTGTCTATAGTAACACAACGAAGCTGCAGGTTTGGGCAAAACTTGCCAAATTTGTCACAAACGTCGCTCAGTATTGCACCGTGACTGTAGGTTACTTGCATCACAATTGAACATTATGTAATAGTATCAAGCACTAATCATCACAACCATTACCGTCCGAAATTGTGCCTAACAGGGTTATTCGTCTTATATATCAAATGAGCTCATATCTTATTTTTCACTGCTGGTTTCCCGTTGAGCTTGCAGAAAAGCTTGTCAACGCGATAGTTCGACATAATAACAGTCTGAGCCACTTGACTACCCAATGCTGGCATGCCATTAGCATCGTCTTAAACACACTTGGAGCAAACGTGGTGCAACTGTAAGTGACGTAAATATTGGTGAAACTACCAAGAATGAACTGTATTGTTATTTATTGTTGGGTGCGAAACATTCGACGTCAATATGCATATTCATATAACACGCGCGGGTTAGTTGCGTTCAGGATTAACCATAATCCAAGTTCCGTATTTTGAGAAAATATTTCGTATGCTTGTTTTAAGTTAATTTGACATAGCATGCCTGGATAATGGAGGTAATGAAAGATGCAAAAAACATGTAATGACTTTATAAGCCGCAACGATCCCTGATGATGCGAGTGAGATTACAAATGACTGTCTCGTGTCACGAGCCTCTAGTTGTTGCCTTGGAAAAAGGATTAACAAGAACCGTGTTTGCGCGGTGCATGCTCTCTCCTATATTCGACGAACCAATGAATAACATTTATGATAGGGGTTAGGGTTAGACAATGGATGACGTTCTGGTGTAATTTCTTCAACGAAACTTATTTAACAGCAAGATAAATTGATTTGGAAAATGATAACATGGAGATTAATGTTGATTTATTGAAAAAACGTTGCGTCATAATCTTATTTAGCCGATTAATTTTTGCTAAAATCTTACAGGAATACAACAAAAGGCGTAATCCATCAGATAGTTGATTCCAGACACCGTTATAGAGGGAAGACATGCAATCCTTATATCAGAAACACTGCTTGTACCGTGTATAGCAGACATTTTATGTGATTCATGGTACCATGGATCATTAACCCTTGTCAAATACATTCTTTATCAATTGCGCATGCAGTTCCTTTTTAAATGAAATTTCACTTCGTCCATAAAATGCTGCTTTGAAATGTATTGCTAACTAGCCAATGAGTATAAGCCATTAAATGAGACTGAAGCAACATATACTGTACTATAGCTAAAGCTAAAGTTTTTCGTATTCCAATATTCGACAAACCAAAGAATAAATTTCTGACAGAGAAGGTTAATTCAATTGTGACGTTCCTCAATGATTACTTCTACAAAAGTTATTTAACAACAATATAAATCGATTAGGCAAAATGATTACATGGAGATTAATGTTGTTTTATTGAAAAAACGTATACGTCATAATCTTATTTTGCCGATTAAGTTTACTAAAATCTAACAGGAATACAGATTAATGTAATCCATCAATAATATTCCAGAAGTATAGAGGGAAGACATGCATTCCTTATAAACGTCGTTTGTTTCCATTGCTGTTGATTTTAACTGCATAACAGGCATGGCATTGTCAAATCCCGTTAGTAAATGATATATATGACTTCGAGAGAAGTTCAGCTGTTTAGCGGTAGTGAAGCTAATAGAAAATTGAGAACCTTCGAAGTTCATGACTTTGTGATAGGCAAGTGCATTTGCAGATGATTGTTTCTCATCAGTAAGGTATAATGTCAATACTGATGTCCAAGCAATGTATCAAAACACCGCCGCTTGTTTTTATCATTATCAGTTTCTCCTCAAATTCATTCGGTAACAGCACCCAGAAGAACTTAAAGTTATAAAGCTTATATACCACAAACAAAGGGGATATTTCAAATTCAACCAGAGGTAGGTAAAGATGCAGTGAACATCACCTAGCGTCTTTAACTTGCCTTGTGCAATTCGTAGTGGGCAACGTCAGTTGATTAATCTTTACCACCTCATTCGACTAATGTAAAAGAGCTACGACATTATGACCAATTACATATCGACACATTGAGAAACGCCAAACTGCCAGCTCCACTGCATTGGGAGGAGTACATGTCAGCTTACTTTGATGATCCATTATTTGTCATCAGCGAATATTATCCGGTCTAATGGCTCATTAACGACCAATCATACGTGATTACTAAGTAAATAACGCTACTATGAGAAGCTATGAGTCAACGACTTTGAAACAGGCACAGCATCCGGGTTTCGACCATCCTTTTTAGTGACACATATTGTAGTAAATTTAAATAAAAGGATTAGCCAAGTGGCTGGTGTGTAAAATAGGTTTTCGATGTAAACATCGACTGAACTTATCCTACAGTGTGCTAATTCAGTATTAAAAGTGGTCATATTATGAGAAATTTACCGCAAGCCTCGTGAATTTGATCGCCTTATTTAACATCCTGAAACGTACAACATCAACCTAATAGTTCGATGAAGTTAGTCCTCCTCTTGTTCTTCTGCACAGCAAATTAAAAAAATGCAATTCGGACAATGCATGGCAGAAGTTGAATGATAGCTTTAACCGCTGTTGTGTAATCAAGATCAGTCGGAATGGATCACCATTCAACACTGACATTGTTCTTTGGTGCTTCCCAAATGTGTTTGCGTATGTCCTTACCAAGAATTTCGAATGACCCCATGACAACGAATAATATATGGCTGCTATACAACAACATTTATGGATCAGCTTAGTACTCCATCGTTGTAGTTTAACTCTTAATTTCTCAAAATTGTACAGTGTATCATGTTACTTGGAGATCGAAATTGTCAGCTCTACATACGTCATGTGATAACATGGACTATTGAATTCAATAACGATGTGCGCCTTCCATTAACTCCTCATCCACCTTCATGCCAGCCGGTGGCTCCTACGGACACGGACGCGCCATTTCTACTCTTTGTGTAAGGGTTTTTAAGTGGTTTATTTGATTACGCACGTAATCTAATAATCTCCTATTAACTGATGCACTGTGACGCATATGGGTTATGGTTGGAGATTGTAGAATGTATGATTACCGTATTCTGCTAAGATAAAAGTAGTTTTAAAATTCTTACATAACATTCAATCACAATTCATTATACTCTTAATTGACCATATTACTGAATGCTTTGCATTCATGATCTCTTTTATCGAATGTTGCTAAGCGACTAAGTTGTTATGTAATGGATTCAGCTGTCATTTACGTCAGAGCCCGGAAATACATATTGTATCATTACAAAATAAAAATGGGATAACCGCAGTTATGATAAGATAATACTAATTGTGACAGTGTTCCTTCTTGATACGTCACACGGAGACAAAAATGTTATTGCTCATTCAACAGGCACCGTGAATGTGAAAGAGTGTATTCGAACATTTACATTTGAATCGTCGGATCAGACTTATGTTCCTTAATCTTTTAATCATGGGTTACCTATAACCTCCGAAATACAGAGATGGTGGAGTGGCTGAGTGACTCAATGAAGAAGCTGAGGCAGTCGCAAGTTGCTGTGGCGGAGGAATTATAAATATGTTTTCATTGTGCTGCTGTTTTAGAGAACGAAGTTAAGCATTGAAAAGTATTCCTTGTTGCTAATGTTCACATACAGTGTTTAGTGGGTTTACGTGGCAGGCTTCTAACAGTGCTGGCACTAGGGGCCGGTCGGAATGCGAGGCCTGGGCGCAGTGGATGTTCATCGTTCCATTGGACATCCCCCCAGAGCTGCAAAGGGCCTACAAGTAAGAGTCATTCCTCTATGCAATGCGCTTTGTCAGGCAGCACCAGGCCACCCGGCAGCAGCAGCCTCTACAACAGCAGCAGCACAGTTTTGTGGTCTCACAGTCACCACCACACCAGCACAAGGCTCAGTTTGGGATGCGACAGCAGCCTCTGCAGCAGCAGCAGCAGGAGCAGCCTGTGATCATTTTTCACGCCAACCAGCAGTAGCAGCAGACCACGCTGAGACCGATATGCCAACTTTCATAATAAAGATTCCTTCTGCTCTAATAGAGAATTAGCTTGTTCGATGTTTATTATTAATGTTTCACTGTTTGTGTTCCTTGGTTGTCTGCTGACGACCACGTCAGGTCCGGCCTTCAATCCACTTATATTGCCTAATATTTAATGTGTTATTGAACGATTTTACATAGGTATCCAGTGCTTTGCACTAGTTCTAGTTCTGTGGATGCTTATTAACAGCTGGGCTGCTAATTTCCTGCTGACGTAACGATTATACTGGGCGTGTAATTACCATCTCGTCTGCTGAGCAATGTGTGGTTTTAATAATGGAGCAGAATGGTATCCCACGTTTGCATCAACACATTAGCCTTCTCGGCTACCGAAAATGTGTTCTAACAGCAGTTCTTGCAAACTTTGATTGATCTTGAAAGAAGATTGATAGAGGCATTTGCGTCATGCGTGTCTTTGCCAACCTGAAAACTCATACCACACCAAGCAGTAACATCACAAGCACTGATAGGAATGCGAACACTTTGCAAGATTTCCGGTGTTTTGGTTTCAAGTTACGGTAACTAAGACAGCCCTTTGGAAATACTAACTTAACTTGTGCGTTTCTTGTTAGGAAATTAACCACAAGATCACGCGACGGTGATTGTACTTGAACAAGCAGCAGAACGACGAGATGCCACAAGCTATTTTTAGCGACCTTTGAATGGATATTATTATTGTATCAGAAAAGAAATCCTCTAGTTCATTCACGCAGAAACAAAACTTTTAACCATACACCTAATTTCTGCATCAGTTAAGGTAATTTAATCAATTGGCATAACAGAACACTAATTATTACCGGCTCTATTCAATGCCATATATAAGGTGTAACTTCGCAATGCGGAGAGATTTCATAAGCAACCTTGTAAATGTAAGGGTGTGATAAAGATATTGCTGCAGCTGCGTTACAATTATACAGCCGAAAAATGTTTACAGCATTATCATTTAGTATCAGATCCAAGTTTTCCAATACTCCCAATAAATATTTTCTTCTCAGCACGTCACAAATTGCACACACCACCTATGCAGCTGTTGCTAAAAAAAAACGCCGGCTCAGTTTCATGGCTTTGACGCCACGCCGATGGCTTTATATATATAGTTCAATTATTGCAATGGAACGTTAATAGTTGGCGAAAGTTTCACCTCGGATTGCGGTAGATTCACTGGTGAGTTCACTTCGCAATACCCAGTGGTGTCTCTATGTTCTAACGCGAGGTGAATCCTTCCATCAATGTAGTTTCTGTAAGTAGCATTCCTTTGAGGATCGCCTGAGTTGAAATTGCATTGTTGTCAATTTCGATGACTATCAAATTAATGCAATGTGACATTCTATCTTGTAATTTGTCACAATGCAAAATCCTGAGTTGGATACAATCGTAGGCTTACAGCAAGTCACAGTCAAACAAACATACCAAACTACCACATAGATACAACTTACTGCCTGGCTTAGTCATTTTTCAAGTAATACATTATTATTGGCTGACAATTGTTAGTTTGAAAATATGTTCATTACCAACACATCCAATTAGGCAGTATCGGCAGCAAATAATTCATAATTCATCCTAACTTCAGAAGAATGCGCTGCTTGTACAACGAACAAATATTCCCATATATTGCACCTATTTGCCAACTTCCTTGTTAGTTAGCTTTTTCAACGTGGCAATAACCCTCACAGTCAACTATAGTTTCTATTGCTTATATTCAATAGCATGACTGGCTTGGGTTTCAACAATAAGTATAAGTTTTCCACGGCCAAGATATTATGATTTGCGCTGCATTGTGGGGATAATCTGCATTCATCACTCAGATTGACACAATTATCTAGGAATGAATGGAGGCAATGGGGCATTTCATGAGCTTTATAAATTATAACTGCCCGCTGTTATTGAATTGGCATCGCTTGCGTAGCTGAACCCACTGACAAAAGGCGGAGCTTAGCTTCCATTTAATGCATTCGCTGTTATCTGCCGTTACAACGGAGCCATGACCGACAAATTTCGTTCGAGGGAAATGCTCAGCACGCAGTAGCATTTAATAGGCTCTGCTGTAATGGCCAGAACGTTAACGGGGGTTACCTGCTATTATTTAGGCATTTCTGGAAATAATCCTTGCCAAGTTACACATCGGCTTGGTGTTGTAGGATTCACAGAAAGACCGCAATTCGTCGTTGTTTCTATTCATTACATACCATGTATATCGATTTATTGACATATGTAGCTTGATAGATGAATAGCTGAGCGAATTCTCTAAGTCTACCACATGTGAACCTGCATAATGTCTGACATACAGATTTACCTCAAAAGTAATCAGCTGAGGGATATAACTTCTCAAGAAGATTTGTCTACGAATGGGAGCGTGCTACTAGCCTTAGTGGCCACAAATGACTACAAAAGGTGCACATGAAGTGTCGGTGACTCGCATCATGCGTGTCTTGTCATTCCTGATGTTAATACGTTGGCTTAAACATGGTAGTGTTTTATGCACCACGGACATAAGATAGAATAACGTGACAGCGATTGAAATTGGATTCATTATTTTCAAGATAGCATTTGAAACATTATCTAGAGGAATAGCAACAGAAAACTATCCTCTTGATGATTCCCTTTCAACAAAAACTGCCAGAGGAAATATAATTGTAATATTCGGATGACCTAATACAGGCAGCTGGCGCCAAATAACAAAACAATACTTGGTACATATTTCCAAACATAAAGTAAAATATATATAACGCATTCGGTAGATAGGTCCAATCGTTCCTTTTCTTAATATCCTTTCTTGGCTCTATGGTAGAATGTAATGACTCATTTATAGGGCGGTAATGATGATGTATGAAATAATTGCAGCAGCTTATTGAATTACACAAATTGCTGCATAAACCATCTGATCATCATTTGGATGCACTTTAAAACCATCTCATTTTGAACAGACGTATGGTTTATAAAACTTATTTAGATTCCCAAATGTATTGTGGAGCATCGGAACGGAATGTGAACTCTCGCACTACCTGGATACCGAATCGACCTGTAACTATCTCATGGGATAGCGGAAGGATAAAAAAAGCGCGGGTGTTGTGTTATTTTGTAATCGCTAGATTAACAAGAACAGCCTTCCCCTTACCTGTAAGTTCCAAATAAAGAAGATTCAGCACCCACTCCTCCTAAGGAAATGCGATACAGGATGAATTATGCAATTATGAATTATATTTTTTTCCAAACCTCACAACCGATAGTGACTGTATTGCAGGTTATTTCCCGATTCTCGTCACCAATTGCATTTGACGCACCCATGAAAGGGGCACTCACGTTTCGTCCATGTGTAGGCAAATACAACCTAATGCACATGTTGACTAGAAAATTAACTATTAGTTAATTAGGTGGATTTCATGAATTGATTAGCTTTCATCATATTCCCCTTAATCTTAAGGTTACGTAATACAGCCTCCGTTGTCAGCTGCTTGGCATCTATTTACTTACGAACCGAAGGCGCGTCGCATTTCATTATGTTACTAATAAAGAAGAGGCAAGATGAAATTTCTACGACAGCGTGATACATACTTAACTTTGCTGTAGTTCCCTAGTGGCAATGTCAGTCTGTGTGCACAGGTTGTTTTCATAGCATCAAGTTAAACTGGGTCAATCGATGCGTTCTAATTCAGCAGGCAGATTCGTAAAATATGATAACTGGTTGCACCCGTTTCGAGATTATATTTCACATAGTTTTACACAAAGCACACTCGCAAACATCATATACCCAGAGGACGTAAATCCTTGGCCTGTTGAAAGCCACGGATGATAATATGTCATCGTTAACGGAGGTGATAACGTTCAGCTGCTGTGATGACCATCTTTTGTACGAATCCAAGAAACGTATGAAGTATCCGTTCATGCTGTTGCAAAGTTCGATGATTAGGCAGTCATTCAAACAAACCATTTTGTCAAGCAGTACAGGAGTTTGCCGCCGTTAATAGTGCCCTGTTGAGATACTTTGAACTCAGTCCGGGCAAACAATTTCAAGTTTTAAATCTGAAGACATATATATGTATTGGTAAGACCAAAGCTGTCTCCCCAAAGACGTAAATGTTTATTGGTTGTTTACCTTTGATGTGCCCGTCTGTTGAAAAACAGCAAATATAGGTAAAACTAAATAAAATAGCATCAGCTTAAATGACGACGCTTAACATGTAGTTGCCGTAATATAACATTATTAGGCCGATGTACGACTATGACGATGCGTGAGCATTAGATAATCAGTACTACAGAGAGAAAACGTAGCGCATGCAGAGGTAAGGAGTAGCTATTCAGTATCAAGACACCATTTGCATACATTAACGAAATGTTCATTCAATAGGTATTCTGGACATGTACCTGGCATCGTGGCTATATATATATGCAATCACGATATTGGAAGTACCTTACGATAGAGCCACATGATGAATTACTACATTGAGACATGTATGAGACATAATTGAGACATGTATGAGACATTCAAATGATATAATTGTAGCCGTCTGTCTAATTACAAAGCATAATTAACCGGATCACAATTTAACGCTGCATCCAAACCATTTCCCCTGATTCTGAGGCAACATTCAATCGTGCTCTATAATCAAGAGCTAAATTAATCTAATAGACTTATTTAACGCCAATGATGCGATAAGTGGCACATCTTATGCATTTATGACACTCATATATTCTACGTAGATCTTGATTAGACATCACCGGAGCCGGGATTTGATCTGTGAATGCACAATACATCGAACGCTGACCTGCTAAAAAAACTGTATCAATTTCGCAAGAGCACACCATAACCACTTTTATCTATATGCTAGTATTCATGGGTATTTTTGCAAAGCGCGTTACGATATCGTGTGCTAGCATTGCGCCGTCTTTGGCGTTATGAACATTGTAAATAAGAAAACAAGTGGTTAATAGATTGACGACTATAACTCTCACCTCATGGCGCTATTGATCCCGACACTCAAATGGTATAGGTGCAATTAACATGGTGCTAAGTCAATCCCACAACTGTATAGTGGTTATCAGATGAACAACTGTTCTTGCAGTTATTAAACAATTGTCGCGCAAGCATAATGGTTAGAGCATTAGCATTTGACACAATGATTCCATTGACATTCGCGTTTCGTCAATTTGCATTTCTATCAAGTCAAATACATGTGGTTAGATCAAAAGTGTTATCATTTGAAATGTAACCTGCATCTGATGAGCGCAATCCACAGCCTCAAAGGTCTACCACTTCAAGTGATACATACTGCATTTGTCATCATTTAACTAAGACTGATTTGGCATTTTCTTTTATTTCATAGTGGTCGCTCTGATCTGTTATAATATCAAACAGCAAAGTAAATAATCCGTTGTTATGCACTTGACTAACACCTTAATGTGTTTAGCATTTAACTTGTAACTCGAGGTGACAGCAAAGGGAATATTTATTGTCTGTCGAGCTAAATGCCGATCGTGAGGTGGTACATATTCACATATTATACCTATAATTATATCATAAATGTTTCATTGCATTCGGCAAACGACAGGGCTTCGGTGCAAATTGCCCTAGTTTGGTCGAAGTAAACAACCCAATAGTAGTAAATAGCATGGCGGTCGTACGGTTTGCTCTATAGTCTACTCTAGACGTGCTTAAGATCTCGGAGCACGAGGTTCACGGTTTCCTTACGATCGTCATCCATGATAGTGAAGAACGGTTTTCACATCATTGAGGTAAGGCTTAGGCTTAAATGTTACGTCTAATGTAAGACATTACGTCATATAACAAGGATAAGTGTTTGTTAATGAAAAATGCCATACGATTCTGAAAACCACTGCAGTAGACCAATAAGTGTCGCGTTTGATATCCGTAAGAACATTTGTTGTGCAGCAAAAAATATTATACATGAATCAAATGCATTTTTGTAAGTAGAGAGTTTATAAATTGACGTGATTCAGTTCATTGCTTGAATGTAAGTTTCCATTGCCTTCAAAAGCAAATGATCCTCTGTAAATGAATACTGTATAATAATGCATGCATACATATGTAATGATGGCGATATAAGGATTTCAAATTGCTGTACCCTTTATCTGAATGTATTCAATATCAAGAACAACGACCATCAAACGTTAGTGCCTTCTAACACATCGCTCTATAAGTCAGTTCACGCCATTCCGTTAGGCTAATATAAAGATTGGCGCGGTTTATTGCTCCACGACAGCTCGATGCAGACTCAACTGAGCTGCAGTTCGACGCGAACGGATCATTTTTAGGCTGGCTTAATGGGTATTTCCTAATTCTGTAGCCACGTCTATTCAATATGCCAAAACACGCTTTTAATGCATTGCAGCATTACCATTATGAATATGTTGAGTGCCACCACTCACCGTTATGAAGTTAGCTACCTTTATTGTATAATGCAGCCTACACGTATGATACGGACTGCACTCCAATAGTTCCCTCGTGATTGAATTGTCACCTATTCCAAAAACAGCTTTCAGGCCTCTATAAATAATTGCAAAGCATAAGCATACATGCATGGATCGAGAGAGTAATATATCAGGTTGCGAAAGGTGATGCAAGTCGTTGCATTAGAAATTGCAGTTTTCAAATTTGCAAATACAATAAAAAAATTCATACAGGGAGAGACAAAAGAATTTTACAAATGAAAGGAATTTAATGTATCGCCTAGTAGATAGTCTTTATCAGGGAAATCCAGCCAGATCCGTTCGATACTCTGCTAGACCATAATTTGGATATTTCTATTACGGGATATTAAATCGCGAATGTTTAACAATATCTTTTAGCGGTTTAATTATTTATTGTATTGCATACAGCTTTTTTTATCATGTTTTTTACACATTATTTAGCGCGATGTTTCTTATTAGCGGTTATAATATTTATTAGGTTACAATAAGCATTTTTGTTGTCGGTACGCACTTTTTATTATATTCATTTTTTTTCTGATGGCGTCGCTCAAGCTGCGTCAAAAATATACGTCGCTCTTTGCAATTTGCGGAATAACGCTGTAAATCATATTGATCATCCTTCCTAGAATTAATGAGAATCATACCAGCTGAGCTACACCTCGTAAGCGTATCTAGCAATCGAGCTTCATACCAAAACGAATGCGTTTACCATAGCATGAATTTTAATAGTACATGCACCTTAGGGAATGAGCTACAATCAACTATTCGTAGTTCATTAACGCTGACAGTTGATTAGTTCACGATTAAGGGAAACCAATCAATAGCATGCTCGTGCTCACGCATGATAAATATTGTTTCGGTTGCTTTTACTAATGTTCGTCCCTTACTTGACCGACCTCTTGCTGACAACTGGTATTTTGCAAATATATGTGTCAGTTATGTGGCAAAATCGAAATTTGTGGCGTCCAAATGTTATTTAACAGCATTCGAAATCAGCAGCGAACCATGTTATGATTGACAAATATGATAGGAAATCGCGGCTTGATCAGGCAACCGATGCCATGAATAGCCCAACTCGTCAAATGGCAATCATCAAATGGATGGAGATAGTCTATATGAAGTCTCTGCGACAATTTAAGCGTTTTTGCGAGGTGCAATTAATAATCAGTCAGTTCATTAGCTGTTTTTGTGTACAGCCTCACCATGTTAAAGAATATAACAAAATTAGAATGATGGCATAGTTAATTAGCAGCTTAATTGCCTGGCAGCAAATTTAGCGGACTTTCATATTCTCTCGGAGATATGAAATGATTTATGTTCGTGACGTTAAACCCACGCACTATCCAGCGTGTCCGAGAGGGACATATGTTAATCACGGTTTGCACGCATTTGCTGTATGACACATCCAAGAAAAACTCATAATGCCTATGATGTCGCGTTGAGGATATACGTACCTCTGTATACAAATTTCAACATCGTTGATATGAACATAACTGATATACATCTTTGGGTTGCTTGCGGAAGAATTTTTTTTTGCTTATGAAAGCATGCTTGTGGATCTGTTCTGGTGTTTCACTTGTAAATCAGCATTAATGGACAGTTATGTGTGCAACATCATAAGGACATGTTTGCAAACCCATTATTTGACATGTTCTAGAACCATGATCCCAGTAATTATCTATCCAGATAATGCGATCTATAATGAGTGATAGCATCGCGGATTGGATAAAAAGCAGTTAATCACAGCAGATTATGGTGGTGTTGCTAGTAGAATCCGGATATCAATCGCAGTTGACACACCAAAGCAAGGGACATTATGTTTCATCAATTGGAATTATGTCGTCGCAAACATATCAATCTGGTTATTATGGAAAATTTATCATTCTAAATACATAATTTAATTCCTCCTCTGTTGAGCAAGTGCTATGCAATGATGCAAGGTAATGCTTCCTATTGGTCGATCCTACAGAGGATGAAGAGAGTAGATAGTCTCATCACAGCAACTCTATGCCAGCAAATGTATTGTATTGATAATTATATCATAAACTTCTTATCATATGGAGGTTGTTTCAAACTGTCTTTTGGCTATTGCGGCTAATAAAAAAAAAACATATCAAAAGCCAAATAACCAACGATTATGCTCAAGACTCGCTGTCAGTTTTACATAATGAATTAAGTAAACCTTGTTATCTTGCAGTAAAATAGATACTATGAATGATGAGACAGTAGTTCTGTTGTTGCCAAGAACAAAACCTGCCTTTGGAATGAAATGTCATTTAGTGTGAGTGAAAAGTTCCTTCATCATGATTGACCGCATGTTTGTTCTATTACAAGATCGAATCTAAATATCAAAACGGTAAGCGAATCATTTAGCGATGGAAAAAACCAAAGCAAGGTGGGTCTAAAAAATCAGGGCCGAACGCACCAGGAGGATCGACAGAATGGAGAGTAAGTGGTCGGGGCGGGTAAAAAGATATCATGTTTATTCCCCAATGGAAACAGTGTGATAAAGTGAGCGCAGATCACTGATATACCGAGAGCGCGCCTTTCATATGATAAAGCTTGTCCCCCCAGCGTGAGTCTGATCAATGGGACGGGAAGAATAATTACCCGCCGTTAATGGGAAAGAGCCATCGCAGAAGCCCTGTTATAAGTGGCATTTTGTTAGCCATACTCTATTAAATATCGTCTGTAATATAATAAATGGATACAATGATGCAGCTATGCACGCGTATTGGTTATATAACGTTGCGCAACATACCAAATAGGTTAGCTTAGGCTACATCAAGATTTTGTTAGTGTTCACGAATGTCCAATAATTTGACCCAGTCGCGGTGTGGGAGATATTAATTCCCTAAACAGTTCCCCCGTGCAGGATAATGCTCCGCAACAACTTCATATATGTACTTTTATGAGCCGCTCTCCTCAAGTTACGAGCACAGGTCGCTCTTGTAATATTAAGACAAACTGGTTTATTGGTACGACTTCGGTCAGTAGCAAAATAAGTCCAATATGCTGAAACATAGATATTAATGCATTGTAGCATAACCGTCGTAGTTACATACATTCTGAGTGTCAACCTTAGGGCCATGAGAAATTAGGACATTCCGCAGCGGAGGTGCTACATGAACGAATGAATTCTATTCCTGGGCATTGCATCATGCTTCTTACCGACGTCTGTATAATTTGTTGCAAAGCAGAGAGGAGGAGCCAGGTCTTGTGTACGGTGATATGATATTGTGTACTAACGTCTAAATCCGGTAAGCCTACGTTGTCGATGCTACAATTAGCAATACAGTAGCAGCATTAACCTAATATGTTCTTTCTCGCTTTCAAGATTATGGAGATGCTTGCGTCAACTGGAATACAGCCGTGAATAATGCTTAGCAAATTGCTGCAGTACAGTTTTCCATTCCAGGATCAAATTCAATATTCGTTTCTCCCTGTAATAAGCATGTGTACCAACTATTATAAGGGGATCCCGAGCTTCAGATTTTGCGATATTATACCCCCCATTGCATACCGTCGTAGTTGATCACCTTGTCATATAGAGCCCACTAATTCCTACTGTTTCTATCTGCAATAGACGACCAAGAACATTCCACTTAATATAGCTAATTTTGACATTGGCCCAGAGAGTACACAGTTCGCTTTCACTATAAGCTATAATTCACTCTTAATCACTCTTAGTAACAGTGTGTTTTCTTAAGCGAATCTTCCAGACTAATTGAGTAATGTATTGAAGGTTAATGGTATATAAACTAAAATTCGCATCGCCGCTTGTAGCATGAATAAGAAAAACACAGTTGCCACCAACACTACTAGCTGGACAGTCTCAGACCTCTCATGACTGCAATGATGCTATTGATTTGAGGAACAATCGGAATTTATCGTCCTTATCGATAGTATTAACTTTATAACACTTTATGACGTGTGATAAAATACATAAAATCTAATTGCATCACTGAATACCAATGACAACATCATTGCTGGGTTTCCAGTAACTGAGTTTTTATTAAAGCCAAGGACGAATCATTTTAGGTGGAGATAACGATATATCGCGGAGAATATACACTGACCAGTACATTAGCCAGTCATATTTGTCAACGGTGGTTACCTCTAAGGTTGGTACTGTGCAGCATATAGCTGCAGGTTGTGCAACCTCTTTCCATATATCCAACGAACGGCTATATATTTGCGTACAGTAAATGTAGCTGACTTACACCGCACATGAACCTCTTATTCTTCGTCCGAGATCTAATTTCAAGAATCATTGAGGTCTAAGAGAAATCTCGTTTTATGTCCACTCGTCACAAAAACAGTTTCACAACTGATATATCATAGAATAAAACAAATATATTAGGACTTGTATATTTATATATATTAATGTATATATATAAAACCGTGAAATAAGCACACATATGTATAGATAACAAAACATATATATGTGTATATTTGTAAGAATATAATATAAATATATATATATATATATATATATATATATATATAGATATATATATATATATATATATATATATATATATATATATATATATATATATATATATATATATATATATATATATATATATATATATATAGCAAGGTAGATTATCATGGATGCCAGGAAAAGGCGCCAGAAGGAAAAGAAAAAAAAGAGGTGAAAGGGGTGGTGCGGGTCCCCCTTGCATGTGAGGAGGGAAGAATAATAACCCTCTAAAATGGGATAGAGCCAGGGCACTAGTCATCCCATAAGTGACATTATGGTAGCCATATTTGATAAAATAACGTGTGGAATATAAGTCATGGCTACAAAAATGCCGCAATATGAATTTTATTCAGCGAAAACAACGGCCATTACACGCATATTGATTATGTTAGACGCAGCCAAATCCGTACGATATGCAGAAACATAAATAATGATGCATTGCTGCATAACCATCGTAGACATATGAATTCAGCACTGTAAACTGTGGGGCCAAGGGGAAATTAGAACGCCCCGCAGTAGAGGTGCTACGTAGTGATATATGCTCGTTTCTGTGCAAATATTGATGTTTCGTCTTAGCTGCGTCTAATGACTAACATATCTAGCTGCTGACTATGATGATATAATTATAGTCGGCTCCTACGACACTCCTTAGCAAGACCACATACATCCAGGATAATGGATCATGTGGCTTCCATTTGCTTCGTCTAAACATGAATACTATATTTGGTACATAACTTATCCTACATGCACAGCTGGTGAACAACGTAATGTTATCATAACACATACCCGTACCTGTGCCAGCCGTGCTGCGAGTCTATGAAATGCACACGATCTTCAATTAGCCACAAGCTTACCAAGGTATTAGGCCCCTGAATATAACCTACCTTTACGCTACAGACGCATTGCCCTTACATCGAGTATGCCCTCTCTCCCTTAATGTTCCTACAAGGGAAACATATGTTTAATTGCTTGCCTGTGATTTTCTCTCCATTTAGGCGTTCAAGTTGTAGTTTTGCAGAAAAACATCCTATTGTCTGTGTCGTGATCAGCCTCATTGGATAAGGCAACAAGCATTATCATGAGTAATCACCTAACACCAAACTGTCAAGGCGATGAGTGAACTTAACCATTGCGTGAAAATAAACTTCGAGGCAGGAAATTGATCGATAGTATGTCTAGCTTACATGTACATGTTTGAACCAACTTAATAAACTCGTCTGTATACGTTCGTTTAGATTCAGATATATGCTGACTACATCATCATGTTTCAAACAAAATAATTACATGAAGATCAATGCGTAAACTAATTGCACTGGAACTTTGCTTTGCAGTAATGTTGCAACGTGTGGTAAATCGGCTACGAGAAACAATCCAACCACAGCCAATATCTGTGGGGTTTTGCAGCTGTGTTTTGGGCTATATTGTAATTTGAGCAATCTTTAGTAAGACCATTTACAACAAGTATAATCGGTCGCGCCGCGTCGATTTTGTTAACTTCAATTCATATAATCTCTTATCACTAACACGGCGACCCCCTACAATATACCAATGGACAGAATGCTCTGGTACTAAGCCTGTAATCGGCTACAACCTAAACAGTTTCCCTTAATCCCTTATGATGTGCAAGTAACATCGCTATGGCTCCCGGCCGTCCCCACTGTTTTTGAGCTTGTTAATCGCTCTCATTTGCCATCACCATTATAACATTAGCTTCGCTTGTTTTTATGCAAAATACATACATAATAGGGCCTGCAATCCAGTAATTCCCTCTTGATGGTATTGTCACCAATACCAAGCACAGCGTTTATACCACTCAATCTTATTACAAAGCACTCACATTAAGGCATGAACCGGGTAATATGTCAGGTTGCATGGAAGTTGCAATTCGATGCATTAGCAAATGAATTTCTCAATTTTGAGAATACAACTACAGAGTTCGTAAGGGGAAAGACAACTGAATTTTTAGAAATAACAAAAATAAATTTTGCGCAAAGTAGAATGTCTCTATCAGGGAAATTTGTCAACAACCATTTGAAACTCTGTTCGTCCGTAAATGGGATATGGGACATTAATTAGCGAATATTTAACCAAATACTTAGGATACTTATCAGCGGATCAAATCTTTATTATAATACATCTAACATTTGTTTTGTGGGTACGCACTTTATACTACCTTTTGAATAGACAATTTTCTGATGGCGCAGAAGGAGCTGATTCAAAGAAATACGTTGCTCTTTGTCATTGACAACGAGTCCCTAATCTGCAAACTCAGCGTTCTGAGGCGGCCGGCTGAGTAAGCTGTCTCTGTCGTTTTAGCAAAAAAACTTCAGTTGAAGAGTCGACTCAAATTTGAGTGAGCTGACTTAAGTTAGCAACCTCAAGCTTGCAATGGATGTCCGACAGTAATATTTCCAGGAAACTGTCTGCACTGATGCATTTTTGTAAATGAACCAAAACATAATCCATCGTTTGTACTTTATGGCGAACACACTTTTCAGCGTCACAATCATATCAATTACTTTCAGAGTTGTTTTAGAAAGGATGAAGCGGACAGGCCTTCGCCAACAATCGGTCCCGTTTAACTTGCTGCTGTTTCCAAGTAAGCAAGACACTTGGTAATAGTCATTAAGAGTGTAAGATGACCAGAGTGGGTGGGAGTTTCAATATGAATAAATTCATTATGCACAATTGACCATGATACAATTAACTTCTTTAACCTCATTGATAAAAATAATGGCGTCGGGATCCACATTCAAAATTATTTCATATAAGGGAAGCAGGCTACAAAACTCAACTGGAAGTGAACCAAAATGATTATGAGTGCTAGCGTAATATCTTCACCGAATGCGGTTCATCATGCCTTTGTAGTCCTGTTCTTTGATAACAATGTCGTTCCTCGGAGAGCTAAGGACCATGTGTAATTGAGACTCATGCCCAATAGCTAAACCATGTATTATGTTTGATATCGAATCATGTTGTTTCCGTCTGATTAATTAAGGTGAGATATTAATACATTGCTAATGGATATCTATTTCCATTTTGGACAATTGTAAACAGCGTCATAGACTAGTCAGTTATCGTGATTCCAACGTTCGAATCGTATGAACACTTTGTATTAACAATATTACCTGTAAGAAGCAAATTGTTAGTGCTATGGTATTTGAGTAAATGATAGTCATTAATCTGGACAAGGCTGCTAGCCAGCATTGCGCTGACTAATTTAGCTGAGATTGCCAAGAAATTGTTCATGAAAACGGCCTGATGTCGAGAATTCAACTGCGATCAAAGTTTCAGGTTGAGACAACTAAAGTTAAAATTTCATATGAATACGGCCTCTGGTTTAAGTCATATTAAATGAAAAACATCGGAGAAATTGTCAAGGAAAGATGGCGATAGGGATAAACGAACTGCACAGACAATAAATTGTGAGTGTTTCACTGGGAATGTTTCACAACCGGCTTATGCAATCATTTCAGTTGTGTTGCGGAACTGCATGGGGCTCTCACCGGATTAACGTCTGTTTATCACATGCTGCAATATTCGTTTGGGCCAATGTAAGGCGTCAGACAGCTAGACGTTAGCAGGTGGGCTAAGTATTCACAAAGGTTGAGGCGTTGAGTAACACATAAGCCGATTATTATGCATCCAAACAGCTGATTTGCAGCCATTATTTTGTAAGCCTAGGCTGAATTCAATAGTTAGGCTACCTGACGGAAACGTAGACCGATATTCCAAGTTACCGCCGATAATGTATATGGATTATTTGATTTTTTTCTATTGCATGAAAAGCAGTTATTTTAAAGAGCTGGATATACCGTTGAAGTTTTACGGCTTTTAGTTCGGATCACCATATAATTTATAAAATGTGACATGTTATTCATACGGTTAAGACACATTGCAGAATCATAATTTATGTTATATAATAGGTTTACAGCTCGTCACAGGTATCCAAGGCTGCGTACCTGATCTGATTCGAGGAATTTTATCAAATGAACATCGCCATGAAATTATTGTATGCACACCGTTGAATATATCAATATATATTCATATATATGGTTTATCCAAATATGTTATCTAACATGGCAATTTTCCGGCCAAATCAATTTAGCCCCTTGCCTTTAGTATGCAGAGCGAAGAACATGTCGTGTGCGACATCGACATGTTGTATTCGACACATTAACAGTCTAACATAAACAACGCTAATGCCCTGATCCTGCAATGCTTATATCCATCCTGATATTGCTATCCTATATTAATTCAGAGAAAACATTAGGAAAGACTTCACGAGAACACTATATAATCAGTGTACTACCGGTCAATTGCTTATGAAAAAGGCCCCGCTAATAAAGAGCATAGAGCATTGTGTGTTGGTTCGATGAAATATGATCTATTGACAGAAGCAATTATACAAGCGGAGTAATATCCTAAATTACGTTACAATTTATATTGATCGTCATACCTAGACTTCATGAGAAGCAGATCAGCCGAGCTACACGCTACGTTTGCGTATCTGGCCATAATGCTTAAGGATGTTGTCATACCGGAGAATATGTATTCACTTTTGGTTGCTTTATATGCTCCTTAGAGAGCTAATTCAAGTTATTTAAACGTAATTAGTTTAAACTTCCTGGTTCGTAAACGCTCCCAATATATCGGTGCACTATAGCAGGAAAACAAATATATATATATAGTATTTTGCACGTATGTGAGGCAGTTATGAAAAAATTGAATAATATGAAGCCCAAAGAATATCATGCAGCATTCAAAATCAGCAGCTATCCATGTTTTTTTTTGCAATCATGATAAGGAATTGCTGCTGTGGTCAGGCAAATGTTAACATGAAAAGTCCTGTTCGTCAGGTAGTCTATTTGAAGCCCCTGCGCAATTCTCTCACACGTTTTAGCATTCTCGAGTGAGCCCGCTGGCTTATTTTTGTACACTACTTTACCACGAGAAATCACATGAAAGATGCAAGAGGTGGATCTATTTTAGTGGCAGCTCAATGCCTGGCAGCAAATTCAGCCGATTTTTAAATTCATCTAAGAGATGTAAAAGATTTGTGCTGGACGTAAAATATAACCATCATACAGTACAACTTCTGCTTTTTAATCCATTGATTTGCATGGTGTGGCCACATAACGCATTCAGCCTTAACTCACAACTCTAAACCAGCCTGCCAATCTCGCCTCGTCGTTTACAAATTGCTGTCAGCAATGCAGTGACACTGAGAAAAAAACCATTCACAGAGTCGTTGTTAAAATATAGTTAGCCGATAGCAAACCTATAACCATAGAAAGCAAAACGATTTTTGTAGATGCGGATTCTGTTTATTGCTTTCAAATAAATGTATTTTTATTGGGTTAAAGACAACGACGTTTGCTGATAAATTAAGGACTTATAATTACCCTCGTAGCGTCATAAAACGCCTTGTTTTTGCAAATTGACGACATACTTACTTCTTGATCGGAATGTGAAAATAGCTGATATACCACTATGTGATGTTGGCCGATAATCGCAAATTAGTCCACATTTGCTATAAACACTAGCTTGTTGATCTGTTTCTGCGGTAGTTACTTGTAAATCGGCACTTACTGACTTAAATGTGTGCCATATCCCGAAACAGGTTACTCAAGCATGAATGAAGGTTCGGTGCATTTTACTTTAGCTTATTGATCATAAGTGAACAACACCTGGAAAATTGCAATAGCATGATTCATAATATATTACTAACACACCACATAGATGACTGTCAATCTTATGTAACCTACAACGAATTACAATGGCAATATCAAAGTCCGGGTACACGATGTGGAACACCAGCCACAGTTCGATGATGGATTCTCTCGAGAGACGGAAGAAGTTTGACTCATTGATTAAAGGCCAACTAGCTCTGCATCTGACGACGACGATGAAGACAACCCTAAACCCAGTGATGAGTGATTAAACTAAAAGAAGAGGTAAATGATACGCACAAAGCGGAATGTGTGGATTCCGCATAGCACAAGTATGATTGATACTTGCCGACTGTGTTGCTGCTTAATGTAGCATACTTGAAACATGCCAACAGTTACTTTAAACGGGTTACAGCAATTGATTTACCTAAATTCAGATAATAGCAAACAAGCAAGCTTAATTAATAGCCTATGTTTTCATATTCTATTTTGATACAGCATTCGTATTACCTTGAATCTATGCGGCGTGAATAAGATTGAGTTATTTAAGAGGTATACTCGACTTAGTCAGTGAGTGCTGCATATTGTTGTCTCTTATGTGTGCCCGAGTGTACAAAGACATGTAGCCGTTATTTCTTGTTGGAATTTTTCCTGCTTACTTTTGATATACGGAAATATACCAGAAGATTAATGCCACATGCAATTCACAAACATTCTTAAATTTATCACGGAATCTGCGATATATGTGGGACAACACCATTACATAGCAACGCAAGTTATCCAGTTTCCCTTTTATATCAAGCAACATATGTCAGACTCATATGGTATATTGCAAGACAGATCTATTACCTGAAAATCCAATCAAAACAATATTACCTTGCGATCCGCTTGATCAGAAAAGAATCGACCAATCGACTTTCAACGCGGAATAACCGACGTCTGATACGAATCAGTTTCGCATATCGAAGATTATGTGTCTGACAATGCATGTGCCAATGAATGCATTAGGGGATGAGTACATCCCTAAGCAGATACAAACATTAGATTTATAGGAAATATCAATACGAGTACGGGCAGAAATTGCCTCCTCTCTACGACGGTCTCTGCAGCTCTGTGGCCACACTTCGTGCTTTGGCTGAATTTGATTAAGAATGAATTGGATTGATTCATTCCATTGTTCCAGCAATTTTGTTTAATTTATTTGACTATCGATCCAAGGAATTTAATATCAGTCATAACCTGGTTGTGCGATTTTCTAGCATATCGGTTAGCCTTATCACCGGGTGCCTTGACATTGCTCAAATCCACGCAAACTGAATATCCATGCGACGATCAATTCATTTGAATTACAAATGTACAACTTTTCAAAGAGAACCATTACTGAAACTGTGATTGCTTCCAAAGCTAATAGTGAGTCGAATAAGATAACATACATGTGTATACGAGTTTGGCGTAGGCAACAAAATTGTGAAAGCGGTAGTTAATTGAGCTACTCGTATGATTGAGATACTTATTGAATGCAATCAGCAAATTAACCACCCGCGTTAGGTACCTATATGTAGACCTTCATTATAAGCGACTACTTAAGAATATACCGATTGCGATTTTTTTTTATATATACGGGCAGCTAAATATTTAATTAAGTGCTGCAGTTGAGCGTAATGTCAGCTCGGGTCAAGCATATTGTCGCATCTCTGCACCTACTAGATCAAGTGATACACTTTAGCACGGCAAATCCCTACGGCTAAGAGGGGTACTTAATGGGGCATGTAACTTTGTTTGCAATAATCATGCAATAAGCAGAGCCATAAGATAATAGGCTTTTAAGCTTGTTGAGAGAACCTGGAGGCTGGCCTAACCGACTGATGCCAAAGCCTAGTTACATTAGCTAACATTGCTCACATTGCAAAAGGGGGCAGCAAAAGCATTATTGATTTTATTGGTGCCCGCGACTGAGAATGTCTTTCCCAGATATTATAGCAACATTCTTAGCCACGTCTTAATAGAAAATCAATAGTATAACGAGTAGTCAGATCCATCACCTCAAAGGCTCCTCACACATTATCATAAATAGGGTATGATGAAGGTAAAATTATTTATAATGTCGTTGTAAGTAGCAACCACCTGTACTGGACCTAGCATTCTCTTTATCAGTGTTCATATTGATTTGGTAGCTTCAAACATTTAAAAGAGATTTGGAGCAATTAATCGAGGTATTATATGGGATGTAATTGTCTTATTTATGTTATTGTGTACGTTTATTGGTTGCTCACTTTTGCAAACTCTCGCTTGAAAGACAATTATTTTGACTTGACAATGTACAATCATCGCGGCAGCGTATGAGGATTCCATTAAAAAACCTTAGCTTACTGTTCATTAACTGTAACATGAGAGATAAAAAAAAATGCTCATAGTTAATAACGGCCCATTTGTTCCAATCAGCTATATGTGAAATATGAAAAATAAGAATACGCAGACTGTTAATATATGAAACGCATTCACATTATAGTTACTGATCATGAGATGATTTAGCGTCGATCAACAGCTTGTCCCTGCCTTATTAATGATGATATCCTGCCCCACACCATCAATACGTCGCTGTTTAATCTTGTATGGGGCTTCATGAGACTATGGTATCTAAACAACTATTTACGAAAATAATAAAACCATTCTGGCATCGAGATTGTGTGTAGTACCTGGTATATATGGCCCAGTTGCTTGAAATAAACTGCATCAATTGAAAATATTCAGCGTCAGCAACTTAATGCAGACACCTGTGATATCTGTCAAGTGCACTTTTGTCCCATCGTCGTTGAGCACACTGAAATCGTATTATAGCAAATCAATAAATCATCAAGGTCGGCCTGTTCATATTGATATTGACCTACGATAATGCATTGATAGCCTTACTAACGAATTGTAGCTTAACAATTTCACCCCTATACAAGGCATGAATACTTCATCAAGCAGAGATTTTCGGGCATTTACTAAAAGAATTCTAAAGACTCTAAATGAAGCTCTTTTTGTGCATGCACCATGATACATAAAACTTACACAAATGATTAATTATTTGTACTGTCGTGTAAAATATAATGTGACGAGGCAAACAATAAGTAAACGATGTCACGAATGAAACGCAATAACGTTCAACGTTACAACACTGACTTATTCTGTGCCCTAGAATAAGAGCAGATGCAGTTCCAAAGATTATTGTACCTTCATAATCATAATGAACTCTAAACTGCATATAACTTGAAATGCAAATCAAACTGTTAATATTTGCACAAGCGCCACTGTTGCAGGCGTTCAAATCACACTATTTGATAAGGCAAATGAGCTTACGGAGTAGTTGCAGTAATTTGGTGAATAATCAAATTGCCATATATCAACGTGAATGCATTCAACAGCGGCTTTAACATCAAAGATCATTGTCAGGCGGATATGATTCAGGATGCGTAATGCAATCACAAAAGTCAGTTGCAACACGGCGCAACGGATTATCTGTGTCACAAATTACATTTGCATCTGCATTTGACATACGAGTGCAAGTGAAATTAATGCTTTTTCCATATAAATCTCGTTGGGTTTTATCCTGATGAATAACCACGTCACGAATCACCCGCAACCAGTATAAAATGTTTCATCATTTAACTCGAATTCGGAGAGTAATCTGCCAATCATGCAGTCACGCTCCGCAAACAGGATGCTAGGTGTTGGCTTTCTGCCATGGTTCGATAGACATGGCATCAGATAATGAAACTATAAGCAGCGTTACCTTGAGCTAGCATAGTCTACTGTGTCGTTATGAACGAACCAAAACATAATCCATCGCTCGTACCTAATGACCTACACACTTTTCATCGTCACATTTATATCAATTACTTCAAAAGTTGTTTTCAAAAGAACGAAGTGGACAATTGCTTGCAAACCACGCTTTTGTTTCCAAGTAACCAAGAGAGCTGTTAATTGTCATTAAGAGTATGGGATGATGAGAGCGGTTGGGAGTTACCACACGAATAAAATCATAATGCCTGATGGACCATGTTACAATTAACTACTTTAACTTCATTGAGCTGTTAATTGTCATTAAGAGTATGGGATGATGAGAGCGGTTGGGAGTTACCACACGAATAAAATCATAATGCCTGATGGACCATGTTACAATTAACTACTTTAACTTCATTGATAAGAATAATGGCGTCAAGATCCACATCTAAAATTATTTCATATAAAGGAACGCAGGCAGCCAGCGGACTGTCTAACAACAAAACTCTTCTAGAAGTAGACAAAAATGTTTATAATTATCTCGGAATTGTGAAGGTATTAGTGCAAGCATCGTTGATGTAATAATTTCTCATGTGGATTAGCTGTTATTATATTGCCGATTGTTAAACCTAGTAAGTGGGTTATTTTCACCGAATGAAACAATGGTTTTTCGTGCCTTTGTGGACATGTACTTGGATAACAATATAGTGCCTCGAAAAACTTTGGACCATGTGCTATTGAGACGCATGGTCAATTGGCTAAACCATTCACTATAATTGATATCGTATAGTGTTGTACCGTCCGAGGTGAGAAATAAATGCAATGTTCAATAATATTTATTTCCATTTTAGACTATTGTAAACAACGCCGTAGAATAGTCAGTTATTGGTATACCCACGTTTGAAACGGTTACTCTTCGCCGTTGTACTAAATTTGCTATCTAATGAACACTTACTAACAACAAATTTCCATGTAAGAAGCAAAATATGATCGCGATGGTATTTGCGAAATGAGAGTCATTAAGCGTTTTTGACTGCTAGCCAGTGTTAAGTTGGTGTAATTAGGTGAGGTTTTATTGTTTTATGAAACCTGCCTTATATCGCAAACTCAGCTGAGATCAATGTTTCAGGTTTAGACGGATCAAGTAATAATTTCGCACGAATACGGTCCATGGTTTTACTAAGGCATATTGAATAAAATACCGGAGCAATGGGCAGGGCATGATGGCGATATGGATCAGCTAACTACAAAGGCATTACATTGTGATGCAAGACCACTATAGGTATATTTGGCAGATTGTTTCATAACTGCCATCTGTAATCATTTAAGCTGTTTTGCTGCAACAATCGCCTGGGCTGATGTAGATTAGAGTACCTGAAACATGCCAGTGTACCATATATTGAACTGTTATTTTAAACAATTTACATCCTTTGATGTACTTACATTTATAAAGTAGGCAATTTAACGTCATGTCACAGTTCTGACAAAAGCAAACACTTGAGCTTAATTAATCGCCTGTGTTTTCATATTATACTCTGACACATAACGATGCGGTATCCTCCTTACCTTGAACAAATGCACCCTGCTTAAGTTTGAGTGCTCAAAGTGATTTGCTCGACTAAATTAGCGAGTGCTGCATGATGTTGTTACTTCTGAGTGCCTGAAATAAACAAAGACATAAAGCAAATTATGCCGTTCCCTTTTCATATCAAGCAACATATGTCAAATTGTACAAACTTATGTGGTATATTGCAAGATTACCCATGTGTTCCAGATAGACCTGAGCCCAGAATATCTCCTTTAGCATTGCCCTTGCGTAAAATTATCTGATTTACCGCAGAATTTGAAAAAAGTAAGGTCCTTCTCAACTTTTACAGGGATTGCATTAATGAGTGAAAATCTATCATCCTAAAAATTCAAACGATCTAACAATTTTGCCTTTTACTCCACTTGATCGGAAAGAATCGATTTATCGGTTTTCAACACGGAACACTTTGGTCGACCTGTTGTTCAATGAATTTTATTGTCACACTCAGAGAAAAAAATATTCGTATGCACAGGAGTAGAGGGATTTCGAGCAAGATTATTTATAAAATCAATATTTTTCTTCTTTAATGATTATTCGTCGCGCAAAAAGTGGATGGAATTAGTGAATGAATGTTTGTCAAAACCTAGATACAATATACGTTGCTCTGTGTGTTAAGCATAAAGCATGTTGTCATAACAGACATCTCGGTATGACATTCGACAATGAATATATTTGTGAAAGCATGTGACTTTGGAGTACTCAACATCAAACTGATTGAATGAATTATAGATTAAAACTACACAACGTATTGTGTTGAAGATACGACATGTCCAAGTAAATGTCACATGGTCCCTGTCTCACTTCTTGCGTGCTCCATGTAACGTGTGTAGACATCGTCAAATAGTTAATTTACAGCTTATGCGATGTATTTCAATTGTCATCATTGGTGCGTTAGCGAACTAAAATCTGTAGGCGACAGAAAACTTTAATAACTAGATGCTTCAATTTTCTTTTGTAAGCATACGCAATACAATTCAAGCACTTCCGGTTATACAAAGAGCCCAAGTAGGATGAGCAACGGCAATTACCAGTTTTACAACTCGATTTTAATAAAACCTTTGAAGACTGATTTAATGGATTACTGATATCCCGCCTATTTGGCACATGCTTTATTTGAAGTAACAAATAGTTATTATGTCATAAATGATCCAATAATTTTACTACAACGTAGACATTGCACCCATGCAAGCTATGAGATAATAGAACGAGCTTGATAAAATTGACGGATGAATGAAGGCGCGTAAAGTGATGTTGAAACGAATTATGGTACAGGTAAATAATTCGGCCATTTTTTAGTTGATTATTAAACATAGGACCACATGTCACTAAAAGCCATATACTGTCGCTATAACATGCTGCAGCGAGTTTGATTCCGTGAGAATATTTGCCTCTTTGATGTACAAAAAGTATCGTACCGCAGTAACAATGACAGCAGACATGAAATTTCATGTAACTTATATTAATCTCACACTGACTATTATAGACACTATTTGATATTATGTATCAAATTATTGGACTCTTTTTCGGTTTTGCCTGGATATTTCGAATAAGTGTAGGTTTTTTATGGGGTATAAAGTTTAATTATAGAAATATTAGGTCACAGACGGAACAAATAATAACATCGTGTAAACACAGGCTTTAACAGCTTTATAATATTTTAGCATTACTGACATTTTTTATTTTGCCCCTTACATTTGATTTGCGATGAAAAGTAAAAATTTTTATCATACCTTCCCTTTTTTGCATATCTCGTCTGTAACAATTAAGACCAAAAAAATGATATACTGAAAAAAATACCAAACATTCTAATAATATAAAATATTTCCCTTTGTCGGAATCATATTACCTATGCATGAAAAAAAGTATATTCTTGCTCTCCACCTATTACCTGTTTTTTAAAAGTTTGCCACAGAAGGGACACTTGTCAAGGGCCGAACACTATAACTTCTGCTTCAGGTGCTTGTCGCATAATATAAGTAATTTCTTTTAATATTCAATGCATTTCATATTTTAACATGTCTGCCTCAGAGCAGAATATGATACAGATATTTGTTGACACCAGTAGAAAAAGTTTGCTGTGAGCAAACTGATGAATGGAACTGCTTTTTATCTCAAGCTTTAAGTGAAATAAGTTTTTCACCTTCAACACCCTATGTAATATTATAATGAAAAAGAACTGTTCCCGTGTATTTTCAATGTGTAAAAAAATTGTCTCACTTCTTTGTGATGTGCGTCCAAGAAATGTGAAAATACTCTCACAACTCTTTGATTCAAAGTTTATGAAAATCTCATGTAAATGCGCTCGCACCTTTCATCGCCAATTTTTTTTTAGATTAAGCTCTTACTCTATATAAACTCTTAAATCATATGACTTCAGTCACTATGAGTAGTAAAAGTCTTGGCAGAACAAGAAAGTACAGAGCTAAATAGAAAAAAGATAAAAAGACCCGAGAAAGAACAAAGAGAAAAGGACAGAGAGCACAGGAGGCAGAAATGGCAGATTGACAGAAAGCTAACATTACTCATAGATAGAAGCAGCAGAAGAAAGAGTGTAAAAGAGAAAGAAAGAGACCGCAGAGACAATGAAAAGGAGAGTCCGAAAGCTCTTCCTAATCCCAGTGTACCGCTATGGAGTCTCCAAGCAGCCATCAGCATCCTCCGTACGCCACACCAGCAAGTTTAGGGAAGGCCGTGCAGAGAAAGAGGCAGAGTATGTCCCCTCTGCATGGGTTATTGCATCCATTGAGAACAAACTAAACGCAAACTAATAACTGACAATCTAGATGACCAAGCAGTGACATGCCAGTTAATAGTACCGGAGAGAAGGAAACGCAGTGATGCTCTATCACCAAAAAGAAATTATACCTGCGGAGGCCTTCTTTAGGCGGTGCGGCATCAGTGTCAAAACTGCGAATGGGCAGCAGAAAAGACAAAAGCGATATATTCTCATAAACGATAAAGAAGGACAGTAGCTGTTCCGCAATTACCATGTTGACATGGTAATTAGTTTCGCCAAGTTATGTGAACTAACACAACTGCAGGGGATCCCAATGACCCTGTATGTGTCGCTACCATGAGAACATTAAACTTCTTGCAACTTGCATTTACAAGCTGTACTGAATACCTGGTTGGAAAGACAGTGTGCTACATTGATGCAGAGCAGTGTGTTTGAACAGGGAGTGTGAGTTTTGTGGACCGTCAAGCTCGGTCAGTATTTTGACAGGCTGGGTAGCACACCACCCTGTCCATACTACCAATGGAACATCTCACCATATGGAGTTGCGCAGAAAGAGTTACCGACTGTAGATCTCAGCTTTGCCAATAACAAACTCTATTCGCTCGTCATTGTTTTGACGCAACTCCCCAGCACAATAAGCCTCGACATTTCAAGAACATTTTACAACCAGGATAAATCAACATTCATGAGGGCTTTGCTGAATCGGGAACCAGAGAGAGTTGCAGCCCAGTGACAAGTTGCTGAGAAAGTCCGTGGTGGTTTTTTGCATTTTCAGTTCCAGAGTCGACATGTCACAGGATATAACTCAATCGATGTCACGTCTGTGACCGGTCGATTATTTACCATTTCATAACAAGCAAGTTGCATTCAGTAAATGTAAACGCATTCTTATCAAGCTTATTCATTCACATTTGCATAAAAGGTTAAGAGTTTACAGTACATGCCAAAGGTTTGTAGAGTTTTTGTTCTGCTCACACATACCCTACTACTGTATCATATAGGTCCCGTCTGTACGTGATTAATTTAATATTTGTCCTCCAATATAATGGCAGATTTGTAAATTTTGTAGCAATATGATGTAGAGCAATCATTGATGCATATATAAATAAACAAATAACCACTATAAATTTGGCTAGCTATTATTTTGCGACATTTTACTTTCCTTGTCTGTCCCGTCTGTGACAAAACATCACTGTGAAATGACATAAAAACAGTTGGTACAATTATGGACTAAGCGCGACTCTTTCGGAGTAACTATTATGAACCATTCAACACAGATATATCTACCAACACAAACACACCTTTTCAAATCTAACGCTCTAACAATGTAAATTTATAGATATATATACATAAATACAATATATATATATATATATATATATATATATATATATATATATATATATATATATATATATTTATATATATATATATAAGAGATATATAAATATATATATATGTATATATATATATATATCTATCTATATATATATCTCTCTCTATATATCTATCTATCTCTATATCTATATCTATCTATATCTATATATATATATCTATATATATATATATATATCTATATATATATATATATATATATATATATATCAATATTGCTGCTGCCCGTGTGTTAAAACTAAGGCCGCTTCAAATGTTACAGCACAAACCATTGTATGTACCAGCTGCTCGGTTTTCCTCTTTACTTTCCTTTAGTGCCATTCAACAATTTCTGACCTCTAGAGCCGTGTATCTGTGTGTAGCCTAGCTACCCGTGGATGGAGGAATCGGGCAACCGGTGCGTGGTCGAATGGTGAAGCGCATTTATACCATGTAAACTCTGACTGCTTTAATCTGATTACATTTACGAAGCCGTACGTGAAATCATGTTCGAACATTCTTAGATTTCAGTAGACTTATTCATCGTATTTCATATTAAAGAGATTACCTATGTTTATTACCGCACTACATGCTTTCTTAGGTTTATATGTCATGTGCATGCAAATTTAAAAATCATATATTAATGTTAACATATCAATATATTACAAATATAACAGGTAACCACCCCGCAGATGCATTAGATGATCTTCAAACGATTCTCACAAAGCATCCCGTTGTAATATAGGGGGATCATCGATAGTGGATGCTTTGGCATTCAACTCCTCGCAAACGGCCGTTATGCCAACCCAACATTCACCTTCGTCATCTGAAATGCTCGCCGGGAAATAGCTGGTATTGTGATACAGTTAATTGCTTCTATTAACGAAAAAATGCAGGTATCTTGTTAAAAGAAAGTATTTTGTCTAACATGCTTGTTCAATGCATCAATTGAAAGGGTACAGGTGGAATATCATGGTAGTAACATTTTCTGCATGTACATAGATTACTGGTGATAAATGGTGACTTATTGCAGACGACAAGCCAGATTAATGGCAAGAGTGAGAGCGATTTTCGACCCGGTCGCTACTCTTTATTCTTGTTGAACTTGACATTTTCATATTGTGCATTGATGATATTCCCCTAACACCCTCGTCTATTTTTGATCCACCGCTTATTTGCACTTGTAATTTATGTATTACAACAAGCGTGACTGTTATATCTTAACAACCATGTGGAAAACACTTACATAGATATGTATATATGTTACAGAATATCTCTCTCAAAAAGAGCTGTATGAAGTATTGCACATTTATAGCGCAGTAAATGCGAACCGGTATTTCTCTTATTTACAGGTGCTAAATCTGGGCACGTACTGTTCCTAGCATGGACATTCATAATGAAGTTGCAGAATATGTCTGCACACATTCGGTGTGTCAGAATCATGCAAAAGCCACCTTTAAAATGATATTTCAGAGTTAATATCTGTGAGAGTGGTAACTGGTGATAAAATAGTGACAATTATGAGCTTGTTTATATTAATATACGTAGCAATCCTTGTGTTCTAAATCTGTGGAAAATCCTTGATACATGACAATATAGTTTATGCTTGCAGTAAACATGTTGCTGAGCCTACGGAGATGAATGTGGCCACAACCTCTCGCCCTTTAATCGATTCGACAGATTCGTGGACATAAAATATATCTTCTGGCGAAATATCAGGAGTACTATATTTGTATTGACCATTCTCTGTTCAGGATGGTTATCTTAGGGACTTCATGAGCCTACAGAAGAACATTTTGACATTTATGAAAAACACAGTGGCTTTTGTCTCCTCGGGATGGTATTGTTTTGTCATTCCCATATTTGGACGTCATTTACCTTGAATAGAGTAAATATTTCGTTGATATTAATTTATGCTCTCAGGCTATTCCTCAAAAGTTATGCACACATACAACAAGCACTGTGCCGGAATAATTATGTAACGAACAACCAAATTAATCGGCAATAAGTGCAATGCATATAGGTAATTGATGATATTCTTAATTGGTATTTGATTGTTCCCCGGTATTCGATAGGACTGTCAAAGTTTAGCCTTTTATGCCAACTTGTTAAATAATTTCGACATAGTATGTTTTTGTAAGAATACAAAAGGTTGCTATTGTACATGCAATTCAGCTGACTGAATAAATTGGCGGCGGGTATGCCATTGTGTTTTGACATTTCAAGACTAGTTGCAACTGTAACACGAATTATTTGCTTAGCATGAATTGACGTCAGGGCAGGCAGAAAATAATTATTTCCCTGTGTATAATGCAGCACACATTAAAGGGAAAATAATTGTCATTTACCAAAAACCATCGACGTCAGAGTAACAGTTACAGCAGTTTGCAATACCAATACGTAATCTGGTATCCACATACGAATTATTGTAATGCATTGCATTTGACAAATTTGTGCACTTGAAAAGGGCAAAAACAGTTCAAAACATGATTTAAGTAGCGCGGGACATATTTCACTGCAGTAATCGGTCATAAACCTTAATTAGCTAAATCTTGCGAAAGTAATGCAGACAAAACAATTCACCCAGTATAAATATGAATACCTAGACAACTGACATGATAGAGTTTATATTATGGGATATTCAACAGCTTTACTGAAACAACTTATCTATTGACTGTGGAAAGTTTGGATTTTAACACATTGTTAACGCAATATATATATATATATGCGATTTGTGACTTGAGCTAATGCACGGCATATTGGCCAATATTTGTTGAGGCTCGGTGGATAATGGAGATATATATTCTGGTTGCAGCAGCATCAACTATAAATCGGACAGCACATGCGGAGATGCTATATTCAATACAGATACAAACATTGCACTACATCCGTCATTTACTTGCAATTATATTACAAGAAAACTTACTTCTCTTTGATTCGTTGAGATTGTCAGGTATCCATTACTCAGAGGGACATTATTTAAAAAAGAGCTTGGTCAAACAAAGACAATACTGATGCGCAAGCCTTGTCAATTTGATAAATGTTGATGGCCCCCAAATTTGCGGTGTCGCACCTCGGCCTCAATCAAGTGTCAAAGGGAATTATTCCAGTGCATGGTAAAAACATATTTCGTAGTCCATCATAACTACCCGATGATTTATTGACATTGGCCAACAAGGCGATGGTAGCTTTCCTTATATGAGATTCATGGGGCGTTCTTCAAAACATTTATTTCGAATACTCTCATGATGTATTTGGCAGCATATGTTTTGTCCGCATTCAAAACGCGATTTCACTCACTTCAAAATGTTTGGAACATGTTTCTGCGGACCCAAATAACAAATTGTGGCATTCGAAACCTATCGATAAAAATATACCATATATTTGTTTTCTTTATAACAAAGATTCAACATCCGCCCGGAGTACCTGATCGGTTTACTTTGCACCACTCAGCATCATCCGTTGCGTTTGACATCAAAGATTATCTCAATTTGTATGCCAACATAGCTCCTTAAATGAGAATATTCGACACAAATTCAGTCTATTTATCTTTATTTATCATATTTGTATATTGAAACATAATGCCCCACAGAGCATTCTTAACAGATGTAAAGCATCACTGAATAGTGATTCACGCAGTGAGATTAACGTACATTTATACAGAGTAGCATGAGCCGACTCGTCCATCTGCATAAAAGCAGGACATCGCTAAAAGCATGGGCGGCAACAGTAACATTGATATAACATATGCTAAAAGCCCCACGATTCATATACTGTTTCCATTAGCTAAGCATTAAAACTAACTATTGCATGAAAGGTAACAGCAGGCCGTTGTATCATTTGAGACAAAGGTTCCCTTTGTATTGTTAAATGTATTATCCTCGCTTATTACTTAGTGACTCTTTGATTAGATTGTGTAAATGATATATATACCCTCTGTGTTCAATGTGGGTCCGACTGAAGCAACAACCCATACACATTGTCATTTCATTAACGAAACCATGTATAAAAGCACGCTTTCGGTATTCGAAATACAGTTCAGTGGCTAATGCATCGCAATTTGTTTGTACTTAAATTGATCATGTATGTCGAGCATATATATATCTAATGCACGAAATTTGTTCTTGTGTGTCGAACATACTGGGGCTACATAACATTTGAAAGCAGTCGCATTCCACCAATTGCAAACCAGCAACTGCATCGTATTTATAATTATGCTAGAAACGTTCAATAATTCAAATAGAGATAACGTCAGACTGACTTATGGCAATAACGGCTTATCCCAAAAACAGTGATATCATTTGCGACTAATTATTTATGCTGTCAAGTTTCCAACGTGTTGGTTCTTTTGTTATCAAAAGCCAATATTTTACTCGAGTATTGCTGTCAATTTTCCATAACGAAATAAAGACTATGATTGATGAGACAACAGTTCTGTTGGTGCAAATTGTCAAGGCGAAAAACCCACTTTGCCATGAAAGATCACTCAATCTAACTGGCAAGATCCCTCAAAACGAGTGACATTATTTATGTGATAACTTATCACATAAAAGGTTTAACAGTTGATACATAAATAATTATGCATCTACTGTACTGCGTCAAATGGCTAACATATCTGCTGGCTATAATTACATAACAGTATTATGTCCTAAGTCAAGCCCATTCACATCCAGATCGTGCGTCTGTCATTTGCATTATGTAAGGTAAATGCAGGTCAGCTCCTATATTTCGTATTTCCTTTATGCAGAGCTAGTGAATGGCGTAATGTTATCATAACGCATCCCCGTACCTGTAAGGGCAAACTTCGAGTGTATACACAGTACATAATCGTCATAAAACGCCAATCACTTGCCAAGTCCAGTACAAATGCAAGAACCTGAAGTATGATACCAGCTTGCCTAGGTATTATGCATACTGCCTTGAGCCTAGCTTAGCACTAGGAGCGCATCGTCACCGAAAATCAAGCAAGCCGGATCAGCAGCCACCACCTCTGCCCTAGGCGATCATACAAGAGCAATAAGTAACAGCAGTTTCCATGTTTGCGTTCATATTTTATATTCGCAAAGGAACAGCTGGTCCTCTCGATTGTGATAGGTGTCAACGGAGTAAGAAAAAAAACATAACCTTAGAAAAGTGAATTTACTTTGTGTGCACGGGTTTTGGCGATTACGATGCCGGTTGTTGGCATGTTCATTTCAGTGTTCAATCAGCCGTGCATATATCTGTAGCGCCTTGCTAAACGGAAATGTACATGTGTCTTCATTAAACCGAAGCCCATTATATGTGCTCTGTATATGTTTTGCTCAACTCTTCTGGACCAAATTGCCCATAGAAAGCATTATTCAAAGGAGGACGCGCACAGTATGTCAAACAGTAAACCACATCGAAAACATATAAACTATGCATCCCGAATAGGCATAATAAATCATAAGCGAGCACGCAAGCTGTGATATATCAATATCCGACATTAGCTCTCGTCAATTGGCACAAACAAAAACCAATTAACATATAACATCGTCACCATGAATGCAAGTCTTTCTCATTGGCCGTGAAATAGTTATTATTGTACCACATTTAATTGCTCCAATTCATGGATGTCACGGAAAGATAGAGGAATATAGGTTTTTGGTTGCTTCTCCAAAAATCAGAGGGCTAGCAAAGTTGATCTGCAATTTCGGCAAGGTATGTTTAAGTAGATATCCTATGGGTAGCTATTGCATGTACAAGTAAGCTGGCGGGTATGCTTATTGTGTTCACAGTTTTTACATTTGTTATCTCGATAGAGCTACAGCAAATAATATTTCCTCCGTTTAAATTTATGTCGTAGCGAGCTGCCAGGAACGATTTGCCTGCATATGAGGCAGGACACATTAAAAGGAAATTAATTGTAATTTATCAAAACATATTTAACTCAGAGCAACAGTTACAGAAAATGCAGTGCCAATACGTTACCAGGCAATCATACATGAATTTCTGTTATGGGTTGCAATTGACCAAATCGGGAAGGGAAGATACAATTTCAAATGTGGTTTAAGCAGCACGGGAAATATTTCATTGTAGAAATGAAGCACTTTACTAAATCAGCTTTATCTGTCGAATGTTATTCAGACAACGCTATTCAGCCAGTGTAAATATGTAGCCCTCAACGACTGGCTGAGTTTATATTACCGGATATTCCACAATTAATGCGAAGCAACTGATTTATTGTCTGTAGAACGTTTGGATATTAAGTACATTGTTATCACTTTATTGAATTGATATTGATTGCTGGCATTTTTGGTTACACAAGACAGCTAGTACCTAATGTCATATGTGAATATAGTTAGTGCACGACATATCGGTTTATATTTGATTAGGCTCGGTGGCTTATGATAAATTACAACTGTATTTTGGGTGCAGCAGCAGCAACTCCAAATCGGACAAGACATAAAGCGGGGGGGGGGGCGATTGAATAAAGACATAAATATTGCAATGCGCGTGTCATTTACTTGCAATAATATTTTATGAAAAACATGTCTTATCTTTGATTCGTTCAGATTTTCTGGTATCCACTACACAGACTGGCATTATTTGAAAAAGTGCCAGGTCAAACAAAGACAATAATGATGCGCAACCCGGTTATTGCTGACGGATATGCAACCGTTTCACTGGATCGAGAAGAATACCGTTATCCACATTTCAACTGACACGCGATTGCGACTCAATCAAATATTAAACCAATACACGATGAACATAATATGGCAGTCAGTCATAACTATCCGATGATTTATTCACACGAGCCAGATGGATAGGTGAAAGTAACTTTCCTGATATGAGATTCATTGAGCGTCTATTCATTCCCATTCTCACTCCTGCAAGACAGTTATGTCGAAAGCTCTCATTATGTGTTGTTGCAGCATATGTTGTGTCTGCATTCATATCCAAGTAAAAACGCAATTTCACTCGCATCAAAATGTTACGGACATCCTTGCTCGGGCCAAAGAACGAATGATTAAATTCAAATTGTATCGAAAAAAACATATCACATATTAAATAACAATGATTCTACAATTGCTCAAAC
Organism: Urechis unicinctus; assembly: GCA_034190875.2. Taxonomy (NCBI): domain Eukaryota; kingdom Metazoa; phylum Annelida; class Polychaeta; order Xenopneusta; family Urechidae; genus Urechis; species Urechis unicinctus. Next base: position 51,994,968 of record CM067351.1, on the reverse strand, counting down.
TACATGACCTTATGACTCTGCCTTACTGCATTATCCTCTGAGTTTGGCGTCAAAGATGATCACAATTTAGGTGCCACCATAGCTCCTTGAATGAGAAAATTCGACACCAATTTAGTCTGTTTATAGTGGTTTATCATATTTCAGTACATGATGTCCCTTTGAGCATTCGTAACAGATGTCAAGCCTTGCTTAACAGTTATTCACACTGTGAGATTAACTTACAGTTACACAGAACAGTATGTGCCGACTCACCCTACTACATAAATGCAGTTCAGCGCTAAAGGCATTGGCGGCAACAGTAGCATAAATATAACATATGCTAAAAGCCACTATATACTGTTTCCATTAGCTAAGCATTAAAGCTTAAATATTTCATAAAACGATGCAACAGGCCGTTCTTACATTTGAAACAGATAATCGGTTTGTATCGTTTAATGAATTTACTCTCGAATATTACTAAGCTACTTTTGGATCGTTCCTATGTATCTAAAGTGATTCAAACTAAGGCACATACCCAGTCTCAACAACATAAACTTTACCTTATGTCAAAGCACGCTTTCGGTATTCAAAAGACATATCAGTAGACTAATACATCGTATTTCTTACTTACATTGATTATATAAATAAAATATGTGGACGGATTGCATGTTGTTTTATCCTTCGCGACATATCTTTTTGTATTTGCTTCGATGTTAAATAAAGGCAATTTGTAATGGTCATATATCGACCATTTGCAAAATACCTGGTCAAATGTATCTCTGTCTGCTCTTACTGCACTAAGTTCATGCTGTTATTTAATGCAGCCGTAATTTATAGTAAATCATTCAAAGATCAATAGACATCTGTGAGAACACATGGGATAAAAGTATTGCAGAGGTTCAAAGCAACTTTTGGTGAATCGGTCTCAACAAACAATCTTACCACAGAAAATAGGTTTGGGGGTTGTGCAGTTTTATTCTTGGGCTCCACCCAGCTCGTTTTTACAATAATGCGTCGTTTGTAGACATCATTCAGGCTGAAAATCTGCAGAATTGCTCGAATGGTGGGAATGAGAAAAAGTTTGATGAAGAGAGCTTGTATCAAGAAGGATATAGTCAGATATATCTCTCATATTAACGAACCAAAACTTCATCCCCTGTCCGATTGAATGATGAAGGATAACGTTAAATGGCAATAAAATGATAATTATGCCTGCGAGCAACAGAAGTGAAATCTAACACAATAGCAATGCTTATCGCCGTACGAAATATGATTAATAGTCTGGTAAGGACAGGTGATATGAAAGGAGAAGAATGTAGAGAGCTGAATGAAATGCCAAATGTCAATGAGGTAGGTGACAGTTAGCTGGGAATTTGATGCTGGACATTACAAATCGTATTTAAAATATATGACGGATTGAATCGTCGGTAAATCTTCCAAAGCCAGCCATTCCACTATCAGATAAGTTAGTAACTTTATCTTTATGGTGAGAACAGCAATATAAGTCTAGTTGTTTCATGCACATAAAATCATATATAGCCATCGTCCGTTGATGTAAAAGCATAGTTTCATATTTTGTGATTTGTCGCTGCAGCCTGACGAAGCTATGGCTCAGTGATGGCTCTGTTAATTACTATAAAGATAGACTGAGTCGGGTTATATTCCTGTACAATACCTCACATTCTCCCCGCGTCCTGCTCTTGTGCATTGATTCACGCTGGCATAATCGGTACTTCTTAAGACCTCGAATCGAAAATATTAATGCATTGGGTCGTTATGGAAACATTTATTTGACAATGTATACTTTCTGGCCATAAGAACATTGCGTGGCCAGTGAATCTTTTCTGCGTTTGATTCAAATATTGATGTGCTGTTTTCTGTAATAATCCCTTGTTCTGCCTCAGTGGCTTCACTACTAGGGTGGATTCATACTTAAATAATTTAATTATGTTGTTGTTGTTTTTCATATTCAACAGCGAGTCACCTAGAGCATGCCATTGATTGTTAATTCGCATCTCTCTCCTTGTTATTCGTCCCGTGGTTTTAATACTCCTAACATTAACCCAAATGCGTACCAAATGCAAATATAATTCGCGAACACTTTACATCTATACGCACTTCGCATTAGATCCATATGACTTGATTAAGTCGCAGAGTTAAGGAGAACTTTACGCACAAAATCGCCGCACTCAAGGACAAGTGGACATCGTAGTAACTTGTCTGCTACACATTATTTGAGTAAGAAAGATGGTAACAACTGCTTCAACATGCACGCTCAGCGCTACCAGCTACCAGAAACTCCCTCAATCATGAGCATGTTATTCACTGTCCATACTTCTGCTTCCTATTTAGATTACAAGGGAACACTTCAGATTCTCTGTTATCATAGGTTTCTTGATTACGCCACCAGTGGACCCCGAGAAGATTACTTGATTAGCTTTGTAGTTACGATTAGTGAGTCTCATCTCGAGCAAGGAGATCGGTCTTGCGATAAACTGTTATGTAAGTAGAGGCAGCTAACTTGCACTGATCCCAAATGTACAATCTATGTGCATCTTCTTTTTTGTATGTGTAAGAGAGAATAAACCAAATATATATTGTTGTGACACAATGCCACAATTGATGACATTTATCAGATGGTGAGTTAGCAACTTAAGGCAACTATTGGACGCACATGGTTTTGCTGTCGAAGTTAAATGCAAGGTAAGTATCCAGTGGGTTATTCTTATGCTATTCTACTGGTTGATTTAATTCAGCAAATCGTTTAACCACGAATATCTATTCTGTATTATTGAAAAAAAAATTATTTCGCAGGGCACATATCTTCAATGCTTGCACATCCTTCTGGGTAAAATGCGGCTATGAGAAATAGACCAATGAACGCATTGTTAAAATGGATTATCCACGATACGTACATGCCCAGATATTGAATGAAGCAAGAAGTTTATCAGTCTAGGTTGGATATACTACTTAAGACGTACATTTGAATAAAAAGGGGAGACTACATCATATAATTGACCTTTTCGCTATGGCTATCGTATTAGGTTATATGCAAGTAGCATTTTATTTTAGAGCTCAGTTATTTTATACCCTTGTTTAACTGAAGGGTTACACCTTATTTATCTAAGGTTTAGAGCTCACCCGATGGGCGTATTTTATCATTTCGCCGTTTGAATAATTCAGCATGCAGATAAAGGGCCGTTATTCAGTCAACATCGAATTGTCATTAGAAGTCAAAACAATTACACTTGCATTTTGCAAAACATTGTCAACATATCTCGCTCAAGTATTATAACAGGAGTCGTATCTTCTAGCGTTTATATAATATGGTTGACATCAGGTGGGACAATTGTTATTCAATAAAAAGGCCAAGCATAATCAGGCGCGCGTACAGCTAATGATGTTAGTCGATAATTATAGAGCCAAGATGAGCGTTTCTGTATGCATATTAAATTATATCCAAGCAACGGCGACGCTAATGATTGATAATTATAGAGCGATGTTATGGATCCGATTGCGCCCTTGCGCCTTTTGTTACGCCAAACATTAAGAAGCGAAGCCGATATCTGCCATGAGCAAGTATAAAACATCGCTATTGATGTTTGCCAAGGCGAAATGTTTAATAATAATATTAAATCACATATGCACAATTATGGACTGTGCTTGAACCAGATGTACGATAGTCAATTAGGATATGAATATAGCAATGAGGCTTTTATTGTCATGCAAGAATGGTTAATGGAACCCTTCTTCCTGTTAATCAGATATTTGTAATAATACTGAAGCGCAAGCGCCATGCTTGTAGTTGGATCGGTAGTTGGTCATTATAATACAGAAAACAATATTTAAGTTTTTCTGGATCATAAATTAAATGGTGAAGGGTGATATACCTAAGCATGATCTCCATACTATTGCAGTCAATCATATACTCCAAATGATTTTATCACATGCGAGAAACTGAACAGTCACATATGTTATCATCGGCAGTTATTCAAAGGCATTTTATTCAATTTCCGCAGCACATAATCAACAAAACAGTGTCGCATACTTCCATGATCAATTAATGAAGTTTATATTCTGTCCGCATTTGAATCGTTTTCAATACTCTCTTTATCTCATCCCAAAATTTAGGTGGCAGTCCCAACATATCCAAATAATTACAACCAAAGCAATATATAACCTATGAATACAAATATAACACATTACAGTTTTTTAATCAATATTCGTGTACATTAACCCAGGTTTAATCACCTGATTACCACGTTCCATCTTGTATCATATATTGGCCATGACATAAACCATTGTTTCAATTACTACGCCATAGTAGCATATTGAACGGAAACGTGTGGCATCAATCCAATGTGTTTATCGTCATTTATCGCCCAGTGATCTAACACCACGAACGCCCTCATGAGATGTCCAACACGTGTCAATCATTGCAGAACAGCTTGCACAAATTAAGATTAGCTTACGGCTAGACGACCAACATGCACTTACTGACCTATCTACATAAATGGAGTACAACGCTAAACGCATTTACGGCAACAGTAACCTACAATAACCATTGGTTACAAGTCTTACCATTTATATTCATCTTATCTGCAATTACAATAAGCGAATGTATTACACTTGCTGCCCTCTTGCTGTAATCAAAGACTATTTTAAAATCTACAGCAAGTCGTATAACTAGGTCCTAGGCTTTCCTTCAACATTTTCCTATTACAAATTCATATGTTTTAAAGTATCACCGTTACATCTAAACATTTGCTTGTTACCCAGTTACACACCGACGACATTTTTAGAGAGTCAAACCCGAGCATAATGTCAAATCATCAACGAAACATTAATATTATTAAGCTAAAGGCATTTCAGGATATTTATCAATACACTAGTACATCGCATTGGACTCATTTATGTCAAACAAATATGGATCTTGTTCGACATTTTGATCTAAACGCCATATCAATATATCAGTAATACAACAGGTAATACATTACACATTTAAAAACAATTTGTCGAAATAATTCCTCGCAGGTTCGAGTTACAGCCCAGTAGTACCGGCATGTGACCGTTCGGCCATTATGCAGGTATTGCTTCACTAACTGTTTCGCCATGCGGCCGTATTGACACCAGTGAAGTCACACAGTGGTAGCCGTTGATGATCCATTTTTCGTCTGGTTGTTGGTTTTAACTTTTAACCAACCACGATGGTCAGCGCTCGACCACTTGCAAAACACCTTGACGAATGTGTCACGGAACTGTCTGCTCATACTGCAATATAACACAAAGTTGATGCTGTTGTTCAGTAGAGCCATGATATCCAGTAAATCACCCAAAGGCCAATAAACATCCGTGAAGAAATCAGGGATGAAAATACTGCAGAGCGTTAGAACACCCTGTGGTAATTCGGTCAAAAGAAACAATCCAACAACAGCCAATAGCATGGCGGTTGTACGGTTGTGTTCTTGTGCCCTCTCGGACTCGTCTTTACGACCTTGGGACTTGAGGCGCATGCGGCGTTTGTAGGCGTCGTGCATGGCGAAAATCAGCAGAACGGTTAGAATAGTGAGAAGAAGACAGGGAATAAGTTTGATGAGCAGCGCTTGTATCCAGTAATTGAACTTATTTAGGAAAGGCTCTGATATATCGCTCATATTGACTTCGTAGTAGAACTCATTCTTTGACTGATTAGATGCTGAAGGATAAGGCAGGAGTGCGATGGCATTTACAAGATAATTTGGTATGCAAATGACTGAAGTGGAAACGAAGATAATAGCAATGCCTATCTTTGTACGAAATATGCTGCATAATTGACTACTCTGGCTGGGATAGCAGATATAAAGAAAGCGAAATATAGCAAGCTGAATGGTAAGCCAAATGGCAATGGTGTGGCAGACGACAGAAAAATTTATGTGGAACAGCAAAAATCTTATCCATAATATATTACGGGTTGAGGGAAACTGAAGGGCAGGGTCTTTCATGATATAGAAATGGAGGCTGACTGGGAAGTAAGAGAGCATGGTAAGTAAATCTGCTACAGCTAGCCATGTTAGTATCATGTTAGTACAAGAAGCCATATTCTTTCTGGTGAGTACAACAATATTAGCCCACATTGGCGATTATTCCCCAGAAGCACACTACGGTTGCAATATAACCATGAAGCTCCATATAGCGCTGGCTAAAGTGGAAAAGCCTAGGGTATTTCGGGACGTAGCTTTCCGGTGATGCGGCCGTGGTATTTAGGGCGAAGAAGATGTCGGTGTTCTCCAATCCTTGCGAGGGGTACAGTTTGGTTGGCTCCATTGTCCCCGACAATAAGGTTGCAATGATTGTTTACAAGATGTGATGGTACCGATGACTGGTAAACCGATAATTACTAATTGTCCTGCAAACAGATCCATGTTATTTTCAGACGTTCGGAAATTATTTAATCTCAAGTAAATCTTCAGTTGGAGATGTCCACGACGGATATGTATTCAGATAATATAAAACATTCATGCTAAATACATTCAAGCAGACTCACAATATACCATGCACTGTGGATAACAGGTATGTTTCTTGGACGAAGAGAAAATAATTAAACTGGCAAAACATTAAAGTGTATTACAGACGGAGGTTAAATACTGACGACGAATTGAGGACCAACGAAGAAGTTGGTGTATAACTGTGTTATTTGCGATTACAGAATTCCAACCAGGCTAACTAACAAAGCCTTTATTGTTGATTTTTAATTGTTGCTCAGCAAAGCTCTCATTGATAAATAAATGTCTTTTTCCAGAGCTGACAGATGCTGTTTATTCCCGCCTTAAATAGATCAAATAGACCACGCTTCCTGCTGATGCATAAAGAAGACTTAACCCAAAGTCGCAACCGACTTTGGCATACGAAGTACTGAATTATACAGTTTAAGAAAATCAGATATAACAGGACAACCCGCCGATAGTGATTATAAATACACAGCCCAACTTGTAACATAACAGTAAGAATAAATTCATCAATATTGAGCAGTATGACTATAATTTTGATGAGTGCACCACGCCAAACTTAGGGAAGACGCTATTTATTCATATCACGATGTATTAATAGTCATGTAACAAATTAAGTTTAAGCCACGAACCATTGGCACCAGCAGACGCTCCAAGCTTTCTCTCCTACATGTACTGAATCTCCACGAACGTTATAACCATTTGTTCATGGTAAGTCGCAATTTAAAAGTGGCCCCATGCAGCACAAATTACATGAGGTGCCATAATATCACTTCCTACGAAATTGGTGCCGATGCGGGAATTATATTGGCAAAAGATGGTGCTTTTCTGCCACTATCCACCATAAGAAACATGAATAAGTTCGCAGAGCAAGCTAGGTTCTGCCCGCCCGGTATTAAACTAATTAGTGCAGGTCGCCCTCGTAACATTAAGTCAGGCTGACTTAGTTGATAATTCTTGAGACTGCAGCCAAGTCGGTAGAATTTGTCGAATCATAAATATTAAGACAATGTGGCATAACCATTATGGGGTTATTTATCGGGCAATTGTGAGGCCAGTGACATTTCGGTAAGGATAACCCAGTGATTTGTTTGCGCTTCTGGTTTAGGTAGATTTATATTGGTTTTATATAACTGCTTTGCTGATCGCACCAGCAGCACTTTGTTTTATTTAATCGCTTCTCTGCTTTAACACGCCATTGGTTGGTAATTTGCTTCTCTTATTGCATAAAACAGAATGCCTACACACTTTAGTTACCTTTCCGCGGGATGAAGAGGGTGGTGTAATATAAACGGTTGATAGCCTACATAAGCTAATACGAACATCAGGCCTTGATTTTAGCGAGAGGCATATCATTCAGCGTCGCTACCAAGAGCTGGACGCATGGGGTAGACTTAATCATTTAAATGCATGACCTGATCATCAACATCACTTCGGAATTCTAGCAAAAAACCAGAACTCTTGTCCAGCGCCCGATGTCCGTTGAACCTGTTACAAACCGAATCTAGAAACACCCTTAGCACAACCAGCCGCCAGCCTCTGCTGAATCGTGAGCATATTATTCACTGTCCATTATCCCGTCGCCTATTAAGATTACAAGGGAACGCCTGGGGTTCTAGTGTACCGCGAGGAGTGTATTTGATTAGCTTAGCCAGAGCGACGATTGAGCTTTACTAGGAGTGAGGATATCGGCACTAAAATAAACAGTTAGGTAAGAAGGGAAAACAAACAGGAGTGCTCCAGGTCTGGTGTTCATTCAGTGTGCGGTACCACTATGTGGTACCAATATCGCACTTATCTCTAGATACAGCTAGGAGATTCTTATTTCAACCGCTCTTCGGCGTATGTAACTGAAGGTTTGACCGGACTCAAGGGGAGCAGGCATATTCGTTGCATCGTACCATTTGAACGCGATTGATATAATCAATGAGGAGGCCTCTAACACCTTCAGGTTCGGTAATGCAGACGAGCCCCGGCGAAATTCATATGCAAACTATTGGATGTCAAGGGTCACGCTAATGATATTATATTCAAGGGTAACTTCCGGTCAGCAATGCATCTAGCTTAGTTTTAATGCTGTTGAATATATGAATCACGATTTTCAAGTTACCATGCATATGGCGTTGCGCGAACGCGGGTTTTTAAGGGATCGACTGATATAAAAGATCATTGTAGTTTATAGCAAGCTCACTCGAGGCATTGATCAGATATTTTTACTCGATTGTACCTCAATGTTGTACGTTTGTAGGTTTGTCAAACGCCCTTAAGACCATGTGGGGTCCTCAGCGGCATTCCTGCCTCCAGCAATAAACGTATTGTATATCGATTACCAAATAGCGCTAGATTGGTTCTTCGAATTATTACGCTGATAATGGAGCTTGACTGACCTGCTCAATGTGATGACCTTGTGTTCAGCTGCTCAACGATCTCCTTTTCCGACGGCAGCGACCTACAGACAGTTTTAGGCAACGCTTAATACCCCAGCGAGCATTACAATATGTCAAAGATTACTTGATGCTTCGTAAAACCCGCCTGTTAGCATGGTTTGGAGTTTAACGACAGTGCAATCCCGCACTGCGCTGCATTCAACAGAAACTACCAAACAGCGCTAGGCAGCGTTTTCTATCTCAAAGTAATTGTTCATCCCCCTAATATATGACATATGCGTCGTGAAATAGAGCAATTATGCGCCCGGATGAGTTGGTCTAGACCGCGTGCATGACAAGCAGCCATCAGAAATGTTTCAATCCAAGTGTTGTTTCGCTCGTAGAGTGAGTTCGCCCAACGGTGCATGTTAAATGTATGTCGATTAATCATTAATCAAGAGCGAATGGTGCCAGATTGAAGGAAAACAGTACAACAAGTGCGGAGTAAGTACTTCACTTGGAAGCATGGAGCAGATGCATTGGGCCGTTGCCGCCTATTGTCGACGTTTATTAGCTAGCAGATCGAATAAGCCTTACGCTTTGAAGATTAACGCGCGATTTAGCACTACAGAGACCGAACCGAGGCTGTGAGAACTACAAAGCTATATTAATGACCCTTACATATATCACGGAGCGCCAGAGCATGTTTTATAATGCATGAACTCGCCCGCTTTCCTGCCAACGACCATGGTTCTATTCTATACAAGGTGCGGTAAAGTCATTAGGCTGAGCCGAGCTCCTGCTTACCACCGCAAATCATTTGCAGAAAAGCCAACTGCAGTCTCACGTTGCGTTAACGATACACTTGATGCTTTTAATATATCATCCTTTGCAGTCGTTCACAATCAGCTTATACAACTAGATAAAGCCATATTCATTAACCGCGTATATCAATGGATTGATAAAGAGCGCTGGACAATGTTCATGATTAATAAGCTGCCGCAAGCACACATATATAACCAGATTGTGTGGCTGTTTGATAGTCAGAACATATAAATAACTAACCCGATGACAATAGAAGCGTTGATTAAACATGAAAATACGTTAATTACATATTTACCTCAATACTAGCTTGTCATGTTGGACAGAACACAGCTTGCTTCACATTCCACCACGATGTCAATCCAAAGGTTCAGCCAGGTAATACAGGAACAGCAGAAACATAGGCGTGTTGGTATATATCAGAATATACCTTCGTCCTTGATCGCTACTTATCTCCGCCCCGCGAATGATTGCTCCCGCCGATGAGGTGGTATAGAAAGCGAGGCAAATTAACCAGATAGGCGGGTATTATACACGTGTATACTGATAAGTTGTCCCAGGCTTGCAAGCACATCTGTGAATTTACAACGCCCACTTCATCCCGCACTTTCGCATTGCGTTGTGCGATGTAAGGTGGCAAGCTGGCAGCTAGCGGCGTGAGGATGGCGAGCCTGTCTATATAGGCCCACGCGACGGCGCCACTGACTGGCCGCTAATCCTGGGCGTGCGTGGGATTGCGACACGGGCCAGCGTATGTGTGGTGTCTGACACTCGTCTGACAGCATAGTTTGCACACAGTAACGCATAAAAAGAACGGATAGCTCATGGCGGTCCGGTTAACTCAATCCATCGCGGAGATTAATAGCAAGACATACCAAATACTTGGCCGCAACTTTTTGTGGCCGCCATTGACAATAGTTCTCAGAGTGGAATACATTTACAGAGCCTTCCGATTACATTAACGCGGTGTCAAACGGGGAACTCTATCGCCTATACAAATCACGACAACTCGTAAACTAAATTTTTCGCTGTCGAATCTCGTTCAAATCACTGTTGAGATGTACTTGGTAAAGGTTAAGCCATTGCCTTGTACAAAAAAGACAGGGCAACCTCTGGAACCGGATAATTTAGTTACATCGTCAGTGAGATTCCTGATGGTAACGCCATGTTGCATGACCAAACTGCACCGCGACCTTTTCAGTAGCTATGTATCAGTAGTGGCTGCCTTAATTCAATGCATTTTACTGTAGACTCAAATAACTATTCCAGACCAAAGCTCCAACAACAGCTCCGCAAAAGTGTCTGAACTCATCGTGAGCCTGGAGAGGACCATCGACTATGCGTAGCAATATGACATGATGGATGTGCTCCCTAATATTGTCAGCGTTGTCATCTTATGAACTGCAAACTGGAAATGGGACTTTTATTGCAAAGCCACGGTGGCTGGCTGAAGCAGCCTCGCTTTCATACCGATCCTGTTGTAGATTGCGTCACTTGCCAGGGCTCGATGTCAGATCGGGGTCGTCTCATTCTTGATTAAGCAGTAGATTCACGTCGGATTTCCACCACAAAATAAGTATGTAATCATGAGGCTACTATTCTGAAGTAATGTGCGGTCGATTAGACTTCTCTGGGGCTTTAACATTGTAGCAAATGCCTTTTGTGGTTGCTATTTTTACGTTCATTTGTCTCTGCAATCTCTCGGTGATATCTCCCTGGAGTACCGACATGCTGTAGTTCCGTCTCGTGGAGATTGGTGTGATAAGCTTTGACCGATCCCCGGAGACTGTCTTGGTTCCGGGCATAATTCACACGAAGAAAGCGAATTGGTTGCGATGTACCATTGGTTATCGGTCAGGCATTCTCGTACTATGGCCTCGGAATAGGATTTGGGTCACATAATTTAGTGGAATAAAAAAAAATCCACGGCGAAACAGATCAGTTATACGACAGAATAAGATGAATCTAGCAGAAACCTTCTTATTGACATTCGGTTAATTTCTAGCAAATCTGAATAATTACGTTTCAATCGCTGCATTAAGTCTTAAATGACTCCATGTACGCATGCGCAGCTTCTAGATTCTTCCCCGGTGATAGATGAACAAACATGTGCGCATGCGGGTTAACAAAGAATGAATGCGGCAATTACTGTCGTTTCCAGGTGAGTAAATTGATATGTTGATTTATAATGTAATTATGGACATGCTAAATATATCAAGAGGTGTGCTACAGTGGCATGTCAAGTTTCAGCTGGTTTTAATCGAGCCGGAAACTGATCTGCTTCACCTTATTACGTTTCAATACATGTATATGTAGTAGCAAAGTGGTGACGGATATCAAACCGTTACATTGTCATGTTGCCATCATTGTATCTAACAGCGCTCACTCTTTCAAAGTGGTGACGTCGTCTAGCAGCAAATACATCACAAATATAAACTGAAGCAGCGGCTTTATCGCGAGTGATTTGAGTTTCAGCCAATGTTCATTAATAATAGGAGGGGTCGAGTTTAACAAAATATTAATTGCACAATTTATGTAAAATACATTCAGGAATTCAAATGGTTTTCAGAGAGCTGGAACCATGAAGCGATACCGCTTAATTAACACCTATTTCTCTAGCACGGCATAGTTGCTATATATGGGTACAATGGAGAAAAGCAGATCGATTATAATTTAACGAACAGGCTCTATTTACTGATTTCTTATTATTATATCCTGGATACGTTCGATGAATATTTCTGAACAATAAATTCATCTTAACGCGGGTTTGCTCAAGACACTGGTGCGTTGTTCCCTAAACCGGAGCGCCAGGCTGCTGATTTTTTTTGCACAATATCAAAGCGATAAAGTTCACTAGTTAACACGAATATATGTTTTCGAAACTGAAAAAGTGAAGCAGAAATAACGTGGAGAGAAATCTAGTTTCTAAGCAGCATCGCTTGATACTGCTATTAGTCTAATACCGTCCCGATTTATCTCACTTGTGCTGAAATGAGATTCTCGTTGCCTTCAATAGCAGAGAACATTATGCTCACGAGGCTACTGGCGGCCTGTCTCGTTATGATCTATCTCTTCTCCGGTTTGAACTGATCCTGCTAACGTTATGATGATTGTGAATGCTAGGTCATTCAATTGGTTCACTTTGTGAGTAGATTTCATAGACCGAAATAATCCACCAGTACCTGATTTTCACCGACGTTGTGAAATCTGAAAGTAGCGTTTGAAACACAATGTTTCCTAACCGTTATTGGTTGCTATCTAGTGGAGCCAGGGCAATTACCTGCTGTGTTTGCCTATTCCGACGATTCACTACCCCATGCGTGTCTTCAATACGGAAGAAAGCGGCATTGTTCGTACAGGCTCAGTTAGCGCGAGCAGTACGACATTAACAAACCAAGTAAATCATAATACCGACGCGCTATGAACCGAACGGATCATTACGTTATGTGTGACGATACATGTTGAATGTTCGGTTTGCGATTGCTGCAGATTATTCTTGAATGTTGTTTAGATTGAGTTAATAATAAGTAACCCGCTAGTATGGGGAGCAGAAGCTAGAGACGTTTGAAGAATAGAGAATCGAACTGTCAGTCGACTATTGAAATAGTAGCCTTCATATAGTCGGGTTTACGTCGCGGCCGCTAGGAGGGCCACCGTCGCGCACAACGATTTTTACATTGGGGCATGTTTCTTTGCCTGTCAAACTGTCAGCGCTTTGTTCGCGCTTTACCAGTTGCTGTTTTAAGTTCCAGCGTTGTTGCGCGCATTCTTGTTGCGTGTGTATATCTGTACAGAACATTAAAGACGTCGTTGAAAGTGTCAAGCGTATTTTGAGCTTCTCTTAAGTTCATCTGAACGCTGTCACGTCGCAATGAGCACATTGGAAGCAGTTCGCAAACACAGAGATTATCGTAAAATAGTGCTCCAAAATGTTACCAGCTTCATTCATCTCCAATGTCCCCTTCTAAGTGGAAAGTACCCCAGCTGAAAAAACTTTCCTCGAAGATAGCGGAATCCCTTGCTCGAGTTATAAGAAAACTAAGCTGGTAGAATTAGTAAGAAATGCAGCACTGTAAATATTGTGGACTTGGTCGGGGAAGATGATGGAGAGAATATTTACAACGAAGGCAGATCTATTCGCATAGAGGATCAGCAAGTCAATTTCCCAGATCCCAACACACTTTCTGCATGGCAGGCTGACATGTCAAATGCACCCGAGCTTACTGAGGCTTACTGTCTTATTTATTTGATGACCAAGTGCGAATGGAGTCCCAGCAGGGTGGCATCGTTTGAAAGCGAAAGCGTATATCAGCTGTTCCTCAACAGACACATACATGCAGCTGAATATAAATCCCTGAATCATTGTAGGTGTTATCTGAGGGGGAAATGTGTCCCAGTCAGAGCAACCATACAATTTATGGCTTCTCCTCTCCCCATCTGGTTCCCAAACCTTCCTACGCTGGGATTTAAAGCGCTTAGTAGGAAATCTGGCGAAGCCTTTCACCTCATTCATCCAAGGGTGTTTTGTTGTTTTCGACGGGAAACCGACAATGTGAAGGCTGCTATTGTTAATGGCTTATTTAGGAAGAGGAATATACCGGCGAGTATTGTAACGTCACGAGCAGAGGATCGTGAGTCATATCAACGCCAGTGCAACCTGAATTGCATCGCCTAAAATGTGTTCAAATTAGTGACAGAATCATTCTGTAAACGAACCAAAATATACATAATGAGCGACATTTTGTTTGAACTTGTTGCTGTAGTTCACGACAGTTTTATTGGGTTTTTTGCAACCCACATAGTCATTCGGGAAATACGGTTGCTTACGATAGGACAAGTGTGGCTATCAATACTTTTTTGGGGTCGTCTTTTAGAATGAAGATTAAGGTTAACTGTCTTAGCCATCTGTTCCTACCTCTTTTGATGCTCGACATGTTTTCCATTCCTGAGTTATTCTAACAGAAAACTGCAAAGAAGGATATCAAACGAAGCAATACAGGAATGATCGATCCTCGGACTAATGCGAAGTATCTCCATATAGCACACATTTGTTCGGAAGATTCGAATTCGCTTCAGGAAAATCATACCATATATTGATGCATATATCGACAGCAGGGTGTGACATGCATCTCTTGCTACAAGTGGGCACATTTGGTAGGTTTTGAACGTCAGACCATTCTTGATATTAATGCAATATTGCATAATGTTGCCAGCAGTGATTTCAGACAGCTCACACCATACTTAATTATATGTAAAACAATAATGATCAGACCGATCATTGGTTGTGTCATGTCATTTAACCTTCTAACACTACACCTTATTCTATTAATAGATGACTTTAAATCATGTCGTCCTTGGTCCTTGTTGTACCCACACTTACCTCGCCAGATAGCGAGTACAAAAGTCATCCGTAAACATTATTCTCATTGGGTAATATATGCCCTGACTTTCATTTTAAAATAAGAACCTTTTTCCTCAGCGTGGGTATTTGTATTTACTAAAATTCGTTTCGAGAGATGTTTTTACACAATGCGACACTATTTTGGTGATTTTGGTTATGTCAAACAATACAACAAAAGCCTCTTTGGTCGTGGAAGTGCATACAAGTACAATGGATCATTACTTAGAATTAGTTACAATATTTTAACATATTGGAAGTAAAGACCACCAAGAACAATTTAGAAGGTAGAAGCGGCTAAGTAAGAGTACAGGATCTAAACAAGATAAACAAGCATTTAAAAAGTAGGCTACGCAGGGAAATGAAAATGCACAGAATGAAAATGTGCGAAACTTGATAATTGGAGTCATTTAAACATAGGAAGAAGATGATAAATGTTACAGAAGATGCGAACAGGTATTTAAAGAAGGCCAAGTGAAACTCAGTTCAGGCTAAGCCAAAAAATAACCTAGAAGGATCTGGCGATGTAATTCTGGCAGAAGTAGTTTGTTAACCGTTCTACATAGGGTAGGTTAAAAGCTATCAGAGAGGTCGCCTGAGGTTTGGATAAAGCACAGAGAAGTAGGGGCTAATTACGTACTGCCAATGACTTTTAAGCACGATAAATTATCACGAAACCAGATGCAAGAAGGCCGGTGTGTGCACTTGGATTATTTGGTCAAGAACTCCTCTGACCAGGCCCTATTCAAATATTAAAATGGCGCAAAAACTCAGTAGCAAATAAAGAGTAAATGCTGTTATGCGAGATTACAAGCTTCGAGCTTCTTCAACGAGGAATGTCAAAACAGGATTGGGAAGATGCCAATCGAGGAGCAAGAATGAGGAGTGGAAAAGAAAATCATCAATGACGACGGGTCAAATTACTGAGAAGGAACAATCGGGTAGGGATTTGAAAATAACAGAAGTGGGGTGGGGGAGAGCGAACATTGAAATACTCACTAACCTTGTAACTGCATGATGCATGAGGGTTTGCCACACAAAGCAAGTCAGAATTCAGCAAGTAGGTAGCCGAGGCAGTTTAAACATGACCCAGGAAGTTGGTGACTGATTGGCTCTGCTGATGAGTTTATGACAGGTGGCACTGATTGTAATCAGCGAGCTGGCCGACGTGGTGCTGAAGTCGCCCACGATGCACGCCTACGATATAAGCCAAAGAGCAGCCGCCCGGGCAAGGCATCAGTCGCTCGTCGTAGGGGTAAGGCGGACCGAACATAGCTGTTGCGTTTTTCACGCGCCCTTTCTCTACTTGGAAACCTTGAATAAAGAACAATAGAATGATTAACAATGCTTAGCCGTCCTATCGCATTCGAGCTGGGGGTTTGGTTATTTTGTCAGAGAACATTAGATATCCCAGGAACATTGTCCGTATTTGATCGATATAGTCATGCTTCACAAACATTGGGCTCACAAGAAACGTTTATAACAAGCATGAAAGAATATACCACACAAAATAAGCAATACATATGATTTAATTTCATTGCGTTGCCAACAGAAGTTGAATGAAGTCCAACCACATGCCAATAGGTAACACCACTGTGTACAAATAGGACATTTCAATTGTTAAACAAAGCAAAGTCACCTGTACCAAGCATTGAACACAACGATAGCACACTCTGCAACGAATTGATATTCGCCCTCTTGTTCGGTTTAAAAATAGCAGTCTGACATGGCCATGATCTGACTTTTCGAACAACTGGCGACGTTTCGAGGCTATAATCAAGCCAATCACTCCTGTGGTTACATTATTGACGAGGGTTTCCACGACATTAAGATAGCCATGCCATGGTCCGGTTAGTTATCGGAGATAGAACCCTACCTATGATACTATTCGGTAGGACCAATGGCAATTGGTTTGAGTTTTCGTCATTGTATGCGAATCTCCAACGAATGTTGGCAACGGGCTGGGAGTGTTGCACTTTGAAGAGTGATATCCAAAATGAGTCATTTGACACGCAAGAGAACAAAATTGACGGGTGTAGCTTCCATTTACGCAATTGGGGGAGGGGGAAAAATCGCCACGAAAAATAATCAACCTCTTCTATGGAAACTATGTAACTATCCCAATCCACTTTTGTATGTGGTCGTGTTATCCTTGCATCAGTGTATCCAGAAACTATTCTGAATTCTCGGAGAGTACGGTAAGTGCTGTAGCTGTATTTACTGTAACGCTTGGCGTTCTGACACTGTATAACGAGAACCTATTGTTTCATACGTTCACTACAACGAGCAAACGAGGTAAATGTACTACACGTTGAAGTGCATGTGAGCCTGGCATCTCATCAATCGACATTTCCGTTGATTGCTTACATACAATGGGCTGACAGTACATTTTGTGGCAGAATGACAAAAGGTTAATGATTCCAAAATATTATGCTTGTATGTCATAAGCCAGAATAAAGGGGCTTTGATTCTGTACTACAACTCAGATGTACGGCGCTGTGGATCCAAATTGCTCTAGGGCGTTGACATTGCAGCATATGCCTTGCATGGTTGCTATGTTTGCGTTCATTTGTTCCTTTAATCTCCCTATGACATCTCCCTGGGGTACCAAAATGCTGTAGCTCTATTTCATGGGGTCTGGTTGGATTAGCTCTGACCAATTCCTGGGAGCTAGCATACTCGCATGAATAACTCACATGTAAAAGGCCAGTTGGAAGCGATAATTCCCTGGTGCCAAACGGCAACGCTTGATGCATCTATGTATGGAATGCAAAGTGACTTGTGCCACTAACAGTACATTCCACAGAATGCAGCTGCCTTGTTCTGGTGATATTTTGTGATACAAGCCTTTTAAGTATCATTTCACAGCAACGTTTCTTTGATGGCGGTCAGCCTTCTGGCACACTGACGTCATCGTTCACTACCTACATGACAAACAAAGACTGAAGTAGCAACTTGATCGAGAGTGAGCGCGGCTTGGAATAGTAATCTAATAAATATTTATTCTATACATAGTGTCAAGCTGCACATGACATTATTTGCTCTATTTACATGAAATATTCAGGAGATAAAACGGGATGTAAATGGCCATTAGAGATGGAAAGACGGAGGGATAGTGCTAATTTAAGACGCATTTGTAGGTGATGCATGGAGATGATAGACACGAATGCTTATGAAATAATAGTTTCAACATGGGATATCTCTTATTTTTGTTTTTTCGATCACGATGATATTCTATCCGAGCTGGTCTAAACACAGTGAAGTGGGTTAAAGTAATTGATGATTGTCATAAATGATAATACATGCGAGGGAAATTATAATACCGAATGGCACGATGCTATGTGACAAAGCTGCAATTCGATGAAGGTCAACCACGCTGCTAAGCTCCAATAAATCGGATCGTTAGCGCATGCAATAAAACTATGTGCACAATATATCCCTGTTCTTTCCATTCCCAATGACTACACCCAAATATGCAACTTTTATTGCCTATATGATGTGTTAGCTTTGCTTATAGAGAGGCTAAGACTTTGATCGCTACATCTATGAGCTAGAGGAAGGCCAGGCTGACATTAGTGTAGCATAAGCGCGGTGTAAATGGGAACAATAATATTACTAGAGAGGGTGTTTGACCTTTTCCTATATGCCTGTCCGTTAGATACAAATGCAGGAAGCAAGATGGAGCTGCTGTGAATAGCCTTATGACGCGAGATTAGGGACAATTAAATTGAGCTGCAAGATCAACTAGTCCTCTAATCAAGAAAATGATTTCGCAAGATAATTCCTTTTATTCATGGGGATATATAATCATTTCTTGTGACAAAACAATTTCCTCGTGTAATATCGATTTGCTCTTCCTGCTACTGCAGCATTCGCTGGTTGCATATTCTGTGCGGGCTCTAACCGGTGCTTTTTGTAAGTGGTGTCATCTCAGGCATTCGACCCACTGAACACTAGTGTAGCCGTACGATGTTGTGGTACAGTTGGACTACACTTATCTGCCTCTGTTTCATAATTGCCAGTTTCTCAAAAGTAACGGTTGTTAAGTCAAGAAATATGTTTAGTAACGGTTGTTAAGTCAAGAAATATGTTTATACGGAGCCATTAAACGTGACATAAGTCGATGTGGCCTGCACTTTGTAATGGTATACGCCCTCTGATGGGCTACGTCAATCTGTCTACCACTACGCAGCAATCACAAATTATATTAATGAGTGCCCCGAATGCCACAACTTATTACCAAGCAGCATGTCGATTTGTTTATTGAAACATTGCAGCAGCCCCGACCATATGTGTGCATATATAAATTGCTCCATAACTATAGTGAGGGTACACCCCATTAACGCTACAGAAGCTGGACTAGCTGTCGCTAGGGATAATCCTACACATTGAGATAAAACGCTATATATACTCTCTCCCTGACTACAAGGAATGTGTTCGTTGTCCTTGTTTCATCCACACATAGACAGTTATGATTAATGATCGGTGCAGGTGATGCAGCACTTAGAAATCTGATATTAAATATTCGTACAAAAGATGTTTATTGACAAAGGTAAAGTGACCTCACGGTATCGGTGGTACCAATGTAACAATATTTACTGCCCTAATCAGCTTGGCATGTCAATTTGTTGCTTGGATACTACTTTGTACCGAAATTGTTCAGAATGTAGGTTGGGTGTGAATAAATTTGCTTGCGCCCCATTTCCCCGAGGTTGTGCTGTTTCTAGTGACGTATTTTCTTTCTTTACAGAAGGGTTCATATCTGTTTCTTAGTCATGCACGCCACACATAAATCTTGCCAGCGTTATAGTAACTTGCCGTACGCTCCGAGAATTTTTCTGATTCGTGCCGAATAGGTCTCTTGACACGCTGATGCATGGATAATGAGACCATATTCCTGAGTAGATTTGGATGGTTTCATCTTCAAAGAGGACAAACGCAGCAGTAATTAGACACTGTGAAAGGGGCCAAGTGAGGCAGAGGACACATTCGAGATATGTATGATGTCTTACGCCTTATCGACATTGGTCATCTGCTGCTGTGTATAGATTGAAGCGAACGTGTCTTTCACATTTAATATGTTGCCAAGAATGTGTTGAGCGCTCTTCCATTCGTCGTTCGTCGTGCCAGAACCTGGTAATGCCGTGCGACAACGCAACCGCATATCTCTTCTCTACCTCCATAAAAACACATCCTCCCTGCCCACTCTTTAACTGCTATAACCATGGTAACCCCAGTTGATTTATATTACTTGACCACTTCACTTACGTTGCATATACATGATCTCTATTTCAATACTTTTGATAAACCGAAATAACTAGTCCACGCCATTTCTAGCATGCATAGAATTTATGGCAAAAAATCAGAACATTTTCGATGTAAAACTTATCAATGTATATATTTGAGTCAGTGTATTTGCACCTTGAGCACGCTAATGGTCGATCATATGAACACAAAATTATGCATGATGTTGTGTTATTTAGATAAGGGCAAAATACCACATTTGTATCAGGGGTCCAGTGTGTTGTTAATAATAGAAATTGCACATATTTCCCTTCCCCAAATCATTGAGGGTGACCGGTGCCTGAGCAACTGTGTCAATGCAGCTGGCGTCGGCTCTACATCCATTAGACTAAAGCACTGCTAGTAGAAGAGTAAATATGTTAACATGCCTTAGGTTGTGTAATGACCATTAACTAAAATGCTACGACCTTGGCCAAAACATGATATTATGTGCCTCAGGCGAGTAACTAACACGTAAGTTTTTATTCATTATCAAATTTTCGCCGCTTCCCACCCCATGGATTATACATGCAGGCTTCAAGGCTATCCCAAAACAAATAAATGGTCCTCCGTTACACCAAGACGACTCAACAGTGAATATGGATTAACTGTTGTAAGTTTAAACGGCGACACACGAACGTAGCAGGGTTTTGATCAAAGCAGCTCTATTTGCTTCCCAAACTACGTAGATAACACCAGAGAGCAACTTCAAAATAACGGACGATTATCGCGGCTGTTGGACTAGTATTGACGCTAACAATCGGTTATTTATGCTCTGGCTAGGTAATATATTTTGAGTAACTGGATATTTCCGTGGAAAAAAACCCAATCAGGCAATGACATGCGCATCATATGAAGAGCATATTTGATTCACTCAAAGATACAAAGAGGATTAAAGAACGGAGTGGAGCAAAAAGGGCAAACGTATTGCCAAAGCTGGTATTGATCGATTAATAGCAGTGGAAGAGATGGTCACTCTATGTTTGGGAAATTGCTCACAATTCAATAATGGGCAACGTTTATTTGACTGCAGTTTTACAATTCTGCATTAAATCATCAAATATACTTGCATTGTACATGATTAACAGCTGTTAATAATATGTTGGAATTTTCAGCTTTCAGGCATCAGCATACACACATTACTTCTACGCACTCTACGATAGGCGACTTACACGTTACATCTATCTAGGAACGCAAATCAAGGCATTGATTAATAATTGAGCAAATGTTGTTTCAGCCATCATCGTATGAAAACTATCAATTTGATTAAATATTTATCTTAGACCATTTATCATTCAGCAATTAGCCACCATATGTAATTCTCATTGGTGAGAACGTGCCATGCGACCTTAACATATGAACGCCAAAGGTACCACCTTTGTTAATTGTTCTTTCATATGGTCTAATAGGGATGTTTTTAAGCTTTTACAACTATTGGCAACATTAACAGCTTTTATAAGTCTCGATCGAGAATGAGGCTTTTTATTTGGTACCATTGGAAACTGCTATATCCCATCATAAAACATTTATTTGCCAATAGATAAACGTTTTGGACTGAAAGAATTTTATGCGTTCGATGCCACCTCAACTGCGTTGGCATACTGCGGTTTGTCTTACTATAGATTTGAACTTTAACTTAGCTTAGTGTCGAATAGAATTGCTACGAATTTCATCCTTATAAAGACGCAAACTGTGGATGCATGGAGCCATAAATGGAAATAATGTCATCATTCATTTAGCAAAATATACAGCATTATAGGTCAGGGTGCTTGATTATCGCATCTTGTGCGGGAGGCAATATTTCAATTATTCAGATTGAGTGGCAATTATGGGCTATTGTACCCACATTAGTACATGGAATCATTTGGCGTCTCGCTATGACGGACACTCTGCAACAGTCTTACACTTAATGATCGGCATTGCTATGTGCTGGCCTGTTTTATCTTCCTTTTCGCAAGATCGTCCCTATTGTTTTGATCAAATGTCAATGTATTGATACCGTTATGATAAAGTAGTGTCATCGGTGTAATTCGGCAACTAAATTATTTGTATTATTGCCAGTGCCTGAAAAAGATCAATACCATTGATATGTTATGTTCATAGAGGGTGAGGGTGAGTTTTGAGCACTAGTACATTGCGGGTGCTTGTATCATCGCATCCACACAACACCCAGATTCAATGTATGCTATTGTGTATAAGGTAGCTCCATATTCGGCAAAGAAAAACCACACACCAACGATGGCGTAAAGAGTTACAGGTCAACTTTGCGGTATTAATGCTGTCATTCTGGTTAACTCATATCTTATGATTGGACTTCCTAATAAAGAGAAACAATTCATCGTTAGTACGCGAAGGTGCGTGATTGATAGTTAAAGTGCGCTCAGACATTACTGAATTTTAAATAGCGAGCATGACAATGAAACAGTTTACGATGGAAGGGCTTTGTATAACTATTAACAAACAACTAACACAAAATTGGATGTTTGTGATAAAGTGCCATTTGATTACCTCCCAAGCTAAATTCTTTAATATTGCTACACATAATAAATGCTTCATCAGCTCAAACAATCATTAATGTTTTCGCGTCTGAATATATAGTCCCTGAGCTTAATGCCACGATAATTACCGATGCGGTGCTTATTGCAACATTATAGGAAACCCAAAATATGTTCAGATATGTTTATTGCTCGATAAATAATACACTTTGTCAGCATATATATATGCACATATATAAATATATTTATATATGAATATATGAATATATATTTATATATATTTTTATATAAAAATATATATATAAACATATATATGTATATATATATTCATAGATAAACATACATATATATATATATTTATATTTATATCTATATATATATATAAATATTATTATATATATATCTGTAATTATATATATTTACATATATATAAACACACACATATATATATACAAATATAAATATATATAAGTATTTGTGTATATATATATATATATATGTACTTATATATATATATAATATATATATATATATATATATATAGATATAAATATTTATATATGAATATATATATAACTATATACAGATATATATACATATGCATTTATATACATATAAATATATATATATATGTATATATAAATGTACTTATATGTATTTATGTACAGATATATATATTTATGTAGATATATAATGGATGTATACTTATGTGCACATATGAATATATTTATAAACATAGAAATAAGGTTATATTTATGCATATATATATACATAAACTTAAAAATACACACACAGTTATATATATGTATATATATATATATATATGTGTGTGTGTGTGCATATATATATATATATATATATATATATATATATATATGTATATATATATAAATATTTATATGTATTCATATATATATATATATATATATATATTTATATACAATGTGGCGTCACATTATTAAAATATGCAGAATCATATTTGGACATACATAGCAAGCGTGCGCTACATATCTTTTGACGGAACAGTGACATTGACAGCATATGAAGAATAGCCTCCGAGGTACGATGAGACCTGAGGCAAATGGTAAGACTGTGCGCTGTAGATGTTTTGCTGAAGGGAAGGTGCATTTACTTGCTCAGGTCTTGAACGAGTTTGATCAGGAAATGCATCCTACATACCTATAATGTAAAAATGTGTCCGGTTAGATCGAAGCCCCCACCCCATTCCAACGGCATAATCAAATCTGGAGCTGTCAGACATTGTGGTGCCACAGCAACGATAAATGCCTTCATGCTGCTTTGTTTGTTTTATTGTCGATTAAATCGCCTCCATGACTAAAACAGGGATTACCATATTCATTGGTTGAAAGCAATAAATATTCCCCGTAAACTTGTGACGTATATATGCGTTTTGCCCACGGTTTTTACAGCATGTAATATGCCTCCCCGTTTAGATACATGCAATGAGTTAGATACGTTCACGATACTCACAAAGCGGAGCATCGGTTAAGCATTGCTAACCTTCTACTTTTACTGCAATCAAATCCCGGTATCCATGTACTTGGACAACCCAATAGCAGAGAAGATTGGGCACCTGAAAAGGAATACATCTGTGTTGAGGTGGTTATCTTTTTTGTACATTGTTCTTCCGCGGTTGCTGTGCGCTAATGTAGAATGCTATAGGTATTGCACGGTTGCACATGCAATTCAACTGGTTGTATGCCACCATATTGATTGTCATTCCACTTAGTATAAATTGGTTGCAGAAAGCGGTATTGTGCAAAGCTGTTACCAATTGAATAGGAGATGAAAAATATATAGCCCCAGCGACAGCAGAACTAAATGAGCGTTACTGACTAATCAAATGACAAGAACATATTTGCAATATTAGTTGGGTCTGTACAAAATAGAAGGATCGATGTGTTTCATTCAGCGTGATCAAGGAGCGCATATCATGTCTCCATTAGTTACAATACGTTTTGTTGTTATGCATGACTCCCTTCTCGTTCTTGAATTGAGATTAAATATATATACGTAGACGATTCAGGATACGTTTCTGCAGCCATGGGAGGGAAAGGATGCTGCGCATGCTTACCAATTCGACTGATACCATGAGTTTTTTACGTTGGAATGTGCTGACAAGGCGGGTTTGGCTATGTTAAACGCCATGGGTTGCTCGATGACATATTATAAGATATCTCAGAACATCACCTAGCTCAGAACTACGACTACGCAGCGTTGTTAATCTACTTGTAAATATCGGATAGGTGTTAGTAATGCTTACGGATAGCCAATACGTGGTGCGAAAGGCTTGCATGGCTGTCCGCGTTGCGCATAAGTGACAAATGTTTCGCTGCTATAAATTGGCTGCCTTGAGCTTGGCTAATATAAAAACAAATCTTAAAGCATATTCTTTATACTTATCTCCCAAACAAATCTAAAAAAACAACTAAAAAGAAGTCGTATAATTTTTGGGTTGTGGGGTTCGAAACCATTTATATTGATTTAATGCAGGCCGAGCACTATGTCCTCTGAGCCATTTACCTTATTTGTCGAATGTAAAGTAGTATATACAAAATAGAAAAAAATACGTCGATGGTGACAATGACGATGGCTAAGATCATTCATTTCCTCCTCACAATCACCACCACCACCCCCAACCACCAGGTATAAGGCAGGTATACAGAGCCAGTGATAGGGAGTTATTGATCGAAACTCACAAGAGGTGAAGGGTTATAGACCGATACCTGATAGTTGGAGATTGACTATCACAAGCAACGGATGCGAGTTACGGACCGACACACACAGGAAGCGTAGGGTAGTTATAAACTGATATCCACAAGCAGTGAACTTGATCCAATAAATAATATACACAAGCTGAGGTGGGTTATTTTAAGACCCATACAAATAAGCAGTGATGGCGAGATATAGACGGATACTCATAAGAAGAGATGTGGAGTTATTGACCGTTAGTCCAAGTTATGAGCTATAGGCCGATACCTACAAGCATTCTACATACCACACATTGGCCGTCTGCGTTTGTATTTGGGTATGTGAGTTCGTGCGTATGTAAGTCAAGGACGTGTGAGCGGGGAGAATATGTTAATTGCTACTTCATTGGCCGTTACATTGGTGACAAAGCTGCGCTACAGTAGTAGTTTCCACCAACGAAAGCTATAATCATTCTGAAGAATGGATTACCAGACAAAGGGTACGAGCAGTTGTCGAGCGTAGTCGAGCGTATACTCTTTTAACTCCTATCCAAGTACGTCTTGGTAAACAAAGTAACAATTACAGAGTGCATTGAGTGGTTATGTACATTAGACGTTTAGTTGTTCACATGTGCGGATCAGTCAAATCAGATCCATCTGATAAGCGCTATATAATCGGTGGCAGTATGCTTGAGTCACGGTGCATTTGCAGCCACACATACAATTAATGCTACAGTCGGTTAAATAATCGCTCCCAAATACACCCTTCGCCAATTCCCACGAAGAACCCAGAGGGATTCGCTACTTACATACATAACGCCAACAATTAACATCGTTATCCTCATCAGGCTATGCCACTGTCTTTTCTTCTCGTCGACATTTGGTTCCATTTTTGAATCAATTGCACGGCCGCCTCATCACAATCACCCGGGTAGTTCTAATCATTTATTCAGGTAATAGTCTACTTCGGTGTACTTTATCCCTGGCTCAACACGGAAGCGTGCCAACACGACGCTCTCAGGCACGCTGATTATTACCTGCGCTATCTGCAAGCGCCTGATAGTCGCAAAACAGTTTGCAACCGCAGGTTGATTAATCTTTATGCCAATGTTCTTATTCGCTTCTTGTTCCATTATGCCTGTTTGCCACGCCTTTATTGGTAATTTCGCATTAATTCATATAATTGTCAAATGCTCTCAGGGGATCCTTATGTTGGTTTTTAATGTCATTACGATATTTGTCCCAGCTCTGCACATCAGGTGTTTTTCAAATAGTGTGTATGAATTGTCATTCCTTTCCCGGTTCACTAGCTAGGTTTGGGTAAAATTGGTAGTGCATTAGATTATTTCTTGGTAAGTAATTAGTCCCTTTCCTGTCTCTGTGTCTCTCTCCCTCTTACGCTTTTTATGTTCGCCTTTCGCAAGCACCCCTCTGTTTCAGCCAACCTCCAACTTGGATAACGATCTTCTGCATTCTATATACCCATGCATTTATCTCTGGGGCTCCCTTATTATTTGGATAAGCATTTTGCGTCCTTCAAACTACTAACTACAGCTTGCATAAACGCCATGCCGGATCGGGAGCATCCCCTGTCAGAGATTGGATGGGCAGTTGGCGTGATCATCCGTGTTACGGGGAGCCAGTCAGATTTGTACTCCTTGGTATCGAGCCCGCTGTGTTTGCCCTTTCCGGATTTCTATGTGAGGCGAGGCGATAACTGACCTAATAAAAGTCGATGAATATTTTCACCAATGATTTGTAATTATGCAGTAGCCAATAACACCTCACACCGTAGTGTGTGGTAGTTATCCTTGGTCGTCAAGTATGTTTGTAAGTCTTTTAAACAATCATTTACTCAAACATGCAACAAATGGGATGGATATCCTGAAAAACATTGTTATGTTTGGTTAGTAAAAATACCTACATCATATCAAATGTCCCTTTAACTCGGAATTATGTTGAGATTATAATCAACTTAAGCATTGCTGCCAATTTATATGACGTTGATGTATAGTCATTGTGATAAGCTGTGCAATAATACATTGGCCAGACAGTCTTTAACTAGCGATGAAAGTCGAAGTGACCAAAGCATAGTATTAATGAGGCTAATCAATTGTGGCAAACTCTTTTGAAGCACTCATCCGTATCATTTGACCATTTGATTGCGCAGCAAATCGTCGCCCCACAGGTCACTAATATATATCTGTAACAGTGTCCTGATACTATTCATTGCTGATAGAGTCACATTGTTGTTAAAATGTTTAGTATTGCGTTACAATTTCGGGCTGCATAAGAAGCATTCTTCGCCGGGGCAGGTAACAGTTTTCGACAGTCTACACATGAAAAGAATATAGGGCAAACACACAGCAACGCTCATTTGATCTTGCTGACAAACTGGTTAATTTGATTCACCAAAAGTAGGAGGAGCTGCTCTCTTGGAATGGTATTCTCATATAATTGAAATACATCAGCCGAGCACGCTGCTAATTTTGCATTTTTACACGTAAATAGTATACTCTATTTGAGCGATAGCTAGAATTAGATATGAGCACGCAAGGTAGCAGACCTAGTAATACACTGGCAAGCAAATAATGCCAATAGTTTCATTCAAGCATTAGAATGACATTCATTCAATTCATACAATTAACATATTTTGTATCATTGGAACCAATTGTGCTTTTATTTCTTTGTTAATATATCCACGACAGAAGCTTGTCTATGCACTGTCACATTTAGTTATAGGGTCAATCATTATATGCTGGGATTTTTAAAGCACGCTGTCAAAAAGTATTTCAAAACATTGCCACACAATGATCATGTCCATAACGATAGTACAAGCCGAGTTGTGCCCTGTAAGATTTGAGAGCTGAAATCCTCATTGTAAGTGCTTCTATAAGGCGAGAAAACGGATTTTAACAGAAACAGAGTAACCCAAATCAAAATTTATGCAATTAAAGTGATAAGAGTCATCGCATTGTTGCGTCTTTCAGGCTTCAAGTCCTATCAATAGGGGCTAAGATTGTACAATGAAGAGTCAATTCTATCTCCGAATAATTTCCCCATAGTTGACAATAACCTGAGAAAACTATCAAATTATCAAAACCTAGACTACAAAAAGAAATCACGGAACGTTATGCGTAAACAAGACAAATTAGAAGCCGACCGTATGGCGGCTGCAAACGCGTTCAAAAAAAACTTCTTGCTCTGAGCCTTCTATTTGCAGGAATGGTGTTAAGCAAGGCGCAGTTCTTTCGCCATTATTAATTTGTGTACATATCGATGAATTACTAAGGCGCCTTCGTGAAGCTAATGTTGGATGTCACATGGGCCATCATTATATGGGTGCTTTGAGTTATGCTGATGACGTTTTACTCATTGCACCCTCAGTCACAGCGGCTAAGACAATGCTTAGAATATGCGAGGAATTTTCGAAGGAATACTGTGTAAAAAGCCGGTTGCTTGCATGCAATGCTTACGACAGTCCAGTATATTTTACACTTAATGATGAATTAATTAAGAGAAACAATCGGTTCACTTGGGATGTAATATTGGTTATTGTGCGAATTTGATAAATACACAGCGTGCATGATAGCGAAAACGAATATGATAATGTCTCGCTTTGGATACTGTAACTCTGTTATCAGAAACAAACTATTTGAAGTATACTGTAGTAGTTTTTGGGGGTCGGCGATGTGGAGTTTAAGACCCAACCAGCTGGGCAAATTGTGTATTGTTTGGAGGAGATGTATTCGAACTATATGAAAATAAGAGTCCAGAACATGATCAGAGTATTTAAAATTCATTTCGTACCTGAACAGCCCCAATGTTTTAGTATCCTATGTAAGTAGATGTTGTGTCCATAGCAGAACAATTGTTAGCGATAATGTTCGAACAATAATGCATGCCCTGAACATCAATAATTGTTATTTATTACATCATAGTGAATGCATTAAGGACTCCAGCTATAAGATTAAGCCACCAGGTAATTCTGAATATGAGAATATTGCCATGCACATAAAGGAGCTTATTTCTATTAGAGATGGGGATTCATTATCAGTGCTTACCCGACATGAAGCTGAAGCTCTGACCGATCATTTTCTGACTGAATGACAAAAGGTGCAAAAGTGCACGTATTGAACTTACTTACAATTAGTTAATCTTAATATACACTAACTCAATGGATAAACTGATGCACAGATCTTATTCTACGAAAACTTTGAACAGTGAGTACAACTACCGAATCACAAAATGTGCAGCAAAACTAATTAATCCGTGCACGTGTGGAGCTATGGCATACGGTTAAAGACTACCTCATTGAAGCCCCTGCACTACATGTGACGCAACAAAACATAGCTTTAAGAATAATCTCTAAGATAATTCGGTCGGTATAATTGCTTCTCTTATGTTAGTGATTACCAAATAAAATCTTACTTTTTTCTCGTCCGCTTGTTGGGCGTGTATATCGTATCAACATACGCAATGTTTGGGCTGATGGAAACCTAATGAATACAAACGCAACATTCGCATACCCTCTTGATTTGTAACTATTGTCAGATTTCTTTTGTCAGATATTCTGAGCAATTCGCAAGTGCCTCGTTACCTATAAGCGTCTTACAACTTTGAGCGATTGGCAGCTGCCCCGTCTGACCATCTATTCAAGATTCCGCAAAATACGATTGGCAGATGCCTCGGCTAATGACACAAGTATTGACTGCTATTGTCAATATTACTTGCATCTGGTAAAAGGCTATCGACCGCTGCCTAACTTTGTTCGTCAAATACAATTAAATAGATTCTTTGGGTAGGGCCTGGTTAGTTTGTGCATCAGCAGATGCATTAGTATATATCCAAGAATATATATCAATAAACATATATATACAAATATATTTACCTGAATATGTGCATATGCGCGGACATATATATATATATATATATATATATATTATATATATATACTATATATATATATATATATATATATATATATATATATATATATATATATAATATATATATATATATATATATATATATATAGATAGTATATATATATATATATATATATATATTATATATATGTATATATATATATACATATATATATATATATATATTTATATATATATATATATATCTATGTAGTATATATGATATATATGTATACATATAGAAATCGATATATGTATATATATATATATATATATGTAAGTATACATATATATATAAATCATATATCTATGCATGAATATATGTGTACATCTCTCGATATATTTGCATATATATATATGTATTATATATATATATATATATTCATATATGTATGCATATATATATAAATATATATATTAATGTAGATGTGCATATATTAATACGCATGTATATGATATATATATTTTACATATATAATTATATATACACATACACATATATATATATATATAATATATATATATAAAATGCGTATTAATATATATATGATTATGTTATATATAGATATTCATATATATGCATTAATATATATATATATAAATTATATGCATACATATATAAGTATCATATATATGTATATATACAATATATGTGCTATATATATATATATATATATATATATATATATATAAAATATATATATATATTTATATATACGGCTCGTCCCTACAATATGGTGATGACATTAAAACACATGATTATCCGTTATGCACCAGCAATTCAGTGATCAGCGCCTGCATTAATAGCAACCGAATACCTATTAAAGATTGTTCCTTTATTATCATCGACATTTTGCAGTGTGTGGGAAGACAAATGGTTGGGTAGAAGGGATTACCTGATGGCATTTATCAAGATCTCGTGACATATTGAGAGTCCGCAATATAAGTTATTGTACTTCTGATCGAATGTAAATGAGAGTTAAAAGCGATGATGCGATAAAAGGTTTAAAGCCCCGACGATGCTGAAACTAAATGCGCCCAAATGACTAAGTAACAAAATGGAAAAGGAGAGTAGGGACAAATGTGAACAGTGGGGCTCGGTTATTGCGATTATCAGCTCGATACTTCATGTTCACGGTATTGTTAACCTACAACCTGCAATCTGAGCTCCATACCCTTATTTATTCGCCCATTCATATAACACCTGTGATGTCGCCGTTTTTATGTAAGGCCAGAATCGTCGAAATAAACAACTTTTTGGGCAAACGCGCTTTTCATTATATATCAAAGTGACACCAATGTTTGACTGATCAATCGTTTGGTAGTTCGACGCATACGCTTTTAATTCGGTGTGTACATATTGCGGTAGTTCGCAACTGTTCACGACTCAATATACAAATCATTCAAGCCCATTGCTGTGTTATACTTAACATTGTTCACTGTAACACCTGGTGCCGCTATTTTCATGTAAGGAACGTAGTCATTAATATGTGCAACTTGCTTTGCAAAATACTTTTTCAGTTGCATGAAATATTAAAGGGACACATAGTTTCGACTGATCAAACGTTTGGTAGTGCAACGTCTAAGCTGGCATTATGGTTTGTACATAATGCTCTTTTGCAACTATTCTTTACTTGTAACATATGTTGTTAAATGGAAAACACTGTTTTTTACCATATATGGAAGCGTATGGTTGATTTGTTTTAATTTCGGGTCGCCTGTTAGAATCGCGATTCCGACTAACTATCATGTCAGCCATGCTCTCGCGTCTATATCAATGTTTCAATTCATTTATCTGTTGGAGGTTTACTTACAAACAACCGTGGGGAAGCACATTCAAAAGAAGCAACGTGCAAAGGAAAAATAACAGTTGCATGAATGTATGTTCAGCAACGGCTCTTATTTATCGTCTTGTCAGCCGTCAGTAGCATTAACCCCAGATAAGCAACTAGTTTGATGAAAACAGTTACCACTTTCTGTCCCTTTGACGGCATCATACCATTTCCGAAACGGGTATGTGTTTATTGTAATAAACGCATGGCTGACGTATTTAAAATGATGCTGGCGTAAGTAATGGTCGGAGCTCGTCATAAGGATTGTTCTGCAAAATGCTCATATATTATGTTTTTTTACCTATTGCTATGCATGATAACCTATTATCAAGGAATTGTTTTTAAAACATTATTTGTCCTTGCAATGTGATTTACAGGGAAGCAAAGAGAGAACGAGAAGTGCGAAGGTTCACCAATAGCGTTATTGACAAGATGATACGATCACTCACACTGCGTTGTTCTGCTTTTTGTTCCCGCCTGATGGGTCAAATAGGTCTCTGAACACACTGAAACTAACGAAGATTTGTACAGTCGCATTTCTTATATAGCGCGATACGTCCAAGTGTGAGTACACAATGGCAAGGGTGTGCTTTAGTATAATCTCACATGTAATTCTACTCGCATCCGTGCTGAAACCTTAACAATTTCAGCGCAGATTTAATGCTGGTCCACGTTCATTACTGTGTCGTATCCAATGGATGAGCGAATGTATATTTGTCAATATTACCCAACCGAGGTGTCGTGCTGCATGTGTACTCATCATGAAAAAACCATGTTGCAGGGGAACTACTGTCTATGCGCAATGATACTAAATTACAATGGCGTTTTACTGATATATACATATATATTTATATATATATGTATATGTATATATTTATATATATATATAGATATATATATATATATATATATATATTATATATATATATATATATATATATATATATAGATATATATATATATATATATATATAGATATATGAGTTTGGCCTGTACATATATATATATATATATATATATATATATATAGATATATATATATATAGATATATATAGATAGATAGATATATATATATATATATATATATAAGTATATATATATATATATATATATATATATATATATATATCTATATATATATATATATATATATAGATATATATATATATATATATATATATATATATATATATATATATATATATACATATATACATATATATGTACAGGCCAAACAAGTCTTATGGCAGTACCAAGGCATGGAGTATAGTGCTGTTCTTATTTGCTTTGTCCCTACAAAATGGCAATGAAATTAATACACAATATCACCCATTAGGTGTCAGCAATTCGCCTTCATTAATGGCTATTTCATGAGTCTGAAAACCGAATGATGTTTGTTCCTTTATTATCGTCGAAATTCATCATGTCACATTGTGTAATATTCATCAACACCACATCACCTGAATAATGACCATTGCTTTCTGATGGAAATTAATGTTGATGATGCATTGTGGCGCCATTTCCATCGATCTAGATTAAGATAAATGTGTTGGGTGCTATTGTTCAAACGGACTATGTATCGCCATAAAACGAATGTATTAATAATGAAAGTTTTTGGACTGATAGAACCTAATTCTGCAGCCACACATGCGCAACATCTTTTGATTACATGAAGGCCCAATGCGATGACAAATATTAGTCTACCCTATTCAAACATATTTTATTTGTGCCAGGCGGACAAACCTCTTCTTTCCAGGTAACAGCTTATCATTGATTGTGCGACTATGCTCAATGGCGCTGAGCAGATAAAGGGCCGCAGTCAACTACTGCGTCATTTACTAAACAATTGATCCTGCAATCCGTTATGTTTACTCGCGTTACAATTATATGACTGTTTGCGAGATTACGTTGTGACTTGACAAGTCGAATGTGTTAGGTAAATAAGTAAACAGAGGAGCTGAGACAAATATGAATAGCTGGATAATATGTTAACTGTAATCCATCGAGCTATAGCATGTTCATAATCGCTGTTGCAGAAACATAGAAACTGCCTTAGGTGACTTTGAAAGATCGAATGAAGTTTATAGTGCGGATTATCGTTTGGGGAAAATAACAAATAGAAATAATGTTCCGAGCTTTCATAGAACTGCCATTTGCACTGTCAACTATCGGACTCATGTCCCAAAAACGTAACATGCGCCTTACAAATATGATGCATGTCGAAGATTCGGCCTCATTTGATGTGCTGCATACACGTCATTTAGCAGAGAATATGCCATTTGCTCACACGGACTTTCCGCAATAAGACAAGTCAGGCAGAGATGGCCGATTGTGCGTTATCACCGGCATTACGTTAAGCTGTTGCGTTTCACTAATCCCATGTAATTCCATCCTCATCTTCACTTCACAGACTCATCAACGTAAAACAACCTGCAGGGCCCGTGAAATACAACCAAAAAAGGTACTTTGATGTTTTAGCAATTATATTAACTAGATATTTCTGTTAAAATGCAGCAGCAGTCTTACAAAGTGATTACATTGAGATACACCAGTTAGTTTTCTCGCCTGATGAAGCACCAACTACAGTGCATTACTTATCCCCACGTAAGTTACTCATAAGTGTATCCTTAAGTTACATCGGGTAATCAAGTCTTGTGATCTATACCTGTATATCTACTACAATCTACATCTTCTACATCTTGCCTGGCGAACGTTAAGCACAGAGAAGGATATAATATCGATAATGTTGAGAATATGTGAAAGCCGTGTGCAGGAAAACAAATGGTTAGGTACAAGGGATTAACTGATGGCATTAATCAAGACGTCATGACATAATGACAGTGCAATCGACCCATAATGTAACATATTGTGCCTATGATCGAATGTAAAAGAGAGTTAAGTGCGTAGGTGCTATGAAAATGTGATTAACAGCACGATACGTCATGTAAATCGTGCTGATATCTTGCAATCCGCAAATCGAGATTCATACACGACTCGCATACATGTACGCAACGCATGTAAGCCCATTACATTGTACATACTGCATGGATAACTTTTCGCATCCTGGTACACCTTAACATCTGATGACGCTACTTTAATGTAAGGAACGGAGTCATTCAAGTATATCAAGAGTTTTTCTGTTACGTGATATATCAAAGGGACACATATGTTTTACCGTCAAAAGTAAGGTATTGCAACGCCCAAGTTGATATTTTGGTGTTTATTTAGCTGTAGTTTACGACGGTTTAGTATTTTGTTGTGACCCATGTTGTAATCTGAAATGTTGTCATTTGATAATGGTAAAACAAATTGTTTTCGGGTCAACTATTACATTCGGGATTAAGACTTACTGTCATCGAGGATGACAAATAGTATTTGAATGAATGAATGTTCAGCAACATGTCTTATTCCTCGTCCTGTCAGCAGTCAACCGCATGAACACCGGATAAACAGTTAGTTAAATGAAAAAGTTTGATTTCCTGTTGCTTCCCCTTCCTGGACATCGTACCATTTATGAATCCGTTGTATTTTTTTAATTCTACGCACATCATTCGAATAGCTGGCGTAGTTAACATGATGAGTTCTTCATAGAGATTGTTGTGCAAAATGCTTATATATTATGGTTATGTACATATTACGATATATTCAGCAATAATCAAGCAATGATGGATTTACAACAATTTGTATTTGAATCATAATTTGTAATGAGCGCAGAATTATAATCTTCACGGAATTTAACCCATAGATAACACATTTTGCGAGAAAGTGCACATATATTTTCATTAAAGATGACCCGCTGTAGTCGCTGCAATTGACAGTGTATTCTGATCGGATAGATATAATACCGTAAATATGGATGGAAGTTTGTGTTATTGCTCGCGGTAACCAAATTCTAGATATATTATGCATATCGAAGCATATATAAAAGTCACATATTGTTCTCACCTACTTGATGGAGTATTTAAAGACTTCGATATTCAAGTGAATACGAGCTGTTCGATCACTTACTTGTGTAAGTAGGACTTACTTGGCAGAAGGACTGCGCTAATTAAATGAAGGTAACATAACTAACCTGGAGGAGACAACGCGAGAGAGAGGGGATGCGGACGTTGAACTATAGCGTTGATTAACGAGGATGATACATTCACTAGTGCGGCGTCGTGCTGTGAATTTACTTGTTTTGTCCGATATTTTGTTACTAATGCAGCAATAGGTTTTCTTGGGGTAATATTGTCTCAGTTTTCATTCGTTAAAGTAAATATGGCTACAACGCTAGACGAGTTGTTGTAACGATGTTACGACCATATGCTAAAGTAGATTTGGACAGTTGAATTTCTCTTTTAGCGCAACAACTAGTTGGGTTTTGTGCGTTGGCTAATGATAAGATTGAAGATGGAATGATATTATGTCATGTACGCTACAATTGTTAAACAGTATAACCCCCATGATATAAATATCACGGAAATAATTGCAGCTATTATAAAAGATCTCTTAATTCAGACCCCCAGAGCAACAGTATATCAACACAATTCATTTATTTTGTCGAAAGTTGCGATTATCAGCCCCACTGTTCTCATGTTCTCATATGGTTCCTAAATTCGCTAACTTTGCAAACTTCGATCTCTATCAGGACAGCACCCTCTACCGATCGACTGGGGGTCATAATCCCAAAAGATCAATCCAGACACTCCATGCTAAACGTAAACACACACACAAACGCGCCTACATGCAAACACACACACACGCGCACTCGCACACAAACACGCATGCACGCTTGCGCGCGCGCTGATAAGCGGCCCTATCCGTTTCGCTGGCTTTGCAATCGATCGCAATCATATGCCAACTGCAAGGTCAACTGAGCTTTTCCGTCTTAACGTTATGCTCCATGCAGCCAACGCTCTTATAGCTAGCTAATACTTGGGAAGCTAACGTCGTATTCGCCTTCAGCAATAATATGTTACTAACATCATCAACATCAGCAGCTGTCTGATGTAATGGGTTGCTTCTATGGTGGCGAAACATTAACGGCATGAAGCATGATTGACCAAGATCCCTCCTGTAACGTCTTTGACGTGACATCAAAAAGATCTAATTTGCAATTTTCCAATTTAGTTTGAGAGCTTGGCTTAGGCGTCAAATAGTTTGCTGTTACCTGCCTAATCCGTTAAGTCTCTGTTCTGATGGCATTACACTATTGTTGCCATCTCGCGATGCTGTGGCTGGTGAGATAAATGCGGCACAGCGATGCAGTTTATGGCGAGTGTTGTTTATTTCAACCGAAGTGACTATTATGAAATTCCGGTTGATGACATAAATTCGCACATAATACCGAAGCTAAATGTTGATAGCAATATTTTTATAAGTGTTAACAGTTATCTATTATTTCAGGCAGCCGCGCAAACATTTAAAGTGCATATATAGGTTCCAAATGCCGTGTAAAATGACATTTTCGTTGAATGCTAGATAATGCTTGTTATTGACCGACTGGGGGATGCAATTCTAATATTAGAATGAGTAAAAATATAACAACTGTGTCAGATGTTTTGTGATAGAGAGGCTGAAACCAACCGGGCATCAATGTGCCACTCGGTTCTTATATTTGTCCTGCTCATTAGACAAAGAATATAAACTTAATTAAACCTTCTATTGCTTTGACAAGTTTATTATTGATTAAATGAGCTTCTATTCCACCCGTCCAACTGATGGCAATTTGACCAGAAGCCATATAATGATTCTTTGTCAGAACATAATGATACATATGTTCAAGACCCTTAAACAACTTTTCTTTTTGAATCAATGCACAAGCAGTTGATGTTATACACCAGATAACCAAGGTACGTGACGACATTTATCCCATGTCAACAAATCAATTGCAATGTTTTTGTATAGAGCACAGTCAACAAGTGGATGCATTAGCCTTTAACGATAATTTTTGCCAGTTATCAATTGCAGCATTTCTGACCTAGTGAGAGATGCAAAAGCAACAAAGCCCACTTTGTGTGGATGTTTACGATCTATATATATATATATATATATATATATATATATATATATATATATATATATATAGATATATATATATATATATATATATATATATATATATATATATATATATATATATATATATATATATATATTTATATACATATACAGTTATATATGAAGGATATATATAGATATATATTTATATACATATACAGTTATATGAAGGATATATATAGATATGTGTATGTATGTGTGTATGTGTTTGTGTGTGTGTTAAATAACAGTTCTTTTAAGGTCATGCATGTATAATATCGTATTTTGTCCCTTTGACAAAGACATTGAAACACACCGACTCACATTGGATGTCATCAATGCAGCGAGCAACACCTGTGTTACTTACAACGTTTATGACTTTACATCCAGAATGAGGTTTTTGTCTTGATTACCAGCGAAATGCATCATGTGCGGTAAGGAAATATTCATCATCACCACCAATCCTGATATAAGACGACTGCTATATGCTCGTTATAGTGAACAGTTATGGATATTTGTTAAGATTGAAGAGCTCGCTGGTATTGCTGAAACGCGCAATGGGCCCACAACGTAAGAATATATTAGTAATCAAAGCTTATAGCCTGAAGAGGCTAATTATGGAACCTCGTTAGCGCTGTTTAGTCATGCGGCCCGGAAAACATTCCTCGTTTCACTTTATGCAGGCTAAATGCGATTGCAAATATTAATTTGTCCTATTCAAATATTTTGTCGGGTCGGGGCGGCAAAGTTAAATTTGATCCACGTAAGTTACAGCTCCTTTTTGATGCTTTTTTACTCTAGCAGAAATGCTACCAATACGATCTATATATAAAAGACAACATGGTCGCATTCAAATGCTGCGTATCTCGACCAACAGCTGGTTAGTTCAATTAAGAGGTGTCATTGCTTTGCTGGTTACATTCGTGACTGCATCCCATTAAATTCGGAGAACCATATGGCGGTCTTATATTTAAGTGAGGACAATATAACCGCGTGTCAAGTGATAAATACCTTATCCTTTATCAGGCATGTTCACATGGATATTTGCATACTTATGTGTCAAGTTGCAACACGATTTGCATTCATGGATGCGTGTATATGGTCATTGTTGCTTTGATTAATCTCGGACGTTTACGCAAATTCCAAGGCATTGCTAAGTATTCCCGAAGTGTTCTCCTTAACATCAGCTTATTGACTTTATTCTTCCGCAAAGATATTGTTATCTCACTGCCGTTGTTTTGTCAGTTTGGTGATGTAAATATACCAGGGTCTATCTGAAACGGTCATAACGAGAGGATGAGAACAATGAAAGGCGACATTTACAACTAGGAACAAAGACAATGATATAAATAATAATTGTAGTTTGTGATGAGATTAAAAGACAATTTAGTGACTAATGCAAGTTTTAAAAAGACGTGGAGCAATGGTGGGAGCATCGTCAATTGAACGTCGACCCTCCGATGGAATACACGATATGGTTAATTGCATATAGTACCACACATAGCGTAATCCATGTATATCTACCAAGGGAACGGTGTCAGCTAGACTGTCGTTACTTGCCCCACATTTTTGTCGTCTTGCAATATTGCATGCCCTGTTGTAGCAGCTATCTTACATTAAAATAGAAGTGCTCTAAAAACAAAAGCTTTATTTCCAACATCGACCCTCTGAAAATGTATGCTTCGTAACCGATACTAATCAAATAACTAATTTGCAACAGAATCAGTATAGAAAATAACCTGTCGTATATTGAACACGCTACAAATATTATATAATTAATCATGAAACAATTGATATTCGCGTAAGAGTCAGACGATTGCGTGCAAAGCTGAGGATGAGAGTTTAGTTTTGGCTGGACAAGTCGAACATCTAATGTGTTAGGTAAGAAACAAACAGCGAAGTGGAGACAAAGATGTAACACTGGCAGAAAGGTCAATGTATTCGAACAGGCTATGACCTTTAAATAGTCGTTTTTGGCAGAAATATTGGAACTATATTAGTAAACTTTGAAAGGATGAATAAAAGTTATTGCCCGGATAATTGTTAGGGGTAATTAATGATTTATAAAAAATTTCCCGTTTTTTAAGTGACTTCTAGTTTTTACTCAAAACTTTATACATTTTATTAAGACCTTTGGATGACATATATGATGACTGCGCCCCATCATGTCGGAAATTCGGCCTCCATTACTGCACCGACATAGCCAAGAATATGGCATGTGGCCACACGGACGTTCCGCTATTTGACAGGTAAGCCGCAGATGGCTAAAGCCAACAGTGTTTTATCACCGGTATTACCTTTGCAGTTACCTCTTTCTATAACGCTGCGGTGGCGTCTGGGTTCGTAGCTTATATGATTCGATCCTCATTTACGCTTCTCAGATCCATCACACACATAACCTGCATAGCCGTTTAAATTATACGATAACAGTTACTCATACA
Source organism: Urechis unicinctus (assembly GCA_034190875.2). Lineage (NCBI taxonomy): Eukaryota > Metazoa > Annelida > Polychaeta > Xenopneusta > Urechidae > Urechis > Urechis unicinctus. The sequence continues at coordinate 51,954,206 of CM067351.1, read as the reverse complement.
TGTTTGATATGAGACATTCAACCTTTCAGTTAGTTTCACGTTGATCACATTTATGCTAGACTTTGTAGCATATTGCTGCTTTGGTAATTAGAAAGCATATGTGATTTATTTGTTATCAAATATCCCGATCCGCCTCGAGAAATTTATGGGAGCTCATACAGCACAACAGCTTATTCAATTCATTTGATTAATGAATTCATTTATATCTGTAGGCATAACATTCAGCAATTATGGATATTTACTATCATTTTACAGGATAGTGTGATTTTTTTTCTTATGGCGTGCATACACTTTTACGTGGACATAATGCTGCTGATATATTTCTATTTGCCTTCTCCATTAAACATTACATGGAAATTGTACAAGTATTAGGATTATTCCGTGAGCTAACTCCTACATTGACCCGCAACAGTAATAAAAAACTAGCCCGATGCTACATACCATTAAAACGCTGGATCTACAACAAACATAACGTTTTTTACCTAGCGCTGTTGAAGCAAAGTTACCAGATATAGTCCTTTTGGTCGGGAATAACGTGTATCTATTGTTTTGTCTCAAAGAGAAAGATTATCCACAGCGACAGCTAATGAAACATTGATGCTGATTGAAGGCATCTCCATCACCGTTGTCGAGAAAGTAGCCCGTTACAAAGTTCAATTGTAGGTTTCAGGGATAAGCAAATAAATAGCACACGTGTGACAATTCCTTGAACTCGAGGAAACGCATTTGATACACTACGAAATAGATTTTATTATCTGTTGGGAGAAACAAATAATCTGATGATTCACTACACTCAAGGAAGAAGAAATTCTAAGAAAAAGCTACATTTTCCTTACTGTCCTTGTATACAATAGACATGCATGTAGTAAAATGTCCGTCACCCATTTCGGTAAAACTACTGTTCTAATTTATTTCGGACTAATGACACAGTTATGTCGCCTAAGCCTTGCTATTACTCGTTAATGTAGCCGCAGAAGTCAAAGACTACTTCTTTTGTATAGCACACCCATAACATAAGCAGTGGAAATTGAAATGTTTGGGAGTTGACAAATGGCATGGCAAGTACAATGCTTTATGAATTTTACCAAATAACAGACCTATTTCCTTGCTTCCCAACAATCAGTATTTGCATATGAATCACAGATTTGATTTAAAATAGCATCTGAATTTTTTTCGTTCCCGTTGAGAAAGTGATAAAGCCGGTTCTTGTCTGAATTGACACCAATACATGTGTGTTGTATCCCCATGCTTGGACACACTTCTAATTGTATGTGATGTTCATTCAAATCAACTCGTTAACGTCAATTCTATAAATTCATGTATACCTTTGCTATACGTATCCGAGACACTGGGAAGTGAATTGATTAACTTGGCTAACTAAACAAAATATCAACGTCCGAAAAGAAATGTTTAAACGCAAACGGACGAGATGGCTGATTGAGTTGTATCAGTCGGGATGCAGCATAAAGAGACCACACCATACTCTACTTTCACATGCCGCCCATATTCTTACGATCTGCCAATACGACAGGGAATTACCCTTAATTATACTATATAGCAAATTATGACGCATTATGCCAAATGTGCGGCATAAATTTATATATATACGGATGTCTTAAGTTCGGAGTCTTACACTGACACAATCTACCATGCATCCATGCTGAAATCTTCGCTATTTCAGCACCAATTAAATACCTGTCCCCGTTCATTCACTGCCTCGTACCTATCGGATGAGTGGATGTGCATTAGTCTATATAATCAAACTATATAATAAAACCGAGATGTTGCATGTGTACACTTCATTTACATTGTAATTAAAACGCGATGTGAACTAATGTTTATGCGCAATGATAATAAATTACTTCTCAATGTGTATTTAATTAAAAAAGGGTGATGGATATAAAAAGGAGACATTTTTAGTAAGACACCACAAATCTTATTCAAACGAACACGACTACGACAATGATAATTACCTAAGTACTCATAACACACAACAAAGCTCGTATACTGTACGATACTGAGGAAAGGACTGGCAAATTCTCTAAAACCACAAGAACTATGCTGCATAAAGTACGATAAATTGGATCCGTGTAGCCACAGCGCCTAAAGCTTCCATCTGGAAAGGTGTAGGCGCCGTTGCCTCGGGCAATAATATTCAGCAACAATCGATTTTATGGTGATATGTCTGAACAGCGCCTATACCTTGGAACAATGCCATAACAAAACCAGGTTTTAAAACCCCCACAACCGGAACGAAAATCCTAATCAATCGTAACTTGCTTAGGATCAAATTAGATTCAACTATGCTTTCTCTAGTCTCGCAATATGTTGATTGATGTGTCCGATGGCTAAACATTGAATAATACCAGTCAAAGACACCATGACGATAGATAACCATGGCTCTCGATCAGTCGGTTAATATTTACTTTTGTCGAATTTCATTTTTGAACCAATGATAAGGTGCTGCATGCATATCAAATAAGGGACATCTGAGGGTATTGGTCGTTGTAGTAAAGTGCTGGAAGTCATGGCGTTTTCTTATAAAGTTCACAAATTCGATTAATTCAAATCGAAGTGCAAAACAAAAGAACCGATGGATATACTCAAGACGTCAATTATCACTTCCAGGGTGAGTGGGGTAGGGGCTTCTCTCCTCAAAAAAAGGGCTAAGCCTCCGAGGGACACAAAAAAAAATTACCAAATGCGGACCAACACAACGTGAGAAAAGATGACCCGTCATTTTAACAACTCGTAAAGACGTTGTTTCTATGGCCCATATTTCTCCCTGTTAGGATGGAGCACATCTACCAGATGCGTTCGTAAAATGTTAAGCGGAAAGAAATAATTTGTTACAGTGTCTGTGGCGTTGGGATGAGGAGGGATAATTTGGGTTTGGGTCATCGAGCGATGGAATTGATCACACCTTGGTAAAGCTAGTCTCGGGTACGACCTTTCCAGGCCACAATGGCGTAGACATCAGCGCTATAAAGTTTGACGACTATCGTTGCTGTCAGTACTAAGCTCCCTAACCTCAAACGGTTGTTGACGATCTGATATCACCATCTGAAGCGCGGCATGAAAGATGGAGAGTAGTAATCGGCGCAAACGCTCACAGAGGAGAAATATGTTTGGATATGTCCTCCTCGGACAGGCGAGCCTATCTATTTGACTGTTAATAAAATCCGTCCTATTAGTATACCATGCCATAATATCGACAAGTTGGTAAAACTGACAGTTTCAATATTCAACCTTATCATTTACCAAACTGTCATATACGGTAAGAGCGAAACATCCACCTATATAGGCGGCACATCACCACTGACCTTCAGGCGTAAATATTGCCGTGCTATTATGTATTATTATTCCAGAAATATATGGACGCTGCAGTCAACAATAAAATGCTATATTTTAGTTATATTTATACAAACAAGAATTATGTGTCATCAGTGCGCCCCAAGAATTAGCCGGTGCACATTTCGAAACGATTCAAAATACCTCTCCATGTAATTGTTTGAAAGCATTGGCTTATGAATCAAATGCTTTGTTGGTAACAGCCTAATTGATTAAGTTCGTTTTGATGTCACCACTCTATTGTTTCCATCTCGCAATGCTGTGAATAATTAAACACAACGTGAGCTCAAAGTAGGAACCGATGCAGGAAGTGGCTTTTACCTAATTACGGAATCGACGCTGTTTGAGACATAAATCTTACATAATCCAATATCAAAATATAAATAGCAAGGTTTTTAATGGTAGATAAGTGTAAACAGATTGGCTGTTTCGGGCCTGTGGTGCGAGTGGTTTTGTTTTAGTTGCTTTCCAAGACAGATAGGATTAAAACTACATAAGAACATAGGCACGGTCGCCCACATCTTAAACTACATAGTGGCAAATTCGCAGACAGTAGTTCCTATTTTTCTATTACATTTGAATTTAGGCTTAAGTACCAAAATTAAAATTACACATAACAGTACCGAATGCAGTGTAAAATGACACTTCCATAGAATGTTGGATAATTGCCGTAATTAATGGTTGATTGGAGGGGTGCATTTCTAATATTTGACGTAGTAAAATTATAACACTGGCTTTAGTGTTTGATGTGATAAAACCGATCGGGTATCAACTTCCTACTCAGTTCTCATGCTTGCCTTGCTCTTAAGTCACTGCAAAAACTAAAGTAAAGCTTATATTGCTTAATTAAATTTATTATTGGTTGAGTAAATAAACATTCGTGTTCAATAAATACACAAGTTGTTGTTAAAATAACCATAGAAAAATTAAGGTGTATTAAGGATGATAGAATGAATTAGAACAAATCACAGATCATGAATCGTAGTTAATAAAATGTTTGATTAATGCATTAAGCATAATTTTGATTTTAATGTTAATACACCAATTGCGTTCATTGTCATCTTAATTCAGTCTCTCATTTCTCATATAAAGCATTAGGGCATTTGCGTAAAGTTTCCTTGTTGCATTTGTACAATACAGCTACACATTGTTATGTGAAATCCAACATCAAATAACCCAGGTACGTGATTCCATTTATCATATCCGTTCACCAGCTTTCAGGCGTCACTTGAAACGACAGGCTGAATTTATGTTGCCATTATTCGTACCATCACTACCTCATAAATGGGGCATGAATGAGGGAATATGGCAAAGACCCAAATATATTCATTTATACATATAGATATATATATAATATAAATATACATATATATATACATATATATATATACATATATTATATATATATATGTTTATATATACCTATATATATGTATATATTTATATATATTTATGTATAGAGATATATGTATATATATACATACATATATATATATATATACATAGAGACATAGAAAGAGATAGAGATATATAAGGATAGATCTATATAAGTATATGTATACGTATATCTGTATCTATATCTCTCCTCTATAGATCTCCCTCTCCCTCTCTCTAGATATCCTTATCTACTATAGAGAGAGACTCTCTAGATATAAGATAGATAGAGAAGTATATCTAGATATAGAGATAGGTATATAGATAGATATTTATACTCTTCTAGATCTCTCTCTACTCTATAGATAGTATATTCTATATATATATATATCTATCTCTATCTCCCTCTCTATCTCTATATATATATATATATATATCTCTATATATATATCTATCTATATCTATATATATATATATATATATATATATATATATAAGGGAGAGCGACACCTTTTTGACGCGTAGTATCAGGAACAAGAATTTCACAAGCTTGTGACCTGCATCTCGCACCAGCTGATCCTGAGACCCGCACTATTAACCTTAGTGATGGGCATGTGATGGTAGCTCACGGTACTGAATAAGGGTTGGATCTTTTCCGAAGGGAACTTTTTGCCTCTTCCAACAATGGTGGCAGCGAAACAAATATTGTGACAGAGCATTAAGTAATAACTAACATGCATGGAACGGCTAATTGATTAAAGGCTTAAAGTTAGATTTTTTTCTTCAAAGCTGCACTAAGTAATTGTGATTATATAGAAGTAAATTGAAACCGATGCCGCCCTTTATATCGATTCCTAGGCAACTAAAAAAACCACAATCCCCCATGCCATGTTATTCACTTCCTTCCTGAATTTACTACCTCGTATCTAATAGATGAACGGATGTGCATTAGGCTATGTTACCGAACCTAGGTATCCTGTTGCATGTGTACACTTCATAACATTGTCATTATATCGCAACGTTGCAAATTTATACTACCTTACTTGTAACGGTGTTTTTATTGAACGGATGTGAGAAAGACACAAAAAGCAACCGGCCTGTGGGGTTTAACACAGCATATATTTTGTAAACGAATACGAAGACAATACTAAAACAGGCTCATAGCATGGCGCAAAGCTTGGATGGTGCAAGATGCTGACGAAAGGACTGGTAAATGCTATACCACTTTAATAACTATGCTGCATAAAGGTCGTATTACCGAAGACGTAGAATACCTATTCGCGACAAAAGGGTTCCGAATTTATTCAACCAAATGTTTCAATCACAGAGAACATTTTTGGCAAAGGTAAGTCATGTTAAAGACATGTTCATCAAACACACTGTCGCATTCGTGTACTCACTCATCTTTCTATCATAATTAGACCCGTACATAAAAAGTTTATAGTTATGCCGACCCATTTTACCTTGAATCTGTTGAACAATCGTTGTTGTTAAGCTTGCAAATATGATCATTCCATTACAACATTCGTCGCAGGTTTTGACTTATGCAATGTCATATGTGAACCAAGGCGTAAATGACGCATGCAATTTGTCGATGACTATAACACAGATACAGCGCATATATTCATATGCCTTCTTTGATGACATCGCCGGTTTCAAACTTTTCCAATTTAGATGTCTATGCGATGATAGGAATAGGGTTTGGATTGACTTAGATGTCAAATGAAAAATTTAACTTCTAACGGGTAAGATGGATCACACACATATTGTACTATTGACAATGCAGTTTTGTAAAGGTAGTAGCAAACATCACATTATGTTATTCCATCCTCCGCCTCCTTCTACCCTTTAGTCAGCGCACCATCTTGTTTTACGCCATAAGAGAATTGCATCCAAATCTACCTTAGTATATGGTCTTAATATCTTTGCATCAGCGTGTCCACAGACCCATTCGGCATATCTAGCTTGAAGAGATTCCAAATCCTCCAAGATTACGGTAAGTATTGTCGCACTACTTAATTGAATATATGACAAATAAATGTGTTAAAGATGAAATATTACAAAATATTGATTCTGCGTACGTAAAACTAAGCGGGCAAAACAAGTACACTATCGGCACAGTTCAGTGAAAGCAAGAGTACATCTTGTCGATCAACAACATCGGTTATTGTTTACACCCCTCTTTTTGATGAGACCAGTCGTCTTCAGCGAATTGGCGTCCTCTTGCCACCTTGGTTGTTCTATATAATATTTATTAATCATTTGATTAAGCGTACAGTCACTACAACAGTCCAATTGAATTTGTAAATCTGGTTAATTCTATATCGACTAACTTAAAAAAAACGTGACCTACTTAGACTGGCCAAAGTCGCAATATGAAATCTCCCAAGGACGCGGATCGTTGCCGTGAGGCCGAAGCCATATGGCGTTGAAAGATTTCTCTAGGAAAATAAGCTGAATACATGGTGTCTTTAAATTGACCGTACCATTTTATTCTTGGTCCCACAGAATAGATGATCATACGGATGTGTTGAGGTGAGTCTTCTTTATGTTGTGGTTACGTACGTCACCGCTGTGGTCCAAGGTTCTGACCCTGACTAGGGCCTTTCAAAAGTTGAAAGACTCAGTCAGGGGCACCCAAGGTTAGCTTAAGCCCCCCCCCCCCCCCCCTCTCCACTGCAAGTCACCCAAAAGGGAAGTTGGGCCCTGTTTTCGTTGTGGGAAACAGAGGCACTTCAAAAGGGAATGCCCAATGGCCTGGGGGGAGGGAGTCCCAGAACTCCCTAAGGCACCAAGTCGGGAAACGCCCATGGACATTACTTATCTATGTTTCAGCATTACTATTAGTATAATTAACACTGGTATATTTAATATTCCTTAGTATCTCTTAGTAACCTAAGCATATGTACACTAATCTGCAAAGGAAAATTAGAGATAGTTAAGAGTTTTGAGAATATTTAAGAGTGAAATGTTTATCAATGAGGATCATTGTTTACAGAAATGTTGGCGGAACAGCATCCAGCACAAGTTTTGCAATTCCAGAAAACGAATCGGAATGGAATTGGAAGAGATGCAGGCCCACAAACGACCTAAAAAGAAGCCATCGCTAGATTCATGCATTGAGGCTTCAAAGAGGACCTTGGGCCTCTAAAACTACCTATCCCAGCAGCCTGAAAGTGAAGACGATTGTACCGTCGTGGCCCACAGGAAGTGGCTCCAGAAAGAGTTTGCAAAAGGAGAGGGGCTGTTGTCAAAAACTAGGTAGCTGAGAAGATGCTCCTTACTATGTCTTTGTGATGTCGTCAGATTGTGCGAGACGGAATGCCAGTGCCTCAGTGCACCGAGCAACACCCATGGTTGCAGGGAAGAGCAGGGGTGAGATATTATACATGGGCCAGATTTTGATACAAGCATATGTGATTTTGAATAGTATCATAGTGCTTGAAGTCTATATTTTATTAACTGATTTCGCGTTGTAGAATTGCACTGAATCATTAATTAATTAATGACTGTTAAGGCTTCGTCGGTCGCAGCTGTATGCAGAATTCACTAGACTGGGGCCTAAGGCAGATAGTGGCGACATTGGCAAGCTATTTCTGTCTGGCCTCCAACGCTATGGGAGGGGCATTATGGAACTTCTTAGGCGAAAAAAAAATCTGCCCTTCAGACTGAAGGAGATGATGTCGAGAATGAACCTGTTGGTTGGACGACTAACTCTCACAGCCGCGAGAGGTCAGGGATGTCAGGCTACTGACTGCTGGTAGAGACATGGCTATGGCCGAGTTCGTTGTGGGAACGGTGGAATTGAATGTGGGCTCTAAATCAAGTGTTACTTTCAGGGTGGCAACTCGTAATGAGAGTGGTATCGTGGCCAGGGCAATGAAGGAGGGTCTTATACCTGCAAAGTCCATGGTGGAGCAATTGATGATGTGCCCCAGAACAACGGGGGCATAGCGGGTTGAAGCATTAATCCATAAGGTGACTAAAGCGAAATCGAGAAACGACCAGCAGTGGTTGTGGTTGGCAGCTAAGACAGCGCTGTACCTGCAGCTCCAGGGTCGGGAGTGGATACACCACAATGTATTCCCTATCGGCCTGCCTAGCCTTCCTAGCCCCGTTGCCAGCCGGACCAAGCAAGGACTACAGGTTTGCTCTAGACCCGTCCTTGCCGCAAGTTTCGGTTAACGAGGGCGCGGGTGACCCTGAGCCGACGTTGCAGGCGTCCACAGGGCGGCCTGTAGCTAGTAGGAGAACCTGAAGTGCAAGGAAGGCAAAGGCACATGGTCCAAAACAGCCGGCCGCGCAGGCAACTGCAGTGCCAGTGCTGACAATCACGTTGCCTGTCAAGCGGCAAACGGGGGTTGCAGGGTCATCCAAACCGAGGGAGGCACATAAGCCCATGACCATCGGCAACGACCCCTACCCCCAATCAACAGCCAACTCACGACCCCTGGTGGTGCAGGGTGGGTCCCAGGGGGCTGAAGGCGATATAACCCGAGGGGACATGGACGGCCACAAGGGGAAGTCCACACCTAGATGTCCCATTCCTGGGTGTGGGGAATCGTCCGGGTCTCCGAAGACGCATGTCCCGGAGGTTTTCAATTAAGGCCTGGACCCCATGGATTTGACAAGGCAGCGATTGTATGTCCTCCATGTAATCGCCAAGTACTGTGGTGCAGATTTGAGTTTAAATGGTCAAGTGTCCAGACTTCATAGGTGAGACATAGTGTGAATACAATTTCTTCAATATTCATTTTTTCAGGTCTGACAGATCATCATGTCATATGGGAAAGAAAATGGTAACTTATTATTTCATCTATCAGTAACTGTGTTCCCCATTCCCCGGTTTTATTGACTTAGTCTACACTAGAACAGTTGACGTTTTCTGCAGTTGTGAGCATATTAAATGTGGTTAACATTATTATGATAGTAATGTATGAGCTAGGTCAACATTTTTTTTTATTTCAGTTTATTTATTTCAGCTAGTTTCGAGGTAGACTTCGACGAGGTGTATGTTGTCTTGCCCCCATTTGCATTTTGTCTGTGACTGTTATTTGCGATACTCCTTGTCGTATATGAAGAGTGATTGCCAGGTATTCTTGGTGGCCAGCTCGGCAATTTTCTCCATATAGTTAACGTCTTGAAGGGACAACTCGCCTCCCGCCATTAGTTCTCGCATGATTGTTAAGCTGGCACGCATCCACGGCGATAAGTTTCCTGGCATTGAATTATGTGATCTGACCTTTGAAGGTATCCTATAAGTAAGTGTGGAAAACTTTTATGAGATGTTATATTGTGAAAATAAATAACCAGCATCTGTATACTGGGTCTCTATTTTCTAACTGCATTGCTCTCCAAGCTTTCATTCCTATTTAGTTCTCTAATAAAGATGCAAATTGAAATGCATTATCATTTATATAGAGCTCTGTTAAAGTTTGGGCCCATGTACTGTGAATATGGAAGAATTTCTATTCTAAACCAACCAGATATGTATATTTCCACAAATCTACCCATATATGTTTCATTAATATAGGTACCTATGTCAGATGTTAGCTTGGGAACCTATCAGAGAACACTGCCTGAATTGGCCATAACTAAAGTGGGAGTGTACTTGGCACAAATAGATTGCCTTGACACAGTTGGTTTGTTTGCTTGTATTTTTCAATTTTGTACCAAAAACCATACCGACATTTTTGGAATATGGTCCGATTTTCATCAAATGATCAATTAAATGGTTCTGAAAACTCACACAATATGCAGGTCATATAATTATGAACAAATGTGAAGCAATGGCAGAAATATGCAGTGATACAAACATTGTTTCTCATTGTTTACATCTGAATTAATGTTTAGTCTGTAATGTGTCAATTATATTAATTTTGCAATGCATATTGTCAAATGTATGTGCTTTTGTTTATTAGATACTGAACCAGCAGCCCAAGCAAGTACCAGCTATGCCACAAGTCTGACTAGAACAAAAAGCCCTGTAGACCCCAGACTTAAAGATGCCAACAAAAACAACTTGATTTCTAGTGACTCTGAGTCAGATCAGGATGTCTCGAGCAGAACATGCATAAAAGATACAAGTGAGTGTTTTTCATTCCTCTGTGGTCTGTTAACTAGTGACAAGGTATAAACCAACGAAAGGCTTCTTTGCATTATAAAGGTATTCTAGTTAAGTGACCTTCATATAAACGGCACTACCCACTGCATGGTCTATTAAGGCCTGTGCTATATTATGAAAGTCATTATTAAGTCTGCTATAACTAGAAACTAATAGCGAAATATGAATACAATATATCAATGTACATGCACATGCTTCTAATGGGATACAAGGCAGACCCAAGCGTTACAACTTGCCTTCAGAAGTAACATTCAGATCCCCAGTCTAAGGTAACTACTCCCAGGTATGGTAAATACACTTCAGAATATATTGTATTAATCAGAAAGATCATTCCCAGTATCTCTTTTATGATAGATGTCATATATGATATACAATTGTTGCACAACTGCGGTGTAGGCTGAATTGTTATTTAAGCTTGTAGATAAGCCATGCATTGCCATGTGATGTTTCATGATTAAGTAAATTTATCTGATGCTTTATCAATAAGTTATATCTTCTATTCTCAACATTACACTGCAGACAGATTAGTACAAAAGTTTTAGCTACACTAAATGTACAATCTGTGTAGCTCTAAAATAATCTCTGTTATTGTTAGGTGCATATATCTGAAGATGTCCTGGTCAATCTAAAACCCGCTGAGGTGCTGCAATCATGTGTTCAACAGCAATTTAGTCAGTAAACCATTTATGGTCACAATCTTATACAGAATGCCTGTGACGCTATTCATTTGACACTACCCTCCCATAGAAACTCACTTTGACACCTGGAGTTGTTCTACACCATTCAATCAAACAAACGGTAGGTTATAGCTGTACCAGCAAGGAACACTACCTTACATTCTGTGGGATGACCCATCAATCTGAACCACACCTCTCTTGCCTCCAGTTTTGGTTGAATAGTAGAACTGTTATCTCTGGATTAGTGGTGCCAAGTAACTTGCTTAATATGTGTACATGTTGATTGTTTCAGGGAAGAAAGAAGTTCTTAAGTCACAGCTGCCAATGGGACGTTCCCTACTTGAAAAAAATATGAATGAGCAGCGCAAGTCCCAATGGGCCTTGTACCACCTCTTAATTATGCTTGAAATGCCATTAACTATGCATAATTGTAATGAGCGGGTGCTGGTTCCAATGGATGAGCCACAAACTCTTAATGATGCTTGAAATGTCAATAAACATGCATAATTGTCATGCAAGTGACCTTTTTAATCACTATATAGTTTATAGACAATATTACACATGCCCAGTTAATGATGCAATAATATTTCATCATAGCTTTTGACAGTAAACAACGATGTTTAAACTGTTTACTCATGGCCTCAATGTTAAAATTATGTTTACCAGTGGCCTTACTTGTTCCATAGCTGTGATATTAATGTTGTGTTACTTGCATTTCAAATCCAACCCCTTTCAAACAAATTATGGCCATATGAAACCTGTTCCCTAGGGAGAACTATGAACGCATTACAAGAGCAGATGATATAATCAAAAATAATAGAGATAACATAGCGGTAGTACGACTATCATTAAGTTATTAGTGAATATTTCTACGAACTAGAGCAAAAAAAAGCATGCCCGTCTGTGAGCTACATTGGATGATTAAGCTTTATGATGAACCACAGAGACGCCTCCATGGACAAGCAAAAAAACCATATCGAGCATAAGAGTGGGAGCCACAGGGATTTATATAAATCGTCTATTACTATAACTACATCAGTGATGTTATATTAGTAGCAGATGATGATCCTTATGCGGAGTGTGTGCAAGATTGGGATTAACCTCGCTTGAAACATCGAAGATCACTTAGCGACGGAGTGTTCAGGTCTTGGACAGGATGTGGAATGATACTGAACTATGTTCGTGTTTTCTCAATATTAAGAAAGCCGACCCCTGTCAAGTTCATATTCAGACTCTCGACACATATTGCGCGTTCCCAACCACGAGTTCCTGAACGACTTCCAGTTTCACAGTGTGCGTATTTCGGTGTAGATATATCTATTCAGGCGCCTGACCAGGCACTCGAGAGCGCCAGACATATAGAGCTTTTGCTGCTCCATGTTTGAATTACGTTGGATAGTACTTCATTCAATATAAAATAAATGAATCGTCGTTAATTAAACATGCATTGCCCCTTAACTGCACGTTAATTTGATTGCTTAATATCATTTCAAATTAAGATTACCCGTCATACAGACAGGGATGAAAGACACATCCCATGGCATAGATGCAAACATTTAATTCCCGCCACAACAATTTCACCACACTGTCGCATAATGGTTGGTTTTTGTTGTGTCCCAAAGCGTTTGGGTTTCTGTTATGTGCCAAAATAGTAGGTTTTTTGTGATGTCCCAAAATGATTGTTTTTTTGCTATGTTCCAAAATAGTTGTTTTTGTTGCGTGTACCTTATACCCGAAATATTTAAGAACACCCATTTTGGTACACAAAATATATAAGTTTAAAAGAACAATGAAAATCCAAAATAAGTTTACGAAACCGAAGCATGTTACCGACAGACAAACAGAAAACAAGAAATAATCATTATATAGACTATATGTTTTGTCGCCTCCAATGTCCCAAATATATATATATATATATATATATATATATATCTATATATATTGTTTGCTAAATGTCCAAATATGGTCGCATTTCGTATAAATATATATTATTTATATATCATTATATATATAATATATATTTATATAAATATATGTATATATAAATATATATATGTAAAAATAATATATATATATATGTAAACATATATATATATATATATATATATATATATATATATATATATATATATATATCCTATATATATGTGTGTGTTTATTTGTGTGTATATATACATACATCTCCTTATATGCATATACATATATATATATATATATATATATATAACTATATATATATATATATATACATATATTTATATATATACATATGCATTTATATACTTATGCATATATATATATATATGTATAAACATGTATATATATATATATATATATTTATATATATTTATACAATATATATATATATATATACATATATATATATATATATGTATACATATATATATATATATATATATACATATATATATATATGGATATATATATATATATATATATATATATATATATATAATATATATATATATATATATATATTATATATATAATATATATATATATATATATATCGATATATATGTATAAATAGGGACATATATATATATATATATATTAATATATATAATATTTATAATATATATATATATATATTTAAATATTATATGAATATATATGAATGGAAATATATATATTTATACATATTTATACAAAAACTGTATATATGTATACATATATATGTATATATGGATATATATATATATATATATATGTATATATACATATATAATTGTATATATATATATATGTGTATAAATATTTTATAATATATATATATATATTTATATATATGAATGTATATATATTTATATATGTATGCATATATATATATATATATATATTTATATATATATATGTATATATATACATATGTGTATAAGTATATAAATATATAATATATATAATTAAATATATACATATCTTATGACAGAACGCTTGCATTCACAGCATATGAAGTATTGCTGCCGAGGTACTATGTGACCTTAGCAAAATGGTACGATTGTGCGTTTTAGGTGTTTTGCCGAAGGAATTAAATATAATTAAATATATACATTATTAAAATATGCAGAATCATATGTGGACATACATAGCAATCGCACGCAACATATCTTTTGACAGAACGCTTGCATTCACAGCATATGAAGTATTGCTGCCGAGGTACTATATGACCTTAGCAAAATGGTACGATTGTGCGTTTTAGGTGTTTTGCCGAAGGAAGGTACATTTACCTGCATATGTCTTAAACGAGTTTTTTCAGGAAATGCATTCGATTTGCCTGTAGTGTACAAAAGTATCAGGTTCGATTGAAGCCCCCACCCTTCCTATTCCACCGGCACAATCAATTATGGAGCATTAGACCACGTGATGCCCCAGCAACGATAAATGCCTTCATGCTTCTTTGTTTGTTTCATTGTCGATTAAATCGCCTCCATGACTAAAACAGAGATTACCATATTCATTTTGTGAAAGCAATATATATTCAACGTATACTTGTTATGTATATATGCGTTATGCCCACGGTTTTTATAGCATGTAATGTGCCTCCACATTCAGAAACATTCAATGAGTTGGAGACGTTCACGATACTCACAAAGCGGAACATCGGTTAAGCATTGCTCACCTTCTACTTTTACTGCAATCAAATCCCGGTGTTCATGTACCTGGGCAACCCAATAGCAGAGACGATGAGGCACCTGGAAAAGGAAAACATCTGTGTTGAGGTGGTTATCTTTTTTGTACATTGTTCTTCCACGGTAGCTGTGCGCTTATGTAGAATGTTATATGTATTGCACGGTTGCATATGCAATTGAACTGGTTGCATGCCACCATATTGATTGTCATTCCACTTATTATAGATTGGTTGCAGATAGCGTAATTGTGCTGTCGATAATGCAAAGCTGTTAACAATTGAATAGGAGATGAAACATAGAGCCCCAGTGAAAGCAGAACTAATTTAGCGTTGCTGACTAATCAAATGACAAGAACACATTTGCCATATTACTTAGGTCTGTATTAAATAGAAAGATCGATGTGTGTCATTCAGTGTGATCAAGGAGCGCATATCATGTCAAAGAATCATTCTCCATAAGTTACAATACCTTAAGTTGGTAAATTAAGATTAAATATATATACATATACGATTCAGGTTACGCTTCTGGAGACGTGGAAGAGAAAAGGATACTGCGCATGCTTACCAATTCAATTAACAACATGAGTTGATTTAGATGGCAACGTTACGTTGGAATGTGCTGACGGGGCAGGTGTTGCTATGTTAAACGCCATAGGTCGCTCGATGACATATTATAAGATATCTCAGAACAACACCTTGCTCAGAACTATGACAACGCAGTGTTGACAGTGTACTTGTAAATATCGGATAGGTGTTAGTAATGCAAAAGGGTTGCATGGCTGTCTGCGTTGTGCATATGTTACAAATGTGTAATGGTGTTTAATTATTCTGAAATCGGGTTAAATTAAGATAACATGCCCCGGCTCCACCCCGCCTCCTTCAGATATTACAACATCCCCCAATAGAGACAAATATGTTCTTTGTCCTATGTCCGGCAAACTTTAGGAGGCCGGCCCCTTGAGGCCTAATCTGGAACCTATAACTTTCCATGCATAATTAGTTATGGTCGTCTAATGGAAAAGAAAATAAGGTCTCACGGTAATCGTCAGGAATTACTTGTCGATTTTGAGGTGCAAAATATTTTGTAGCTCCAAGTATTTATGACGGCTCGCTGAAGTTTTTCACCAATGTCAAGATCAAATTTAACAGTACAGATCCAACTTGTTGGCATTATACATAGTTGCAAAATCATCGTTTCTAAAATCGTTAGCATGACAACTAGATCATTAAAAAAAAATATTTATATATTCAGAACGTTAGACTTAAAGTATCTGCTCTCTGGGTCGATGTGTATAAGCGAAGTAAAAGAGCATTTAGGTTTGTGTTAGCGGATAGGTAAATTCTAAAATACGATTATGCCATTGTGTCATAATCCATTCATGAGCTTTGCTATCCAACTCAAAAGATCAAAGCAAGATGTGAACTGTTATTCTAACATACATGTGTATAAATATTATCAGAGCAGCGGTATATACTTACGTATATATGATAACTTTATGATCTTTATATCGTTGCATCAATCCTTCGAGAATAGGGTAAGTGATATAGATGAACAGCAAATGCTGCAGAAAAAAACGAGCAAATTTGAATGCGAGTGATTTGTGCTGCATGTATCGTACTTTGTTAAAAACAAATTCCAATTAACATCAGCAATTGGTTTACAAACGCAAGCAAGCGATTGATTTAAGGATTGATTGATAGGTATTGCGAAATACTCTTCGAATCCCAGGACGGAACAGCAATAGCGTGAGATACTATACACATTGTTAGCCTCTGCTTTGTTAATGGGAATAATGGATTACCAGACAAAGGATACGAGCAGTTGTCGGGCGTATACTTGTTTAACTCCTATCCAAGTACGTCTGGGTAAACAAAGCAACAATTACAGAGTGCATTGACTGGTTATGTACATAAGATGTTTAGTTGTTCACATGTGCGGATCAGTCAAATCAGATCCATCTGATGAGTCACGGTGCATTTGCAGCCAGACATACAATTTATGCTACTGCCGGTTAAATAATCGCTCCCAAATACACCCTTCGCCAATTCCTAAATAGAACCCAGAGGGGTTGTGCTTCTTACATACATAACGCTAACAATAACCATCGTTATCCACATCAAGCTAAGCCACTGTCGTTTCTTCTTTTTAGATCTCCTGCCTTCGGTTACCTCAAATTGCATCACGATCATCTGGAGAGTTCCGATCATTTATTCAGGTAATAGTCTACTTTAGGGCACTTTATTCCTGGCTCAGCACGGAAGCGTGCCAACTCGATGCTCTCAGGCACGTTGATTATTACCTGCGCTATCTGCAAGCGCCTAATAGTCACAAAACAGTTTGCGACCGCAAGGTTGATTAATCTTTATGCCAATGTTCTTATTCGCTTCTTGTTCCATTATGCCTGTTTGTCACGCCTTTATTGGTAATTTTGCATTAATTTATATTATTGTCAAATGCTCACAGGGGATCCTTATGATGGTTTTTAATGTCATTACGATATTTGTCCCAGCTCTTCACATCAGGTGTTTTTCAACCAACAAATAGTGTATGAATTGTCATTCCTTTCCTGTTTCACCTGCTAGGTTTGGATCCAATTGGTAGTGCATTAGATTATTTCTTGGTAAGTAATTAGCCCCTTTCCTGCCTCTGTGTCTCTCTCCCTCTTACGCTTTTTATGTTCGCCTTTCGCAAGCACCCCCTCTTTTTCAGCCAACCTCCAACTTGGGTAACGATCTTCTGCATCCTATATACCCATGCATTTATCTCTGGGGCTCCCTTATTATTTGTCTAAGCTTGCATAGACGCCATGTTCACAGCTGCTGCAATAGTAAAGGTACTATTGAGATTAGCGTCACTCTCAACAAGCAGGCGATATCGTGACCGTGATGGATGAGGATGATTGTGATGCTTGGACAAGTCCCCTAAAGTGCCAGCGCCTATTTGGCACAAACCCATGCCTAGACCTGGCTGCGAAACCAATGCCGCTGGGACGAAGGTCCAACACGGTACTTTTAAGCTACCGGGTCGAGAGTATCCCTTTTCAGATATTGGATTGCCCGTTGACGTGATCATCCGTGTCACGGGGAGCCAGTCAGGTTTTTATGCCTTGGTATCGAGCCCACTCACAGCTGCTGCAACGGTTATCATCGATCTCCTTTGTTGTCTTTTGTCGGCCTCCTTATATCCAGACCATCTATCTTTTCTCTCCTTCTCTTTGGCATATTTCTCCTTGGTCTTTTGTTACAAATCGCTGTGTTCACATGCTTAGCATTGCTAGTCTTGCTGAACTTCCTTAAGCCCCTAAACACTGGTGTTTGCATCTGCCTTCCCCTATCGGATGTCCTTGTGAGGTGAGGGGATAACTGACCTAATTAATGTCGATGAATATTTCACCAATGATTGTAATTATGCACTAGCCAATAACACCTCACACCGTAGTGTGTGGGAGTTATCCTTTGTCTTCAAGTATGTTTGTAAGTCTTTCATCAAACATTTATCCAAACATGCAACAAATGGGATGGATATCCTGATAAACATTGTTATGTTTGGGAACTAAAAAGACCTAAATCAAATTAAACGTCCCTTTAACTCGGAATTACGTGAGGTTATGTCCAACATAAGCATTGCTGCCACATTATATGACGTTGATGTATAGTCATTATTATGGGCTATGCAATAATACATTGGTTTGACAGAAAGTAAAGTATTAATGAGCCTAATTAAATGTGGCAAACTCTTTTGAAGCACTCATCTGTTTCAAAGACCATTTGATTGCACAACAAATCGTCGCACCACAGGTCACTTATATGTATCTGTAACAGTGTCTGGATACTATGCATTGCTGATAGAGTTTACGTGGCCACATTGTTGTTGTTAAAATGTTTAGTATTGCATTCCAATTTCCATAAAAGATCATTCGGGCTGCCTAAGAAGCATTCTCCGCCGGGGCAGGCCAGAGTTATCCATAATCTACAAATTATATAGGACTATATAAAAAGAATATAGGACAAACATACAGCAACGCATATTTGGTCTTGCTAAAAAACTGGTAAATTTTATCCACCAAAAGTTGGAGTAGCTGCTCTCTTGGAATTGTATGCTAATATAATTGAAATACAACAGCCGAGCACCTTGCTAATTTTTCATTTTTACATCATATCAGTATACTCCATTTTAGCGATAGCTTGAATTATATATGAGCACGCAAGCAAATGATGCCAATATATCATTCAAACATTAGAATTACATTCATTCAATTCATAAAATTCACATATTCTGTATCTCTGGCATCCATGGTGCTTTTATTTCTTCCCAATTATGTCCACGACAGAAGCCTTTCTAAGCACTCTCACCTTTAGTAATAAGGTCAAACATTAAAGCTGTAATTACATCTTGCATTGACCCACCAAGTATGGTGTTACATTAGGATTTTAAAAGCACGCTGTCAAAATGTATTTCAGAAAATTGCCATAATATAACAAAATAACAAAGGTTATGTCCATGAAGATATTACAAGCCGAGAGTGCTGAAATCCTCGTTGTAAGTGCTTCTATAAGACCCGACGACGGATTAAAACAGAAACAGAGCAACCCTAATAAGTAATCGTTCAAAATAATATGCAATTTAAGTGATAGGGGCTAAGATTACACCATGAAGAGTCAATTCTATCTCCGAATATTTTCCCCATAATGGAAAATATCCTGAGTGATGTATTTGCACTAAGCACTTATCGCAGTAATGTCCATGAAGATATTACAAGCCGAGAGTGCTGAAATCCTCGTTGTAAGTGCTTCTATAAGGGGACGGATAAGATTACACCCTATGAAGTAATCGTTCAAAATAATATGCAATTTAAGTGATAGGGGCTATTACACCATGAAGAGTCAATTCTATCTCCGAATATTTTCCCCATAATGGAAAATATCCTGAGTGATGTATTTGCACTAAGCACTTATCGCAGTAACGACCATGATATCACTTATATCTTCATGCACTTCTTTTAATATACTTGTCCGCAGCTGGTTTTGCAAGGGGTGTAATACATCAAAGGATATAGAGACAGACTGCTTGCATGACAGTAAATTAGAATTCGATTCCTACAATTGAGATCCGCCCTATCTAACAGCATTTCTGAAATCATAACATGGGTAGCATAACAATGATGAACTATTGGAAGCTATAGCTAGGCGCAATAGCAATTGTTTGAGATGCTACTGCACGTCCTATTATATGATTCATACAAAAATATGTGTCTATTTGAAACGACTACAATGCAGCTGCAACAATTGCTTTTTTTGTTAAACCATGCCTCACGATTCAGCAATCATATTGTAGCTGTATCATTATATTCAGTAATCTGTGCCCATATGCAGAATCTCAAAAAGTTCAATCAAAAAGAAAACTGCAACTATTTACTAGCCCGAATGGCATTACTGCATTGAAACCCTTCCTTCAACACTGCAATAATGTACGATAATAATATGTCTTAATACATTATGCCTTACCCATTCTCACTGATGTTGTTCTAATAATCCATTTGCTTGTTGCTATGTTGGGGCCTAATTTTAAGTGGAGACTTCACATGCACTAGACGCGCTGAACACTTTAGAAGTCGTATGGTGTTGCAGCAGAGTTGCACTGCACTAGACTGCTCCTTCTGTCGGCAAGTCGCTCATGAAGCCAGTAATATTTTTTCATTTGCTACATAGTGATAGATACAGTCGGAATGGAACGTTTATTCAGGTCCGCCCATAGTAGTATCATGTTTCTCAAAGCAATTGTGTAATCAAGGAACCTGTTTATATGGAGCCAATGAAAATGGCATAATACTTATATACAACAAACAATCACTTATTAACATTTCTTTGTGCGATTTTGTCTAATGCTTTCAGTTTGTCCTGATTTTCAAGAATAAAGTTCAACTAGTGATATTCTCAAATGTGCACTTTGTGTTGCATGTACATATGCGATCTCTGTGCACTCGTTAATCGAGGTTGTGTGCAATTTGTAATGGTCTACTTCTTCTTGAAATAAGTCTTCCTCTGCTCAGCATTAACAAATTATATTAATCCGTGTACCTTGTGCCACAAATAAATACCTAGCAGCATGTCGATCTGGTGTTAATGCAACATTACAGTAGCCCCAACCATATTGTGCCTATATAAATTGCTCCACAATTGCGTTGGAGATACAATTCGTCAACTTTGACGCTACATAATCTGGCCTTACTGTCGCTAGTGATAATCCTACCCATTCAGATAAAACGCTATATATGCTGTCACCCTGACCATAAGGAGTATGTTCGTTTACTTTGCTTCATCCAAGTACACAATTTTGAATTATTATCAGTGCAAGTGATGCAGAGCTATGAATGTGTCAGCGATATGCAAGTTTGATATGACATATTCCTACAAGAGTGGTTTGTTGAATAAGCACAGATTTGATGATCTCACGGTATCTGTTGTGAGTGTATCATCTCATCAATCAACGGTATCATTGATTGTTTTCACATAATTGGCTGACGGATCATTTTCTGACTGAATGACAAAAGGTGCGAAAGTGCACGCATTGAACTTACTTACAATTAATCAATCTTAATACACACTAACTCAATGGATAAACTGATACATAGATCTTATTTTACGAAATCTTTGAACATTGAGTACAACTACCCAATCACAAAATGTGTGGAAAAACTAATTAATCCGTGCATGTGTATAGCTATGGCATACGATTAAAGACTACCACATTGGACAACCTTGCACCACATGTGACGAAACGAAACATAGCTTTAAGAATAATCTCTAAGATAGTTCGGTCGGTCTAATTGCTTCTCTTATGTTCATGCAGCTGGCTGTTGACATATTCCTACAAGAGTGGTTTGTTGAATAAGCACAGATTTGATGATCTCACGGGTGGGGTATCTGTTACCTCACAGTTGGGTTTGCGCCAAGAAGACTCCTGCAGAGAAAACATACAAAACATCAATGGATAAAGATGCTCTGTGGTTAACACGATTTCAAACCTACACTGCCGTTCTAACACTCGACCTGCACTAGAAATAGATTGACGAACATGTCCTATTCTAAATACTTATATTTAGGGGGAAATGTGTCTATTATGATACTTAAGCAAGCTGGTTTTGTTAACAAAATCATTTTTCATTATTTGACAAAACACATTTCCACATCTTATAAAGTGGAATGTAAAAACAAATCAACCCCTTTGTTTTCATATTTTTCAAACACCCCTCCCGGGCACTTATTGGCTTCGATGTAATTATGGTGGATATGTAACGAAGCAGGTTATTTTATTTGTTCTTGAACCACATCTACGGGCTTTAAGCTTCTCCGATTGCTGCGTAACTGCTTTTATTTTTATGCAGCATTACGTTGTCTTATTATTGACTAAATATCATCTACTAAAGGAACCTACCGATGACTTTTTCACATCATGCCTATTATGTTTTTTCTCCTAATACACCCTGTTCATATATGTGGCATGTATGGGTGTAGTAGATATGGTCTATCAAGCATATATTTTATTCATTATGCAAGAGATTCCTGCTTGCTATCTATATTTCGTTTGATCAGATTTACTTTGGTAACAATTCCATTACAATTAGCTTATAGGTCTTCAACTACTCTATTGACGATTTTTGCTGTCTCAATGATATCTACATGATATCCGTCACGACAAAAACAAACATCTGTCACGACCAAATCACTGCACGCCTGGAAAATCTTTGTCACAGTGCACCTTACTAAAATGCAGGATATCATGCATGCCTTTGTGCTTTTCTTGTTAACCGTTGGCAGGTATGCAAATGCTCGCAATAAGTTGAAATTGATACAGTAATCAAGCAAATAACCTATACATCCCTGTAGGCTGAGGCTCTGGCACGTTTGACTACGCGGCTTTTGGTTATGTTATGCAAGATGCAGTGTGCTGATGCTGGCTACGTTAAGCAACGTCTATATCGTGTAGGCTGCTAATGGCTTTCCAGTTCACTCTCAATCACACCCTCACGATTTTACACGTACGATTGACTGACTCACAGTATGTTAAGTTGTGCGTACCTTCTACGCCTTGTACTAAGAAATCATGCTCCGTTTCCCCTCTTCTAGTTTGTCTCTTCAAAACACCGTTTTTACTTCGCAGCTTCAAAATTAGATTACGTCTCTAAGCATTTGAGATGTCCAAATCAAAGTTTACTTTTTTTCTCGTCTGCTTGTTCAGCGTATGAACATACGCAATGTTTGGGCTGATGGAAACTTAATGAATACAAACGTTACATTCGCATACCCTCTTGATTTGTAACTATTGTCAGGTTTTCTTTTGTCAGATATTCTGAGCAATTCGTGCCTCGTTTCATATAAGTGTCTTACAACTTGGAGCGATTGGCAGCTGCCCCGTCTGATCATCTATTCAGGTTTCCTCGGCTAATGACATTAGTATTGTGTGCTACTGTCAATACTTACTTGCATCTGATAAAAGGCTATCGACCGCTGCCTAATTTTGTTCGTGAAATACAATTAAATAGATTCTTTGGGTGGGGCCCTTGTTTGTTTGTGCATCAAAAGATACATTAATATATATATATATATATATATATATATATTTACCTGATGCTTATGCGGATATATATATATATATATATATATATTTATATATACATATATATATATATATATACATATGAATATATATATGTATATATATATATATATATATATATATATATATATAATATATATGTAAATATATAATATATATTATATGTAAAGAATATACATACATATATACATGTATATGTAAGTAAGTAAATATTTATATATAAATCATGTATCTATACATGAATATATGTATACATTGTTCTATATATATTTACATATATATATATGTATATATATATATACACATATATATATATACATATATATATTAGATGTGCATACATTAATACGCATGCATATAAATATATATATATATACATATATCAATATATATACACATATACATATATCAATATATATACGCATATACATATATATAAAAACATACATAAATTCGTATAAATAAATATATGCTTATGTATATATATATATATATTTATATCAATGCATTAATATATATATATATATTATATGCATACATATATATGTATATAATATATATGTATATATATAATGTATATGTGCTTATATATATATATATATATATATATATACATATATATTATATATATATATGTATATATATATATATATATATATATATATATAAACATATATATATATATATATATATATATATATATATATATATATATATATATATATATATATAATGTGTTTAATGTCATCACCATATTGTAGGGACGAGTCATATTGTATATACGGCTCGTCCCTACAATATGGTGATGACATTAAAACACAATATTATTCGTTACGCATCAGCAATTCAGTGATCAACACATGCATTAGTAACAACTAAATCCCATTTAAAGATTGCTCCTTTATTATCATCGACATGTATCATGTCCCCTTAGAAATGATTTATCATCACTATATGACCTGAATAATGACGCTAGCAGAATGCTATTTATGTTGAAGAATTATGTTAAAGATGCATTGTAGCGCAATTTCTATCAATCTATATTTGAACTAATGTGCTTAATAAAATTGGTGAAACGGGCATTGTGCCACCAACGAAAGAATGTTAAAATATTGTAAGGTTATGGGACTGATAACTTAATGCTGCAGCCATATATGCGCACTTAATCATGCGGATCAAAAAACAAATTCTTATATTTAATAAAGGCCAAATGCGATGATAAATAGTGTTCTGTCCATAACAAGCGTTACCTCGCCAAGGTTGTTTCACTCTAATGACAATTTCCATTCCAATTAATGTGTTGAATACTTTACATAAATAATGCAACTGCTGCTCAGTGAAACGCATCTAATGTCCTTTAAATACAACACTCCCTCTAACCACGAAAATAAACTTTTGCGGGGTAACGTTTTATATAAAAAGCGAATTGATATTGACAATACATTCGCGAATCGAAATGCTGTCGTCGATTCTCAAATATTTGTCATCAAACGTGCTAAATACAAGAAAGGAAACACTAACATTAAATGTTATGTGCACGTGCGGTGATATTGCTTTACCGTCACAAGGATGATATGACACAATGACCCGACAAGGACTAATTATGAATTAAAGTACATCCGTCACCTAACGTCAATTATGATGATAAATCTACTACTCATACTTGCAAATGAGCAGACATTTTATCGCCATTATATAGACTAATTGTTGCTAATTGAATGCAGCAGCAATCATGCAAAATGATTAAATTGAGTTATTTTTCTCACTTGATGAAGCACCAACTACAGTGCACTGCCAATGCTACATCGTGTAATCCAATCTCGTCATATGTGCCTATATATCTATTACCTTCTACATCATCTACGTCTTGCCTGGCGGAAACTAAGCACACATAAGAATGTTTTATCCGCACGGTTGAGAATATGCGACCGGAAGAGCTGCGGGGCGGCATTGTGGGGGAAGACAAATGGTTGGAGGGAAGGGATTACCTGATGGCATTGATCAAAATCTCGTGACATATTGTGAGTGCAATCAATCTATAATGTAAGTTATTGTACTTCTGATCGAATCTAAATGAGAGTTAAAAGCGATGGTGCGATAAAAGGTGTGAAGCCACGACCATGCTGAAGCTAAAAGCGCCCAAATGACTATGCAAAAAAATGGAAAAGGATAGTAGGGACAAATGTAAAGAGTAGGACTCGGTTATTGCGATTGTCAGCTCGATACGTTATGTACACGGTATTGATATCTTACAACCTGCAATCCGAGATTTATTCGCTAATTTATTCACCCATTCATGTAACACCTGTGATGTCGCCGTTTTTATGCAAGGCACGGAAACATCTAAATTAGCAACTTGTTTTGCAAACGCGTTTTTCATTTTATATCAAAGTGACACCAATGTTTGACTGATCAAACGCCTAAGCCAGTTCGCCACTGTTCACGACTCCATAAACAAAGCATTCAATTCTTTACATTGCTAGGATACGTTTTGCACTATGACACCGCTGTTTTTATGTAAGGAACGTTGTCATCAATATTTGCAACTTGCTTTGCAAATGAGTTTTTCAGGTGCATGAAATATCAAGGGACACATAGTTTTGACTGATGAAACGTTTGGTAGTGCGACGCCTATACTGACATTTTGGTGTGTACGTATTGGTCTTGTTCACGACTGTTCTTTCATTCTTTCAACCCACGTTGTTTAATGGAAAACGCTATTTTCACTATAGCAAGCGTATGGTTGAAATTTCTTTCTTTCGGGCCGACTGTTAGAAACTCGATTACGGCTAACTATCATATCATCCATTTCTAAACCGGTTATGTGTTAATTATATCAAACGCATGGCTGACGTTTTTAAAATGTTGCTGGAGTAAGTAATGGTCGTAGCTCGTCATAAGGATTGATCTGCGAAATACTCATATATTATGTTTTTTTACCTATTGCTATTCATAAAAACCTTTAATCACGCAATTGTTGTTTAAACATTATTAGTCCTGGCATTGTGATTCATCTGGAAGCAAAGAGAAATCGAGAAGTGCGAACGATCCCCAATAGCGTAACTGACAAGAAGATACGATCACTCGCACTGCGTTGTTCTGCGTTTGCTTCGTGCCCGATGGGTCAAATAGGTCTGAACACACTAAATCTAACGAATATTTGTACAGTCGCATTTCTCATATAGCGCAATACTTCTAAGTGTGAGTACACAATGGCGAGGGTGTGCTTTAGCATAATCTAACAGGTAATTCTACTTGCATCTGCGCTGAAACCTTAACAATTTCAGCGCAGGTTTAATGATGGTCCACGTTCATTTACTGTGTCCTATCCAATGGATGAGCGGATGTGCATTAGTCTATATTACCCAACCGAGGTATCCTGCTGCATGTGTACTCATCATAAAAAGGAGACGTTGCAGGGGAACTACTGTCTGTGCGCAAAGATACTAAATTACAATGGTGTTTTACTTAACGGAAGTAAGGTAACTAAAAAAAATGTAGACATTTCAGTACAACACCAGTAATCTAACCCAAACGAACACGACGACGACATTACTGAGTACCTAAAAACAGGCTCATAACATAAAACAAAATTACTGCAAGATACGGGGGAAAGAAATGGCAGGAACTAACTGCATTAAGGTCGGTTGTTAGCTTCATGGCTGGATCCTCAACTAACGGCAGTGCCGCGAAATCTCTTGGCGTATATTTATCAATTTATACTTCCAGTCTTTAATTAACTCATCAGCATTTCAGGGGCAATGTCTCCGGTCAACCATTATATATTCATCATTTCGTCGGCTTTTATTCCATAATACAGTACATTGCGAAATCTCTTGACGTCCTAAACATAAAGCTCAATTCTTACCTAGTCACGTTTTATTGGCCATGCCTGAGGTGTACCGTAATTTACATATTTCTTAATATCCCTCATATATATATATATATATATATATATATATATATATATATATATATATATATATATATATATATATATATATATATATATATATATATATATATATATATATATATATATATATATATATATATATATATATGCGATTATTAACATGCTATAGCCCGTTGGATTACAGTTAACCTATTATCCAGCTATTCATATTAGTCTCGGCTATATATATATATATATATATATATATATATATATATATATATATATATATATATATATATATATATATATATATATATATATATATATATATATATATATATATATATATATATATCTATCTATATATATATATATATATATATATATATATATATATATCTATATCTCTATATCTATATATATATATATATATATATATATATATATATCTATATATATATATATATATAGCCGAGACTAATATGAATAGCTGGATAATAGGTTAACTGTAATCCAACGGGCTATAGCATGTTAATAATCGCTGTTGCAGAAACATAGAAATCGCCTTAGGTGACTTTGAAAGATCGAATGAAGTTTATAGTGCGGATTATCGTTTGGGGAAAATAACAAATAAAAATAATGTTCCGAGCTTTCATAGAAGTGCCATTTGCACTGTCAACTATCGGACTCATATTCCAAAAACGTAACATGCGCCTTACTGATGCGTGTCGAATATTCGGCCTCATTTGATGTGCTGCATACACGTCATTTGGCAGAGAATATGCCATTTGTTCACACGGACTTTCCGCAATAAGACAGGTCAGGCACAGATGGCCGATTGTGTGTTATCACCGGCATTACGTTAAGCTGTTGCGTTTCACTAATCCCATGTAATTCCATCCTCATCTTCACTTCACAGACACATCAAAGTAAAACAACCTGCATGGTCCGTGAAATACAACCCAAAAAGGTACCCATATTTGTATGATGTCGGCTATTGAACCAATAATGTAGTTTTGATGGTGATCAATATTATTCTACGCTTTTTGATACTATATCTTTGACGTTCACCACGTGCAATTGGGCCAAGCCTTTACCATGCTACCATCAAGATAGTATACACCAGTATTACATGGAAAACACATCGTTGTGTAAAACAGCCGTATTTCTCTTCAGCCCTGCTCAAAAGTGACTGATCAATATTGGTGACCCAGTTGTTAACCTTTGGGAGCGGTTGATGTCAACTTCACACTTTATTGTTTGCTACTGTGACATGAAGTAATACAGAAACTGACCTGTTAGTGGCGTTCTGGTTTATGATTGTGGCACACTTCCGACTATGAATCTGCCTGTTCCCAACCTCGTCATCATTACGCTTCT
This sequence comes from Urechis unicinctus, assembly GCA_034190875.2. Classification (NCBI taxonomy): domain Eukaryota; kingdom Metazoa; phylum Annelida; class Polychaeta; order Xenopneusta; family Urechidae; genus Urechis; species Urechis unicinctus. Next base: position 51,925,136 of record CM067351.1, on the reverse strand, counting down.
ACTGTATACGCGCTTGATGGTAGGATCACATTGGTCTACGTCCAAACCAATGGCGTGTTCAGTAGACACATAGATTTTAAGCAGAAAAAGCCCAGACAGAGCATCATGCACATTATGCATTCAGACAAGGAATCATTTTCAAACTATGCCCATGTAATAATGCGGTCCGGATTGACCACGACATTGTCGTCATTGACGTGGTAAAGTTATTAGTGTAAATTGGGACAGTATGGAGTGTGCATACCTCCGATCACAAAAACTCGGTAAAATGCACAGGCTGAATAAGCCCTTGACGGTTAGAGAGCATATGTGAATTCAATTTATTGTTTATCAAATGTTCCGATCCGCTTCGACCAATTTATGTCAACTAATTAAGCACAACAATTCTTCAATTAATTCAGTGAATGAACTCAAATGACCGGGCGTGAAATTTCAGCTTTTTGCGTTATTCAGGATCAAACATTGAATAATTACTATTATTCAACCGGAATATATGATATTGAATTTGCATGACTTACATACACTTTTGAGTGAACATATTGATGTTGATTTAATTTCAATTGCCGTCTCCATAGTAACGCTTCGAACCTGGTCCTGTCGAAACAAATAAGCCAGATGTAGTCCATTTGGTCAGGAAGACATAGTTTTTATCGTTTTAGATCAATGAGTAGGATTATCCATTGCGACAGCTTATGCAACATTGATGTCAATTACAAAGGAAAGTACTAAATCTATATTAATTAGCAAATGATGTCGAATCGAATAAATAAATACGTCATTTTCGGATTTCACATCATTCTTGAAAATATCGGATTGCATAGTCATTTAAAACTAAGCACATCATACAATATAGCGAGCGCCTGACAGTTTTCCAAGGGGTTTGCCATTATCATAACGGTTTCAGGAATATGTGCCAGTTGTATAGATTTTAACGCAACAAAACATCCGCAACCGCTTGAGCATTATGCTCTTGGCGATGAGATGACAATACCGATTCAGCAGAACTATGACGGTATTGAGCATTGCTAAATTGAAATTCCAGAATGATCTTCAAGATATCCGACCTGCACGTTTATCGTCAGGAGCGCTAATCTTCTATTAATGCAGTTGTTTTGCGCGAACACTTTGCTGTTGATACAACAGATCTAGACTCTTGCACAGATTTAGCCGCTCAGCGCTTAGATATTGGGAACGCCTGCAGTAAGATAAATTAGTATGCTAAATATTCTCGTCAATTTTAACGAGTATTTCCAGCACTAGTTTTAATAAGAAAATAAGCGGGCGTATGTTACTCATAAAGTGGATCATTATGCTACATCGGGTAATCAAATCTTGTCATCTATAACTGTATATCTACTACAATCTACATCTTCTACATCTCGCCCGGCGAAAGTTAAGCACACAGAAGGATATAATATCGATACTGTTGAGGATAAGTGAAAGGAGAAACTTTTACGGGAAAGCCGTGTGCGGGAAGAAATATGGTAAGGTACAAAGGATAAACTGATGGCATTAATCAAGACGTCATGACATAATGAGAGTGCAATCAACCCATAATGTAACATATTGTGCCTAAGATCGAATGTATAAGAGAGTTAAGTGCGTAGTTGCGATAAAAGTGTGAAGCCCCGACGATACTAGAAGTGTCAAAATGACTAAATAAAAAAATGGCAAAGAGAAGTAAGGACCAATGGAACCAGCGAGACTCGGCAATTGCGATTAACAGCTCGATACGTCATGTAAATGGTGCTGATATCTTGCAATCACGATTCGTACACGACTCGCATACATGTACGCAACGCATGTAAGCCAATTGCCAGGTTCATATTGCAAGGATAATTTTTCGCATCCTGGTACACCTTAACATCTGATGACGCTATTCTAATGTAAGGAACGGAGTCGTCAAAGTATATCAACTTGCTATGCAAAAGAGTTTTTCTGTTACATAATATATCAAAGGGACACATATGTTTTACCGTCAAACGATAGGTATTACTAAGCCCAAGTTGGTATATGTATTGTGCTGTAATTCACGACTGTTTTGTCTTTTGTTGTGACCCATGTTGGAATATGAAATGTTGTCATTTGATAATGGAAGCGTATGGTAAACAATTCTTTTTTAGGGTCAACTATTACATTCGGGATTTAGACTTACTGTCATCGAGGATGACAAATAGTATTTGAATGAATGAATGTTCAGCAACATGTCTTATTCCTCGTCCTGTCAGCCGTCAACCGCATGAACACCGCATAAACAGTTAGTTAAATGAAAAAGTTTGATTTCCTGTTGCTTCCACTTCCTGGACATCGTTCCATTTATGAACCCGTTGTATGTTAATTCTACGCACATCATTCGAATGACTGGCGTAGTTAACATGCTGCTTTTGCAAGGAATGGGTGGAGTTCTTCATAAAGATTGCTGTGCAAAATGCTTATACATTATGGTTATGAACATATATATTCAACAATAATCAAGCAATTGTGGATTTAAAACAATTTGTCCTTGAACCATGATTTGTAGGGAGCACAGAAATCATAACCTTTATGGAACATAACCCATAGATAACACATTTTACGAGAAAGTGCATAAAGAGTGTCGCATTATGCATATCAAAGCATAAATATTAGCCACATATTGTTCTCGCCTACTTGATAGAGTATTTGACGACTTCAATATTCAAGTGAATACGAGCTGTTCTATCACTTACCTGTGTAAGTAGGACTTACTTGGCAGAAGGACTACGCTAATTAAATAAAGGTAACATAACTAACCTGGAGGAGACAACGCGAGAGAGAGGGGATGCGGACGTTGAACCATAGCGTTGATTAACGAGGATGATACTCGCGCTGCGTCGTGCTGTGAATTTACTTGTTTTGTCCGATATTTTGTTACTAATGCATTTTTTTTTTGGTAATATTGTCTCAGTTTTCATGCGTTAAAGTATTATGGCTACAACACTTACAGTAAGTACTCTCAGATGATTTGGATTGTTTATATCGATCTGTCCTAGATTGGCCAAATCGGTCTCTAGAGGAGTTGATGTAACGATGTTACGACCATATGCTAAAGAAGATTTGGACAGAAGCATTTCTCATACAGTGCAACAACTAGTTGGGTTTTGTGCGTTGGCTAATGATAAAGTTTAAGATGTAATGATATAATGTCATGTACGTTACAATTGTTATACAGTATAACTCCCATTCTATAAATATCACGGAAATATCTGCAGCTATTATAAAACATCTCTTAATTCAGACCATCAGAGCAACAGTATATCAACACAATTAAGTTATTTAGTCGAAAGTTACAATTATTAGCACCACTGTTCTCATGTTGTCTTATGGTTCCATAATTCGCTTACTTTGCCAACTTCGATCTCAACCAGGACCGCACCCTCTACCAATCGACCGGGGGTCATAGTCCAAACTGATCAATCGTGACACTCCATGCTAAACGTAAACACACACACACGCGCACACATACAAACACACACACGCACACGCACGCACGCACACACACACAAACACGCACGCACGCGCTCGCTGATCGCCCCCACACTTTTTGCTGACTCGATCGCAATCATTTGCCAACTGCAGTGTCAACTGAGCTGTTCCGTCTTAACGTTATGCCCAGTCGGATGTGTGCAGCCAACGCGCTTGTAGCTACTACATGGGAAGCTAAGGTCGCATCCGCCTTGAGCAGTCTGATGTGGTTGGTTGATTTTAATGTGGCGTAACATAAAGAACATGAAGCATGATTGACATAGATCCTTGCTGTAACGTCTTTGACGTGACATCAAATAATTTTATTTTGCAACTTTCCAATTTAGCTTGAAAGCTTGGTTTAGGCGTTAAATAGTTTGCTGTTACCTTCCTAATCCGCTAAGTCTCTGTTCTGATGTCATTACACTATTACTGCCATCTCGCGATGCTGTGGCTAATTTGACACAAGGTGAGCTAAATACGGTACAGCGATGCAGTATATGGCGAGTGTTGTTTATTTCAACCAAACGTGAAATTCCGGTTGATGACATAAATTCGCACATAATTCCGAAGCTAAGTGTGAACAGAAATGTATTTATAAGTGTTAACAGTTCAGCGGTTTTGGGCCTCTTGTACGATTTGAATTGTTTCAGCCATTTAAAAAAAGGGTGGGTTGAACAAAAACTGGTTCTTCAGCCAACAGTCATAGCGGAATCAACAGCTGATCTACGTAAGAACGTTGGCCCAGATGCTGACATATTTTATGACAAAACGACAACTGTGCAGACCATTTGTCATCACTAACTAATATTTTTTATTTCAGGCAGCAGCGCAAAAATTAAAAGTGCATATATAGGTTCCAAATGCAGTGTAAAATGTTGTTGAATGCCAGATAATGTTGTTTATTGTCCGACTTGGGGATCCAATTCTAATATTAGAATTAGTAAAAAAAACAACTGTGTCAGGTGTTCTGTGATATAGAGGATGAAACCAACCGGCATCAATATGCCACTCGGTTCTCATATTTGCCTTGCTCATTAGCCAATGAATATAAAGTTAATTAAACCTTCTATTGCTTAAACAAGTTTATTATTGATTAAATGAGCTTCTACTCCACCCGTCCAACTGATGACAATTTGACAAGAAGCTTAATAATGATTCGTTGTCAGAACATAATGATACATATGTTCAAGACCCATAAACAACTTCTCGTTTTGAATCAATGCACAAGCAGTTGATGTTATACACCAGATAACCAAGGTACGTGACGACATTTATGTCAGCAAATCAATTGCAATGTTTTTGTATAGAGCACAGTCAACAAGTGGATGCATTAGCCTTTAACGATAATTTTTGCCAGTTATCAATTGCAGCATTTCTGACCTAGTGAGAGATGCAATAGCAACAAAGTCCACATTGTGTGAATGTTTAATATCTCACCTAGTCATATGTGCACCTCGGCCGAATGTTGGATATCGGCTAGGTGCGCACTGCTTGACTGATGTGGCAGCGGCTAAATTGTTATCACTTTTAAACGCAAATTTACTGTGGCTCATTCTGTATGTGACCATTGTGTTTTGTTTGAATCAACTTCGTCTAGTATTGAGAATTCAGGCAGAGTGTCATGCTGGCCATCTTTACTCGTCTATATTTATATATATATATGTATATATGTATGCATATATATAAACATGTATACATATACATATATATACATAAATAAATATATGTATATATATATAAATATATATCTTTATATATATATATATATATATATATATTTATATACTTGTCATATATACACATCTCTATATCATTATATGTATATATATACATTTTTATATATATGTATATATATATATTTATGCAGGTATATAAATATATTTATATATATAGATAGTTATGTTGAAAGTTATATATCGATATAAACGAAGATGTATGGATACTTAACTATGCATATATTTATACATACATATATATATGTATGTATATATAAATATATATATATATGTATATATATATATACATATATATATATTTACATATATACACATATAGACATATATCTTTATATATATATATATATATATATATATATATTCATATTTAAAAATATATATATATACATATAGAGAGAGAAAAGGAGAGAGGGAGGGAAAGAAAGAGAGAGAGAGAGAGAGGGGGGGGAGATAGAGTGACAGAGAGAGAGATGTTTCTGAGAATTAATGTATATTTATGTTTATATATAAATCATTATATATACATATATATATTATATATGTATATATATATATATATATATGCGTATATATGTATGTGTGTGTATGTATATGTGTGTGTTTGTGTGTATGTGTGTGTGTGTGTGTGTGTGTGTGTGTGTGTGTGCTTAAGAGCAGCTTTTCTAAGGACAATATAACCGCATGTCGTGTGATAAATAACTTAGCCTTCGTCAGGCATGTTCACAGGGTTATTTGCATATTTTACGTGTCATGTTGCAACACTATTTGTATCATGGATGCGTGCATATAGTCATTGTTGATTTGATTAATCTCGGACGTTTACGCAAAATCCATGGTATTGCTAAGTATTCCCGACGTGTTCTTCTCAACATCAGCTTAATGACTTTAAAATTTCGCAGAGATATTTTTATCTTTTTGCTGTTGTTTTGTCGGTAAAGTGCTGTAATATACAAGGGTTATCTGAAACGGTCATAACGAGAGGATGTTGAGAACAATGAGAGGCGACAATTACAACTAGGAACAAAGCCTATTATACAAATGATGATTTGTGATGAGATAAATTAACTATGCTATAAACTTTTGTGGTCAATCTAAGTTTTGAAAAGAAGTAGAGCAATGGTGGGAGCATCGTCAATTGAACGTCGACCGTCTGATTGATTTCACGATATGGTTAATTGCGTATAGTACCACACATAGTGTAATCCATGTATATCTACCAAGGGAACGGTGTCAGATAGACTGTCGTTGCTTGCCCCACATTATTGTCGTCTTGCAATATTGCATGCCCTGTTGTAGCAGTTATCTTGTATTGAAATAGAAGTGCTCGAAAAACAAAAGCTTCATTACCAACAGCGACCCTCTGAAAATGAATGCTTCGAGACCGATACCAAATCAAAGAACTAATTTTGCAACAGAATCAGTATCGAAAATAACCTGTCGTATATTGAACACGCTACAAATATTATATAATTAATCCTGAAATAATTGATATTCGCGTAAGAGTCAGACGATTGCGTGCAAAGCTGAGGATGAAAGTTTAGTTCTGGCTGGACAAGTCGAACATCTTATGTGCATTAGTCTATATAACCCAACCGAAGAGACTAGAGAAAGCATAGTAGCCGTTTGGAACAGAATCTTATTTTATCTAAAGCGAGTTACGATTGGCTTTGATTTTCGCTCCAGTTGTGGGGGTTTTGAAACCAGTGTTTATTACGGCATAATGTTCCAGGTAGGGGGCGCTGTTCAGACATATCTCCATAAAATCAACAAATTACATCAGATTGTTGCTGAATATTATTGATCGAGACGACGGCGCCAACACCTTTCCATATGGAAGTTTTAAGCGCTGTGGCTAATCCAATTCATCGTACTTTATGCAGCATACATATCGATCGTGCGCCATACATTATTCGATCGAGATGCTCCATGCTAAATGCATACACACCAGCACACACTCATACACATATACACACAAGAACACACACGCGAACGCGCACTCGAGTATAATCCCTGATCTTCAGTTTTAACAGGGTATGAGAGTTATATGTAACCCAATTGCGGCAAGCTGGTTATCTTGCTAACTTCAAATCAGAGACTCCTGAAAACAACCACACCATTTTTCAACTCAAGAATGTTGTACAACAGAGCAGGATACTCCAAACCAAGACCGTAACTTTTTTTGCTTTGACATGGAGGCACGCAATGCAATTGGTGCTTAAACTGTTCGAGCCATTGTTTGTAGGTTTATTGAAAATTATTTTAGCCCTTGGGTTAAATAATTCACCGCCTGGATGAAGATCTATTGGCACTACCTTGGCGTAACCAAAAACGAAGGAAGATTGCAATTTCTTTTCCCGTATGCTTTCAATGACTCTCATTTCCAAAGCACAACAGGAAGAAGAAAATGCATAAGTTCCTCAAATGTTTCAGGCGTAAATATTGCCGTGCTATTGTGTTTTATTATTCCAGAAATATATTGACGATGCAGTCAACAATAAAGTGCTATATTTTAGTTATATTTATACAAACACGAATTTGGCGTCATCAGTGCGCTCAAAGAATTAGCCGGTGCACATTTCTAAACTAATCAAAATACCTCTCTCTGTTATTGTTTGAAAGCATTGGCTTATGAATCTAATGCGTTGTTGGTACCAGCCCAATGCGTTAAGTGCGTTTTGATGTCACCACTCTATTGTTTCCATCTCGCAATGCTGTGACTAATTAAACCCAACGTGGGCTCAAAGTACGAACCGATGTACTTGTTACATGGCGAATTTCGTACTTGTAGTAACATAAATCTTACATAATCCCATAGCAAAATGTAAATAGCAAAGTTTTTAATGGTAGATAAGCGTAAACAGATTGGCTGTTTCGGGCCTGTGATGCGGGTGGGTTTGCTTTAGTTGCTCTTAATAAAGATATGATTGAAACCGAACCGACTCTCGGGCCAACAGCTGTTACTGTATCAATTGATTTGTAAAGCAATCTACATTAGAACTTAGGCACGGTGACATCTTAAACGACAAATGTGTTCCTATTTTTCTAGAGGCATAAGATGTCATAAATTGTGTATTATTATATTGATAATTGCATTTGGTTGAGGCAATATTTGAAGCAGCGAAAAAAATCGGGTTTTAAAATCAGTGCATAAGACACTAAAGGTTCCAAATACAGTGTAAAATGACATTTTCGTTGAATGCTAGATAATGCTGTTTATTGACCGACTGGAGGATGCATATCTAATATATAATATAATAACTGTGTCAGGTGTTCTGTTATATAGAGGCTGAGACCAACCGGGCATCAATATGCCACTCGGTTCTCATATTTGTCTTGCTCATTAGCCAATGAATATAAAGTTAATTAAACCTTCTTTTGCTTTAGCTAGTTTATTATTGATTAAATGAGCTTCTACTCCACCCGTCCAACTGATGACAATTTGACAAGAAGCTTAATAATGATTCGTTGTCAGAACATAATGATACATATGTTCAAGACGCATAAACAACTTCTCGTTTTGAATCAATGCACAAGCAGATGATGTTATATCACCCAGATAACCAAGGTACGTGACGATATTTTTACATGTCAACAAATCAATTGCAACAAATGTAAGAACTACCAAAACGGACCAAATACGGAGATTTTGTTTGGATAGAGCACAGTCAACAAGTGGATGCATTAGCCTTTATCGATAATTTCTGCCAGTTATAAATTGCAGCATGTCTGACCTAGTGAGAGATGCAATAGCAACATTGTGTGGTTGTTTAAGATCTCACCTAGTCATTTGTGCACCTCGGCCGATTGTTGGATATCCGCTAGGTGCGCATTGCTTGACTTAAGTGGCAGCGGCTATGTTGTAATCACTTTTAAATGCAAATTTACTGTGGCTCATTCTGTATGTGACCATTGTGTTTTGCTTAAATCAACTTCGTCTAGTATTGATAATTCATGCAAAGTGTCATGCTGGCCATCTTAAAGGTTCTCGTCTATATGCTAGATATATATATATATAATATATAATATATATATATATATATAATATATATTTGTCTTGCTCATATATATTATATAGCTAGTATATATTCGTGAGCTTCTATCCATAACTGATGACAATTTGATAATATAGAACATAATGATACATATGTTCAAGACGCATATTCTCGTTTTATGATCAATGCACACAGAGATGCATATATGAATATTTATGTCAACAAATCAATTGCATATATCAACAAGTGGATGCATAGCCTTTATCGATAATTTCTGCCAGTTATATAAATTGACAGCATATATATATATATAATAGCAACATATATCTCATATTTGTGCATCGGCCGATATATCCGCTAGGTCGCATTGCTTGATTAAAGCGGCATAATCATTTTACAAATTTACTCATTCTGTATATCTCCAAATATCGTCTATGTTTGCAAAGTGTCATATACTCGTATATAAACATTATATATATATATATATATATATATATATATATATATATATATATATAACATATCATTTATCAATGTATCTATGTATATATATAGCTATGTTAAAAGATATTTATCGATATAAATGAATATAAGATGTATGGATACTTAACTATGCATATATTTTTATATATATATATATATATATATATATATATATATATATATATATATATATACATATCGACATATATCTTTAATTATATATATATATTTATATTTATATATATATATATATATATATATATATTTATATATATACATGCATACATATATATATTTATATATATATATATATAGAGAGAGAGAGGGAGAGCGAGAGAGAGAGAGTGAGTGACAGAGAAAGATGTTTCTGAGAATTAATGTATATATATGTTTATATATAAGTCAATATATATACACATATATATATATATATTTATATATGTATATATATATGCGTATATATGTATATATGTATGTGTGTATGTATATGTGTGTGTTTGAGTGTGTGTGTGTTTAATAGCAGCTTATCTAAGGTTATGCATGTATAATATCGTGTTGTGTCCCTTTGATGAAGACATTGAAACACACCGACTCACATAAGAAGTCATCAATGCAGCGAGCCACACCTGCATATTTACAACTTTCATGACTTTACATCCAGAATGAGTTTTTTGTTGTTGATATACCAGTGAAATGTATCATATGCCATCAGGAAATATTCATCATCACCACCAATTCTGTTAAATGGCGACTGCTATGTGTTGTTTATAGTGATCAGTTATGGTATATATGAATACAGGCGCAATTATCAAGGGTGTTGGTTAAGATTGAAGAGCTCGCTGTTGAAGCGCGCATTTGACCCCCATCGAAAGAATATATCAATCATCAAAGCTTATAGCCTGTAGAGACCAATAATGCAACCTCGTTAGCTCTACTTAGTCGTGCGGGTCGAAAACATTCCTCGTTTTATTTTATGCAGGCCAAATGCGATTGCAAATATTAACTTTTTCCTATTCGAATATTTTGTCCGGTCGGGGCGGCAAAGTTGAATTTGATCCACGAAAGTCACAACTCCGTGTTGATGCTTTTTTACTCTAGCGGAAATGCTACCTAAATTATCTATGTATAAAAGGCAATATGGTCGCATTCAAATGCTGCGTATCTCGACCCACAGCTGGTTAGTCCGATTAAGAGGAGTCATTGCTTTGCTGGTTATATTCGTGACTGCTTCCCATTAGATTCGGAGAACCATGTGGCGGTCTTATATTTAAGTGAGGACAATATAACCGCATGTCAAGTGATAATTAACTTAGCATTCATCAGGCATGTTCACGATTTGCATTCATGGATGCGTGCATATGGTCATTGTTGCTTTGATTAATCTCGGACGTTTACGCAAAATCCATGGCATTCCAAGTATTCCCGACGTGTTCTTCTCAACATCAGAATAATGACTTTAATCTTGCGCCAAGATATTTTTATCTTACTGCTGTTGTTTTGTCAGTAAAGTGCTGTAATATACAAGGGTCTATATGCAACGGTCATAGCGAGAGGATGTTGAGAACAACGAGAGGCGACAATTACAACCAGGAACAAAGCCTATTATACAAATGATGATTGTAGTTTGTGATGAGATTAAAATACAATGCTACAAACTTTTGTATATATATATATGTATATATATGTATATTTATATGTATGTATATGTATATATGTATGTATATATTTATATATGTATATGTATATTGTTCATTTCTATAGCTAACAACCTTGTTTATTCAATATGCCAAAAGACTTGGTATATACTGGGTGTATTAAAAAAATCATGCAGACAATGTGCACTCTCATAGTGAGGCGGAGCAGGATATCAACGCCTTTTACACTTTCTAGCTTGACAGCACTGCCTCTAGGGTCAACGTCTGTTCATGCATGATTGAGTGCGGGCGTGGCCAGATAACAAGACTGTGAACAGTTTATTGTGCCGTTATAATGTTGCCTAGCACATTAAACTATTCTGTCGTCAGCATTCTTGGTGAACACCCATAAATGATTGTAGGCACATTGCCCTTACTGATATAGTGCGGAGTCATATAAAAGTGGTCCTCGGTATGACATAGCTTTTAAAGGCACATGCATTTTTAATTGCGTGTTGTGTCCATTGTGCTAGGTGCTTGCGCCGCGCCATGGTAAGAATATTCAAACACACATAGGATGCAATCAATGCAGCGAGCAACAGCTGCATTATTAACAACTTTCATGATTCTAAATCGAGAATAATGTTTGTTCCTTGGTTACCATCGAAATGTATCATCTCCCATCATGAAATATTCATCGTCACCACACAGCTACACCTTATTAATGACGACAGCTATGTGCTGTGTATAATGATGATTTATGGCGAAGATGTGTCGGAACACATTCATCGTTTTATTTTATGAAGGCCAAGTGCGATGGCAAAAAGTGACCTCTCCTGCACAATCTTTTTGTAGGTCGTGACGGCCAAGTTAAACGAGCAATATGGTCGCATTCAACTACAGCTAGGTCTTCCGATCGATGAGTCATCGCTTTGCTGGTTACATTACTTACTTTGCATCCCATTTGATTCAGAGAACCACGTTGTTGTCTTATATCTAACTGAAGACACGTGTTAAGTACTGTATGTTCCATCCGGCATGCTCACAGGGATATTTGTATATTTTATTAGTGAAGTAGCAATATAATTTGCATTCATGGACGCGTTCTTATGATCATTGTTGATTTGATAAATCTCTAAAGGCAGATGATGACTTACAAATGACATTGCTGACTAAAGCACCCAGATTTGGTCGACCGTTCATCTCACGCAAAATCCATGGCATTTCTAAGTATTCGCTGAGTGTTAGGTTTCGTCTCAACGTCAGCTTACTGACTTTAGTCATGTGCCAAGATATTATTATCTTAATGCTGTTGTTTTGTCAGTTTAGTACTGTATATATACCGGATTCTATCTAAAACGATCATAACGAGAGGATGATGAGAACTCTCAAAGGCGACAATATCAACTTGGCACAAAGCCATTGATATAAATGATAATTGTGGTTGTGGATTAGATTAAAATACACTGCTGCAAACCACAAATTCCGAATCCAATATAAATTGTGAACACACGTGGAAGGATTACGGGAGCATCGGAACTTGAACGTTGACCGTCCGATTAAATATATGATATGGTTGATTACGAATAGTATCACACACAGTGTAATCCGAGCACATCTAACATGGAAACGGTGTCAGATGTACTGTCATTGCTGGCCCTACATTTCCGTCGTTTTGCAATATTGCTTGCCCTTAAATAACAGCTATCTTATATTGGAATAGAAGTGCTCTGAAAAAGCAATAACTTTATTATCAACCTTTTGGCAATCAATGCTTTTAAACCGATACTTAATCAAAGTAAAAATGTGCAACAGAATCAGACTAGAAGATGTATTGATCACGCTAGGGTTACGATGTATTTGTACCTGAAACAATTGATCTTTGCGTAACAGTCACATGATTGTGATGTTATTGATCCTGAAACAATTGATTTTTGCGCAACAGTCAGATGATTGTGTGAGGAGGGTTTGGTTTTTGCTTGACAAGAGTGTGGAGACAACGATGGAGCGCTGACTGAATGGTCAATGTATTCGATCGATATGACCTTTAAAAGTCACTATTGCTGAAACATATGAACTGTACTGGTTACCTTTGTAGTGCGTATAACTGTAAGGGATGAATAATTAGTTACAATAATGTTACCAATTATCATATAACTTTTGTTATGTACCCAAAACCTTTTAATTGCACATCATAGTATAAGGAACTTTGGGCGACATATAATATGCCTGCGCCTTATCATGTCGGATATTCGCCCTCCGTTATTGTACTGCAAACACGCCATGTAGACAAGAATATGGCATGTGGTCGCACGCACTGTGACAGTTGTCAGGGGCATTATCACTCATGTAACCTCATTCATCAGTGAAATCGCATTTATCGAGAGTGACATCATGTCACTGGAAACAGGGTGTCCCGTCAGCATAGGTCGGCGTTTAAAAAATTATGAGACTCACGGCTCATTCCGACTGCCATATCAGACATTTTTCATTGGAAACATGCATATCGTAAATGGCATATCACAGCAGTACACGGGCACAATAGTGGCTTTGTCAGCTATCAGGCAACTTTGTACACGCATATAATCCAAGCAATCTGCAATACGCGATTCAATGACTAAGCAATTGTGGTTCAAACATTCTTTGAATCATGATTTATAGGGAGCAAAACAACTGAAAGGTTCACTAAATATATGCCATAAATGAAATATTGCTCGTGTAAGGGCACACACATTCGCAACACTGGTATGGTGGACATCAGAGCATCACATCGTCTACATACCAATACCCCTTAAAAAGACACAATTATTCCGTATTGAGTGACTATGCGTCAATTCAATGCGTACGATAAAATCACAAATAATCATAAATTGTAGTAAACAACAGGTATGGTTGGAGAGATATTTATCATGGCTTGTTGCTACCAAATTCTTGAAACATTTTCTGAAAGAGATAAAAAGAGAGGTGCTTCATAAGTCGACGAAGTAATAATGTTTAAGCATAAGTGTAGCCGGGGTGCTTGTGTAATCGCATCAACGTCGACACTCGGTTAAAACAGATTCTATCGGTAAATGGTTGTAATATCAGCCACACCTTGTAATAAGATATATCTGATAATTTGACAAGCATAATCTACAACAGTTCATTTAATTCTCGTGCCACCCATTGATAGCCGATATTAAATCAAAGTATTAACACAATAACATTATATTAGTCATGATACAGTGAATATAGAAATGATCCTGCAATACGCACTATTAACCTTAGTAATGGGCACGTGATGGTAGCTCACGGGACTGAACAAGGGTTAGATCTTTGCTGAAGGGAACTTTTTGCCTCTTCCAACAATGGTGACAGCGAAACAAATATTGTGACTGAGCATTTAGTAATAATTAACATGCATGAAACGGTTTATTGATTGAAGGCGTAAAGTTAGATTCTTTTCTTCAAACTGCACTAAGTGATTGTGATTATATAGAAATAAATTGAAACCGATGCCGCCCTTAATATCGATTCCTAGACAATTAAAAAAAACACAATCCCCCAAGGCATGATACTCGCTTCCTACCTGAATTTACTACCTCGTATCTAAAAGATAAACAGGTGTGCATTAGGGTATATTACCCAACCTAGATATCCTGTTGCATGTGTACACATCATAACATTGTCATTATATCGCAACGTTGCAAATTTATACTACCTTACTTGTAACGGTTTTTTTATTGAACGGAAGTGAGAAAGATACAAAAAACAACCGGCCATTGGGGTTCAACTCCGCATATATTTTTCAAACGAATACGAAGACAATACTAAAACAGGCTCATAGCATGCCGAAAAGCTTGGATGGTGCAACAGGCAGACGAACGGACTGGTAAATGCTATACCACTGTAATAACTATGCTGCATAAAGGTCGTATTACCGATAATATAGAATGCCAATCACAGAGAAGATTTTCGTCAACGGGTAAGTCATGTTAAAAGACATGTTAGAAGACGTCACAGCCGAGTGCGGTCTGGTATAGCTACAGCGCCATACGTCTATCCATGTAATCAGTACGTCTTGAACGTATATTTATCAATGACCCCGCCCCATTGATAACTGAATTGTCTGATTAATCCACTCGTTCAAGGGTTTGATTATGCCGTTTAATGATTCAGCGTTCAATGGTTTAATACTTGCCATATTTTTAGACATGCATGCGATATCACGTCAGTAGCTTCTGAGCACACATTCATCAAACACACTGTCGCATTCGTGTACTCACACATCTGTCTATCAGGCAGTCCGATAATTGGACCCGTACATAAAAAGTTTATAGTTATGCCGACCCATTTTACCTTGAATTCGTTGAGCAATCGTTGTTGTTAAGTTTTGTAACTTGTCTAGGAATCGATATTAAGGGTGACATCGGTTTCAATTCATTACTATATAATCGCTATCACCTAGAGCAGCGTCCACGAAACCGTTCTTACTCCACGCCTTCAATCAAGAAACTCAGCCAACTCAGCATGCATGTTCATCATTTATAAATCCTCTCTCACAATATTGTGTTATCTGCCATCATTTTTGGGAAAAGGAAAAGAGTACCATCTCTGATTTAGTCACGCGCGCAACCCTTACATGCCCATTACTCCGGTTAATAGTGCGGTTTTCAGGATGATTGATTCAGGCACTATATTGTGATCAATATACCCATAGTTATTGTATCAATACTCTGATATGGTGTCGGCTACTTCAGATTACTTAAAACATTAGATAGTTCTTTTTACAGGGCATGAGTGATAATAATAACATTTAACTTAACATCTGTTGAATCCGGATGTCGACGTTGATGCGATGATTCAAACACCGAGCTCCGCTTGCGCTGGAAATTTTATGTATTTGTCGACTAATGTAGAGGCATTAAGGAATGCCTTTTTACAGTCTCACCATTTGTGATTACCATTGATATCCATGACTTAATCTTCGGCTATTATTGCCGCCATTCTGAGTTCCCACCATCTCTTGAATGCTCGTTATATATCAGGCCATGGCTAGTATGTAACCAACCTTATTGCTGCATCAGACTGATGAAAATCCACTTCATCATTATGAGAATAACAATACCTTGGTATGTGATCAAAACAATGCAGAAGATGCGACGGTAAAAGGTGATTGAACGAGTACATAGTATTCCTAGCTTGCATATACGGTCATTCCATTACAACATTTGCTGCAGGTTTTGACTTCATATGTGAACCAAGGCGTAAATGACGCGTGCAATTCGTCAATGATTATAACACAGATACAGCGTATATATCCATATGCCATCTTTGATGACACCGACGGCTTCAGACTTTACCAATGAAGATGTCTATGATATTAGGAATAGGTTTGGGATTGACATAGATGTCAAATGAAATATTGAACTTCTAACGGTTAAGATGGATCAGCACATATATTGTACACTATTGACAATGCAGTTTTGTTCGCTTATAAAGGTTGTAGCATGCATCACATTATGTTATACCATACTCATCCTCGCTCTACCCACAAAACCTAACTTGTTGCTGCGCTATTGAATCTTGTTTTACGCTATAAGAGAATTGCAACCATCCAAATCTACTTTAGTATGTGGTCTTAATATCGTTGCATCAGCGTGTCCAGAGACCCATTCGGCACATCTAGCTTGAAGAGATACAATTATTCCAAATCCTGATAGAGTAAGGTCGCACTACTTAATTGAATACATAGCAAATAAATGAGTTACAGATGAAATATTAGAAAAGATTGATTCTGCGTACGAAAAAAACCCTATATTAAATTTCACAACGAGCAACATTGTTAGATTAAACCCAATATATTTATCACACTGACACCACCAAACCTAGTTACAATGTTGCACTATGCCGCGCATTATTGATATATTTATCAGTTAAACGAGGAATCCAGAATATGAAAATACAAGCACGTGATCAAACATTTTTCAATTGTGTGAAAATCGAAGTTTTGAAATGCTCACACGGAACACAATTTGTCTAATATTTAAACTAACCATAATATTTCTACCAACGCCAAAAAAATACCAGTTTATCATAATCCATCATTAATTGTGATTCTATCGTACACATTGAAAGGGTTTTGATATGGCTTGATTATATGTGAGGTGTTGATGCTCACTAGACTAGTCTTGTCAATTAAATATTAATTGTAGCGACTCAACCTTGTCATTCTTATCCAAAATGCGTTTGTCCAGACCCTCAAACTATTGTATCTATTGCTTATAATTAGTGTGCTCCATGTGAATCATGATTCAAAAACCAAGAATAATGTTGCATGCATCGTAATATGTACAAAACCGTTATGAATAAGCATTCTGCAGAACAATATATATACAGAAATACTATCTATACGCTGACAGCTATTCGCTTGCAAAATCAGATGGATATCAGTGTAGATGCTTTATTTCAAACGGGTAAACAATGAATGCACACATGTGTTGGTTTTGTGATAACGATTAGAAATCAAGGTTGCAATTTTTACGCGGCTTCACAATGAGTTTAAGCATTGATAAATATAAGTGATTTGGTCCACATTATGGAGGCTGAAGGAGTTTTCAAAGGACTAGAAATAATAAGTATTTCAAGTAGAGCGAGATATGTAACTATTATTGCACGGTTTCAAAGCCATGAACGAGCGCTTGTTCTTCTAATGAGATATGACTTTCAAAATGATGCGTCAATTTTACAAAATGCACACTTGATTGCACAGTGCGACTGTTCCAAAGCGGATAGCAGATCACAAGTTTGTTTAGCATTGACTTGAGACGCAACGGCAGCATGGTGGGATTCTCATAAATGTTTAATAGTAGCTTTTAGTCGGCAAAGTTACTTTATGTTTTGGGAACAGCTATTAGTGCGAATATTAATGTATCCGGGATTCAAATGTTGCAACATCATTTTGTTAAAAATTATTGAACAAACAGCACTTGTTCATTACATGCATTGGTCGTTTTGTAGCAAGATATTGTGAAAATATGACCATCATGTCAATACAGTTAGCCTGACAAAGAACCAAAGGCGTCTCTCGAGATCTACGAATTGCCCCACCTGTGCCATCATTGTCTCATCCGGTTACCATACCAGCTGTAGAATTTGCTTGATGCGTATTTAGCATTAGCCGATGCAGTTTGCATGTAATGGCTGCTTCCATGCCATCGCTGACACTTGACGAGATATATAATTAATGAAAACATACAATATGCGCTTTGTAATGGGCTACTTTCTCAAGCACTTTCATCCCTCAAGAAATTACAAATAAAATTAACTCGTGTCGACGACACAGCGTAAATGTCACAATGATTACCAATCAGCATGTATATGTGTATCGTTACTGTAAAGCAAGCCCAATCCTTCAATATGTTCAGCGACTACAAATTGCTCGATAGCGATAATGGAGAAGCCTTCAATCAGCATCAATGATACATTACCTGTCACAATGATTAATCCTACTCATTGAAGAAAATAATGTAAAGCATCAAAAGATGCCGATTAAGATGGCTAACAAATCTGCAGCTCAGCCAGCACACAAACTTGAAAACCTCATTTGTCCTATAGAAACTAACAACATTTCCAAAATGTTAACTTTCTAGTAACAACAAATGAACAGCTGACTTTACATCACGATGATGCACTTCATACAATTTTATATATGATAAATATATGTCCCTAGTGAACTATTCTGGTATTTGTGTAAAACCATTTGCACTGCAGTTTGAGGCCCTTAAGAATGATAAAACGGACATTCCAGAAATATTGCTTGATTTTTAGGGGGACATTAGCTCGCAATGGCGCATAAATGCAGAAACAGCGTGAGAAAGGGATGAAAGAAGGACCTATCCAAGATGTGCTGGGAGAATCACCACGTTGGACACTCTCCAGCAAGGCCTCATTTATCATGCCCTGGACATCCAGATGTGTGCACGTCGTCGAACAGTGGGCAGCAAGGCCTCGACTATGGCTAGTCGACTCTCTGTCCAACGGTTAATCATGGGGTGGACAAGAGAGATGTTAGAATGAGGCCATACCATCTCATTCGGTTTTAAATGCTGATTTTGCCCGAGTTTTTGACGTTCAGCAACAGTTAAGTGGGCGAAAAGCAAACCTTTGGGTATATACCTAAACATATGTGTCCTTTTGCAGTGTTAGTCAAAGACAGCTAAACAAACCCGTATATGAATCGCACGTTAATCATGAAAGTAATAATATTTACTACCTATAGCCAAAGAGAACGACTATGAATAAAGACCAACACCAACATTTTCAAGACTTAGGTCTTAAATTGGGAGCATAACGACGTTGAAATAAACGGTTTAGATGTTGAGGAACGGAATCATCACACCTCCTATCCCCGATAACCATCGCCCGTCAAAGACGTCATTGTAGTGGGCACCATCGATGGGGGGAATTGGGGCGGAGCCAGGGGTGAGACAATAAATCCCGTTAACAGACATGTATTGCAAGTTAAAATAACTTAATATGATCTCTTCCAGTACCAGTTATCTCAGGACTACATTCGCCAGAGAGACACGTGAGCTTTCAGTCTGAAGTAAATGTGTTCAATAATGTATTTGAAATGGAATAGCCGACCGCTATGAACATGACCAATGAAACAATGGCGTGTGCGAGAGAATCCGGGCAGACAGTTCGAGTATGATGATAATGATTAACAACGAATGTGTCTGCTTCGGAACTTTCTTTTCGCATAAATATATATATATATAAATATATATAGTATATATATATATATATATATATATATATATATATAGTATATATATATATATTATCCATATATCTATATCTCTATATATACACATATATATTGTGTATATATGATATATAGGTCCCCTATATATATATATATAGCAATATATATATATTTGCGTATGTATATATATAATACATATAATATACTATATAGCCTAAAAAACAACGAGTTTCATAAGGTGTCATATATGGGGAACATGAGCAACTACACAATGCTCTCTGTTTTTAACGGCATTATTTTAAGGTGCCCCTCGCAAAGTACACATTCATACATTATCCGGTTATCAGCGTAGATAAGTTATTTGCGGCGTAATTGTACGCACATGCTTTTAGCCATCGTTTTTTGTTAACGTTTCAAGAAAACAATAGACAGTACATTTATTGATATAAAACTTGCGGTGATTTCCGAGTTTCGTTTGTGTGGGCGTTATTTACTATTTGTGAAACCCGATAATGACGTTTTTTTAAGAACATTATGTGCGTGTGTGTCTTTACTTGAACAATATCAGCCGATAGCAACTCACATAATCATATTTTGTACAACAAACATGCATATCAACGCAACGGCATTTTGTAGCTATTTGTATCGATTACTTATCCCCATAGTATCAACATGTCAATGTTATCATTTGCAACAGGGAGCCTAGCTTGATGCCTACCATTGATTTGTTCTACGCTGCCAATTTTCAAATGCGTATTCGTGTATTTCAACATTTTGTTTTGATAATCTTGAAAGATAATAAGGCTACTGATTCAATAAAATAAGAATATTGTTCCCAGTGAAAAGTATAACCAGTTGCATAATGGAAATAATACATTTGTGTGATAAGGTACGTCTTCTTTGCTACAGAGATTGTTGCTTGAATTCATTGTTTCCTCTTGTTATGTTAACAATAGCGCGTGCATTCATTTAACCTGAGTGGTAGTTAATGCATCTTCTACATATATCATATCGTTCTGACAAAGAAGAGTCATTATAAAGCTTCTCGTCTAATAGCATCAGTCACAGTTGGCCATTAGCTTCTCGACTTAACAATTAATTTATATAAAGTCCGTCTGGTGCGAGATAAATTTCACGAATAAAAT
Organism: Urechis unicinctus; assembly: GCA_034190875.2. Lineage (NCBI taxonomy): Eukaryota > Metazoa > Annelida > Polychaeta > Xenopneusta > Urechidae > Urechis > Urechis unicinctus. The sequence continues at coordinate 51,903,911 of CM067351.1, read as the reverse complement.
AAAGCGATAGAAGCTTTACTTAAGTTAAGAGGCATTGACTAATAGCCATGGCAAAACAGATAACCGAACGATACGCTGGGCACAACCGACGCCGTGATATACGCAACAAACAATGGGGACTGCCAAGAGAACGACAACTCCGTAGCGTCGGTGTGTTTACCTATCTCAAATGGGAGAAGCGTCAACATGGACTTTGTAAATGCTCTAACCAACCGTTGGCATTTATGTAAGTGTTGGTGCTCTCGTAGAACGAACTTGTGCGAGCTTAATAGTCATATAGTTTGATGTGCGCCAGGCAATAATAAAGCAATGATCGCATTATAATCCAAAAATATGAAGCATTTGCTGGCTGTGAGCGATGGATGCGTGAACGTTCATACTTGTATTAAATTTACGCTATCGACAATTCCGTCAATTCGTGACGTTATCAGCGACGTCAACCAATGTGGAGTCATAATCCCCCTCTCCTCAATTAGCAATCTTTGATATCGTAAACATTGTCACTTGTGATGACAATTTAATAAATATTATACGTATGCAAAATTAATCCCCCGACCAAATGTCAATCCTTATCGTCAAAGTGTAGTATATGCCCAAATAGTAGACACACCCCTATATAGGTGCTGATACCCTCACGCTTGCTGAACACGCAACAGAAGTTAAATACTTATCAACACATATATTTAATGTAGTCACCGCTGCACATACCATGTTGGAAGGCAACTTCCGTTCGGCAACGAAATATGATTATTTCGGTCTCAGCTATATCCTGACCTCACTAGTGTTACCTTATATAGGCAAGAATTTCCTTATAAATATTTTGACTGGCGTGATACGTAATCCGTATCCCAAACTATAGAAGCATAAAGAAACCGTCATCATTAAGCATAAAAAAGTACCAGAGTTTATTATCATCAATTCATCAAAATTAACACGGTCATAATTGGTGGAGAATCCGGGTATGAGAGACGACGGATCACGACAGGATTACATTATGCTGAATTAATCGCTGATTAGGTAATGTAACGACAGGACAGGAGTTTCTGTTAAAGAAGGTCATAGTTTGGAGTGGGACGCATCTGATAAAATCAAGAGATAGTTAGTTTTAAGGGTGACCCAACGTGAGAGATAAAGAACCACTTTATCACGACTTTCAGCAAATGAGTGAACTTATGGCGTGGCTTGGGCGTGGGTTTGGCATAGTTGGGAGTGTAGTTGCGCATAGGAAGATTTCTTATGAGTGCACATGCGTATTGGCACGTTTGCGAGAGGTGACAAATGTCGTGTAAGAATAGCTCTTCCACTTGAGACTATATGATTGTACAACATTTTTAACTACCCATTACTGTGCACTTCGGTGTTGGTTGACTTGACTATTGAATGGACAGTAAATACGATTATGCGTGCTGCATATTAACAGAATAAATGCAGCATCTGAGACTTAACATTTAATGTCATATCTGCACATAATATGGAGCACCTGGATGTTAACCACTATAACCCAGTACATTTACAGCGTTGTCCACACTGAGCCATATATATAATCCCATAGTGTTTCTGAATCCCCGATGCATCACCTACATTGCATTGCGTACATATTTTATTGAGCCATTGTGCTATGTTTTTCGTTGATATTTACATCAAGCTGCGCTGCATTAAATATCTACTTCGCAGTGTTTATTACGCGCAGCTATAGTCATAAGTAACCAGTCACGAAGGTTTTGTATTTATATTGCAGCTGCTGTTAGCTTGGGGCCTAGTATAGCACACATCAGCACAACGTCACTTCTATATACACTGCCTTGTCTTTGGGTGATGCCACCGACCTATTTTTCAATATATGGTCATGGCCATAATGTCAACGACCGTGCTTCATTTCTTATATAGCCCGTAGCTCAAACACAAGCTTTTGACCTTAATGTACTAACTGTAACACTATCCTTTATGACATGCATTGGCACTTAACACCGGTGTTTTAATAATTCACGGCACTTCTACAGAATAAACGTATTATTAGGTGCCAGTGGCATTTCATCAAAGTGCTTGTAGCTCAGCATGACAATTGCATTGCCTTCTTATGACACACAATATAATTAGATGCGGCAGAACAACAAGCTTTTGACCTTAATGTACCCAATTTATCGCACTTCTTCAAGACGAATGCTAGCACGCATTGATATGTTGTGGCTCTTTCCCACACAAGACAAATTATTTGGTTCCAGTTGTATTTTATCAAAGTGCTAATAGCATAATTAGTGCGGCTTCAGCACGCCACAGTTAGAAACATATTGTGATCATAAGCATCAAACCCCGCCTGATTTTGAAAACGACTATCAGAACGATTTCGCACCCTCTATAGGCCCGAAATCACCAATTTAGCCATAGCACACAAACTTGATAGGACAGTGTGGGTGATTTATAGAAGCAGGCTCAAACCACAGCAAAACGCTTGTATAATATTTGATTTACAGTTATCCCCTAAGCGCAATATTAGATATACTATCAATCAAGACAGAAGGAGTTATTAATGGCCCTCTTTTAATGCATATAATTAATATTTTAGCTGGTGTGGGCATGTTTACTGGATTAGTCCATTCCGAAATGAATGGCCTTCTTTTGATGCAGCCTAATTACCTAGCCAACCGGGCTTTAAATCGATGTCAAGCAGCATTGTTAATTTTCTCCAAAACTATTGGTGCAATCACGGACTAAATGGAATATTTTCCGGACTCGACTATTTTTTGATGGTGATACTTGTATCATTTACCAAAGACCACATATTTAGTCTGAGCTTTGTTCGACTTCCGCGAAGTAAATGCATCTGGCATGCATGCCATACTTTGACAGCAATAACCAAATGTTGCCTGGTGGGTTTTTGAAATGGTGAACAATACATTCTTAAATTTAAGCAAATTTAACTACACCAAATATCCAACTTAAGAAAAGCGAATGGTTCATCTGAATGATGTTTGCTCTGTTCTATATATGGTTTCAATACACTTATCTGTCATGCTTACGAAATGATTATTCTCATTTCGGAGGCTCGATTTAACGATGTCTTGCCTCTACTGTCTACCGGATTCGATACACCTATCGTTTTACACCAAATACCTGGCATTGATATGGGCTTTCCCGGAGTCTATCTCCTTTTCAACATCGTCGTAATTGTCTTGATTATATGCCAAGGTATTAGTAACCAAAGGGTGATGTAGTGGCATTTCATCTGTGTAATGCAGCAATAAAAAACATAATTGCCAAGGCCTGACATATGATTTAGGGATGGAAACACTGAAAGGCGGTAATTGCAGCTACAGAAATTGCCATTGATATAAACGAAAATTGAAGAGGATGAGGTGATAAAAAGCTAATGCCTCATACCTCAACTTTAATTGACAATATAAGTAGTTCGGAGTACGAGTGGAGCGCAGATGGTTAGATCATCGCATTAATGTCGACAGATGTTATCGTAAATTGCTATTGATATCACTCTCGGTGTAGTTCATATAAAACTTTTAAGGAAGCACCCTGTGTCTGCTTGGCTATCTTCATCTCTAACGCATCCTGGGAGTAATATGTGCAAAAGGGCTATTGGTTCTTACAAATGCGAACCAGAGTACTGTTGGAACTGCTGCGATATGCATGGAATCCACGACTTCAATGGTATAGGTATATTACCAAAACAAGCAGTTAGAATATCTTGAAGGCATTAGAAAATCATGAAAGTAATTCATACCACAGCTTATGGAATACATGGTTCTTATATATTAAGCAACTAATATATTAAGTAAATGCCATCAGAACAGCCGAAGTGCAATGCAAAGTAGCGTGTGAAGGTTTGCAACGCCGTACTTATCATTGAAGGTTTCGAAATGTACTTTATATCATCGTAACGTAATTAAATTATAAATACATAATAATTGCCCACATCCAATACTCTTATTCATATTTGCTTTTGCATACCTCTGTTCGCATGGTCGACAGAACCTGCAACGCTAGTTGACTTGTGAAGGTATATCACATGGTACAATAACACGACCTGCAGAAGCCTATTGGCAAGTGGAGACGGATTCGGGTGATCAGGACAAGCCATTGGCTTATGGGTTATGCAATATCAGATGACGGAATGTATATAACGAATAATAGATGAAAAAGGGAGCTTCTTCCTGTCAGTAAGACAGCACCTCAAGTGTTTTACCTTAACGAGTGGAATAATATTATTGCGTCAGTGAGTCTAGCTTAGTTTGTGTCACTGGCGTGGATTAATTTGATTGGTAAATGCCGAACCGTAGTAACGATGCTGCAGGAGCAACTGCCTCATTACAAAGTGTTATGTTTTAGATAAATGTACGGAGCGCGTAAAACATGCACGGTTCAATTGAAACAACTGCGCTTATCACATAATGTAATCACTAAGCGGAAAGCAAATTTGGCATGAATAATTAATGACGGGTCGCAGGGCGTGAATAAAAATATCATGTCATGTTGCGTGGTTCCGTACAACACATACCTTAATTTACCAATTGTATCACTTAGGAGATTAGCCAATATTGAGAGAATATTTCCAGCTATGTGAGAGGCCTGTCATAAGACATATCAGACGACGGAGCAGCCAACTGCAGTCCGACTGTGCTGCACAACCATACGATTAAAGTGTTTAGCGCTTCTTGCTTCGGTTATGTCATGCAGGGTGCCATCATTTGAAAGCTGCACTGGCTTACGGGTACCCGCAAAATATGCAGCAAGCGAATACGACGGCTGCTGCCGCAACCAAATGGGCAAATATAAGTCACCCGTGGGAGAAATTATTTACCTCATGGGACATTAATTACCTCACAAAATAATTTAACTACCATTAGAGAGATACTTTGCAGCACTCGTGGCTCAGAAATGATTTATTTCGCGGTCAAATGTAATTGTCCTGAGAGCTAAATCCACATATTTGACCCGAATCCCTCGCCATCTGGATGCTCAAATCAGGTCAATCTTGCTTTCTGTGTCTATATGCGAGAGACAGGCAGATATAAACAGTTCAAACCCTCCCTTTAGACAAATCATTCTCTTCATTTAGATTGGGTCCTTGCTACATTAATGTCCACTTAGTCTTGCTCTAACTCGTAACTATTGCGAAAAATGTCACAGGTACTTAACAAGAACAGCTCATGCATGAAATAGGCAGTAAACGTTGTATATTAGGACATCGGCAATTGGTATTCCAAGACTAAGAATAGGGTACTGCCTTATCCCATAGCGCCGTAGCATTTCCAGTACATGTTTTACCATCAATAACATAACCAGCTAATATCGCTCCCAGTGTGAGTGTAATGGGACTGACATACACGTAATGAAATGTTCTTTTCTTTCAAACCGTTACCTACAGAGTTCCTTTGTCCGCATTTACCCATCCGATGAATGCTTTTTATAACCACCCCAGACACGCATGGGGAGGCGACTTGCTGCATCTGGCTGACTGGTCCGAGCCTCAACGATCTACTAACTATTGCATGATAGCAAATGGTGCGTCCATGCTTAACGCAAATGGATGAGATGGTGGCTGCATGTTTCCCGGCCTTGAGAGGCATCAGAGCACGGTCCATGCACACATGCTTTTTAATACCCCCAGAATCCACCCTTTTAACAGGTTATAGTTGGGTAGGAAATTATGACGCATATAAAAGAACAGATTTGAGTTTCCATTTAAATGCGTTTTGTCTCATTTCACCACGGTTTGAAAAATCTTAGACCGGTATATTGTATTGGTGAGCATTGGATATATGGAGTCTCTGGCAGCTCCCCAAGAGCGTTCGCGATCATCATTACGTTACATGACCGGCTTAGGTATGCAAAGCTATACATCATAACAGGACCAATTTTAAAAAGCCGCTTGAGCATAATGTTCTCTGCTATTCAAGGCAACGAGAAGCCAACGCAACTGGATTATACATCATAACGGGACAGACCTTCAAACACCACTTGATCATAATGTCCGTTGCTATTCAAGGAGAAACCGACACAACTGGAATGAGACTTGTAGAGATTCGACCTAAGCAGCGTTCAGTATTGCGATTGAGATATTCGAGATATATCTTGACCTTATCTCAGCTAAAATTGCTTGTCTTCAGAGAGGCGCATTCTCTTTAACTACTAGATTTTATTGCTGTCATTTCGCGCGAACCATTCGCTATTGGTTTGTAACATTAGGCTTTTTACAAAGTTTTAACACTGAGCAAAAGCCGCACGACAATCTGACATCAGAAACACAAAACCAGCGATAAAATAAAGTTAGCGTCGCCCTCAATCAGCTGTCTGATATAATTATTTTAAACATTGCGGCCATTTGCTTCGTAACATTTAGCTCGATATCCAGTTCCCCGCTATACCCAGTGCACATTCCACAGATCATCTTAACATCGTGTTGCTGAGCGTAATCACTCCATGGTTCTACCTCTCTAATGGCAACTAACATTCCGTTGCATCGATGAAACTCGACCCGACCCAAGGGCGTTTGGATAAATAATCCCCCGTTACAACCCCGATTGCCATGATATCCTGTTGCGTGAACAACGCTGTTATTGTCCCCGGTTGCTTAACGTGAAAAGGTTATTTGACCTCACGTAGAGTAGTTGGCAGGACAGGTCCGATCCTGACTCGTATCCGCTGAATGGAGGGAAAACAATTCTCTAATGGAATTTTCGTGATAAACCATTTTGGTTATGCAAAAAAGTGATTGGTGTATGTGGATTCATGAGCAATAAATACAACTTCTAAGAAGGATTTTCATTGTCAAAGTCATCGGAAGTGTCCGTCTATCTTAAACACACTATCCTTGTAAAGTGATACAACTCATGAGGCACGTGTGAATAGAATGCGATTATTTCTTACTAAAACGACGTACCCACTTCAGCCATATTTGTTCCTGACGCCAGTCATAAATTTGGATAATGTTCCTGCTGACGCTGGATAATGTTCCTGCATGACGCTGGATAATGTTCCTGCATGACGCTGGATAATGTTCCTGCATGACGCTGGATAATGTTCCTGCATGACGCTGGATAATGTTCCTGCATGGCGCTGGATAATGTTCCTGCTTGACGCTAGATAATGTTCCTGCATGACGCTGGATAATGTTCCTGCATGACGCTGGATAATGTTCCTGCATGACGCTGATCATCTGATATTTCTCGAATGCAAATTAAAACAGCCATGTGCATAACTGATAATATACTTCTACAAAAGATGTACCGATTACCTTTAACTCCTATAAATCAAACTAATCATAATCTAATGTGTTATATGTGTATGCATTAGCATGACTAACTAAATCACACAGTCGACGAAGCAAATCTCAGTCGCTACACTGAATAGACATAAGAATTAAATTATGGAGGGAACAAACGCCCAATAGGCCTTTAATTGAATGAGTGAAACTAGGAGTGTAATTGGTCAATGTGGTCTAGGGGACGAACAACAGCTATCGGTATGGAAGAAGAAGAATTCACGATGGCATTTATTAACGCCTTGCTAAACGATTCCGTTATTACCACCATGCAGAAATCTCTCATTGGTGAGTTGCAGAAATCTTGGACCTAAGATATCTGGTTGGAGAAAAAGATAATAAGCTCTGCAACAGCGAGTAGGTGAAGTAAAAAGCGGCGCCCTTGAACATAATTCGCGACGAAACTCACTGAGAATTTGTGGGGCTGAAGAAAAAGAACATGAAAATCCAATGGATTAATTAAGAAAGAGAAAATAGCATTGACATGCAAATAACATCTATAGATCGCATCCGTAGAGCTGGGAAGAAAAGGGGCAATGGGGCAAGCAGATTGTTGTTGGTCAAATTAGCACCCTACAGATATAGTGAAGGGCCAAATCACGTACATAAGCGAGATATCACCTGAGACGTCTTTGTGAATAAAGATTTTACACAGATTCGAACGAACCTCCTCGAGATACTGATTTACAATCAACAAGAAGGAGTGATACATGTGAACGGTAAACCAGAACTTGATAACGTAATTACACGGAATAAAATACACATTAAAACTCTCTTTTGAAATTCTTTTATATTTTGCAGCATTTCTGTATAATGGACATCTTCACACATTTACGCATTAATATCCGTGTAAACATTTTATATCGAGCAAAGACAATAGCTATAGGGAAGACCCTGCCCGCTACCTCCCGGGTCACCCCCCCCCCCCCCCCCCCCTCCACCCCATGCCGATCACCGTTGAGGCCTCGGGCAATAAAATATCCGATGTCTGGTGACACGCAGACGTACAAAACCACATATTCTCCCAATAAGCCACTTGCGACCTTACGGTCACTAGTTTTTGGCATCCTTACGCTTGATATGTAAGTGGTTAAACCGACGAGCACGACGCTGCGGTACCGAGGGTCTTCGCATCAAACCGATACCTTTTGATGTCATATGGCATCCGGACAGTGTTTCCATGGCCTCCTGCTGTGTCACCGGACATCGGTTATTTTATTGCCTGAGGCCTCAACGGTGGTCGGCATGGGGGGGGGGGGGGGGGGGTGACCCGGGAGGGAGCGGGCAGGGTCTGCCCAGTAGCTTTTGTCTTCCAGATTACCTAGTATTTACGTCAAACTTTCAGCGCCGTCGAATACTCGTCAGCAGTTTCTCTAAGCCGCGGAACATCCGAGCCTAACTAGTTTTCAGTAATCGTGCCTCTTGAAAGTATATAATGGCAGAGTCGAGTACTCCTGCAACGCTGATAGTTTGGCTGAATGGTTGACTTTGCAGGGTGTAGATGAAAGCAATCTCGAAACATTGAAGACTCACGGCTTCACGAAGCAGCCTACCCTCGCCCTGCTAAAGCCGAAAGATATTCGTGACATATGAGTGACACCTATGGAACATATAATCTCACCCCAGGCACCGATGCAGACAAACACCAGCGCTTCCACTCTGGGGCCACTATCCTTTGCCTTTTGATAAGCACACTCGTCACCTTGTCATAACGGACTACTTTTCCTGTCTACCGTCATAAGAGCGCGTGATGTTCAGTGACGGTGACGAGCGTGTCGTCCTCCACTCAGGTGCCAAAAAACCCCGCCTGGAATCTACCGCGCCGCTACAGTGGATGCGTGCCAACTTAAGAATCATGCGAGAACTCATGGCGCGATGCGATCTGTCCCTTCAGGACTTTAACTTGTACCTCAACTATATGGAGAAGATTGCCGAGCTGGCCGCCAAGTATACCTGACAATCGCTCCTCATATAAGACAAGGAGTATCGCAAATGACAGTCACAGATCAGATGCAAATGGGGGCAAGACAATATACACCTCGTCGAAGTCTACCTCGAAACTCGCCTCCGTCTGCAGGCCTCATCTCGTCAGTCATGAGTCTCCTCCAGGGCCCGTATCAGACGTCCAAACAAGATATGCCGCTTGTGTAACGCGGGCAGATGTCACTGGGGCACAGTCTGTAGGTTCGCCGATCTTCCCAGCGACGGAGTGCGGCTCATGCATGACTGCAGTCGACCCCCCCGGCCGTGCTGTCAATGACTACGCTCGTCTCACCGCACATAAGATATCAAACTGTCAAGCATGCCACGCTAGCCCAACAGACAAGCAGTCGATCGGGTACTCAGTGAGCGCAAGCTCCACTTGGTTCAAAAGAGCTATGCCACGCAACTCATTTCGCCTGGCAATTTTCTTGCCAAAATAGACCTTAAAGACGCTTACCGGAGTGTGCGGATTACAACCGACCAATATCACCTCGCTGGCCTCAAATGGAAATTTAAAGGTGACAGCGAGTACACGTATATGTGTGACACGCATCTCCCGTTTGGGGCAAGGCTATCGGTCGATAGTCTCCATAGACTATCTTTACCTCTCGCCTATTGTTTGTGATCAGACCTTTCTGAAACTTCGTTATCTTCCATAAGTAATTAGCAATGTAGAAAAAAAGAGCCTAATTCAGACTTTTGTAGTTTGGACATGCGCAAGTCAAAATCCAAATAAACTCCGAGCAGCACAAAAAGATCGCGCGTCACTGCAATCCCTTTGATGTTCTTGCACAGTTTTACTGTCGCTCTGCATGTCGCGCTTAACGTGAATTCACACGGACGCGAAGGCGCCCTCCTCCCTCGTTTGACGTTATTGCCATAAACTTTGCGCAAAATAAAGCAAATAACGGCACTTTTAAGTTAAGAACATATTCGCGTACAGATCATATATAATCTATTCTGTACATAAAAATATGAATGAAATATGAATGTTTATATATCTGTATATATACATATATATATATTATATATATATATATATATATATATATATATATATATACGATATATATATAATATATATATATATATATATATATAAATATATATATAGAGAGAGAAAGAAAGATAGAGAGTGAGTGAGAGTTAGAGAAAGTGAGAGAGAATGTGCGTGAGAGATAGAGACTGAGAGAGACATAGAGAAAGTGAGAGAGAATGTGTGTGAGAGATAGAGACAGAGAGAGACAGCGAGAGAGAGAGAGAGAGAGAGAGAGAGAGAGAGAGAGAGAGAGAGAGAGAGAGAGAGAGAGAGAGAGAGAGAGAGAGAGAGAGAGAGAGAGAGAGAGAGAGAGAGAGAGAGAGAGAGAGAGCCGAAACAGCCAAATGCATTATTACTCAGGTATACTATGCTATAACGCGTCAGTTCTGGTTAAGCGTCTAAAGTGGGGCGCGTGAGATGACGCAGGAATATCGCACCATAGGCTGGTTTGACATTCAGCGCTCAGATGTGGTTCCGGGCTCCTGCGGTCCCGGACCTGTTTTAAATCGACCTTTTAGCCCTCTGTCACCTAAATGCCTCCTTAACGGCGTATTCCAGTTAACTACGTGTTCCTATTAACCTCATGTTCCAGTTAACTGCGTATTCCAATCAACGGCGTATTCAATTTAACAGCGGGTTTCAGTTAAATGCGGTCCCCTAAACTGTACAACCCAAAGGTGTTGTTTGGCTGTGCAGATGTTATGATTTTGCGCCTCAGCGAGAAATTTGGGAGATGGGCTAACACGTTGACTTTCTGGTGAGGAACACGCAACGAAATTAACGTTGAGCAAGCAAAACCCCTGATGCAACGCTTAAACGGTGTGCTTGGTATCAGGCGCCGCTATTATCTAGCCATATTAAGGCTGCGCTGCTCAGTGAGGGACTTTCTCAGATCGACAAGGAAGAAGGGTAATATTAGTTATCGCGCGGCTTGTCGGCGATATGAGCAAAAGACCGATCTTTTTCTCCAGCTCTGATTGGCTGAGAGGAGGGTGCCATGCGATGAGTATCATTATGGCGTGAGTAGCAACCAAAAGTGCTCAATAAAACTGTGATTACCCCCAATACGAAGAAACTGAGCCCCCTAAAATTATGGGACATTATCTATAAAATGTGGCGACGATTCCTCCGGGCGACAGCTCTGCAAGCTCACGCTGTTGGAGTTATCTCTCATCTTCTGCCTCGTCTGGCAGCTACGCCAGTTTACCCTCCCGACTGACAATATGCATGTCTATTTCACTAAGCCGATCCAGATTGATGACCAGCTCCACCCTCTGGATCTGCACTGACTTGACAAGCCATGTAAGCTATCGGAGTGGCAGCCTATCTAATTTTGTCTGTGTACTCACGTCTTCCATGACGTTATGAACGCCCTCTATGAAGCTTGTTTCTGCCTCGTGTTCTGGCACGACTGGTGGTCTCCTCAGACTGATGGTCTCCTCATTTGTAGTTCCACTTTCTCTGCGGCTACAGCTACTGCGTGGTTAATGCATTGGAGGGTTGTGGTCGCTTCTTATGACAGCTTTTTTTCGGGACCACTCAGAGAATTCCAGATCAATAGAGATGGCATCATAACCAATCTTATTGGTTTTATTAAACGCAAATGTACGATCCTTAGGACAGGGAAGTTCCTCAAACGTAACTCGTTTCCAACAAGATCGAACTTTGAATAATCGCTGCCGAAGTCTGGCGAATGACCACTTCTAGCTAAAGTATTGTAATAGTCAGTGACGTCGTCCTTACAGAGCTCTCCTATCAGTTGTTCAGTCCGATTTTGTAACGATTTCTCCCCTCCCATAGCACCCTCCCCAGAGACGTCTGGCAAAATGACCTGATCCTCGCCTTCAATGACCCCCTCCTCAGGGACGTCGTGTTCAAATGTCGAGTCCGTGTGACTGTATTAAAGCTACATTTGTAATAGTTCGGGGTAAAGTGTGTGTGGCAGTTTGTAGTTAATACTAACAAAAAAATATATTCTAGCCCCAAAGACTATTGGAAGGGCACAACAGTCATCACGAATATTGCAGCAGCCTAGGGGGTTCATAAGGATGTTGCCCGGGGTTGGCCTAAAAAGCAAGCCATTTGACAGATCTACCTGCCAATCCCCAGACACTTTCCTCGGCCAAAAAGCTGATATCTTGTTTCTTCCTCATGAAATGCCAAACGTACACGTGTGCCCCCACAATAGAGGACTTGGCCTCACGCTACAGCGCTGCAGAACCATTGACTACAAGAGAGGCTGCAGATTCACTTGACAGGATGTGCAAGTGAGGACCACTGCATTGGAACCAACTGCTTCAGATCGACACAGGACGAGAGTTCATGAGTGCGATAAACCAGATGCTGGCCCAGCATGGGGTTTTTGTCAGGTGAAACCGTGTAGATATCAATCGAGAAAGGGGGGAAAAACAAATATGTTATAAAGGCCGGCTGTAGCGGGGCAGCCGTTTTGCCACTGACCATAAGTGGCTATTCACAGTCTACTACATTGGATGCTCTGTCATTAAGCATGATGAGCCTGTGCTATACTATTTATTGGACGGGCCACTTCGTGGCTTTGTCAGGGAAGTTTTGCTCGTGGTTCCACCCGACACCCAGCTGCAACCAGATGGTGTTCTCACCCGCTGAGAGCCTTGTGGCCATAGGCCAGTGTGGTACCGTCTTGAGCTATCCAACGTTTTGCGTCAAGAGAGGATAGCGTGACCTTGTCCAGGTACTGCCCATATATATAGAGGCCCTCAAGTGGAATTGTAGCATGAGAGAGTCGGTATCATTGTATAGAAGAGACGCTCGGTCCTTGTCAGTGAGCTGTAATATAAGTCATACATCAGATGCTTGGATAATTCTAGGATTGACGTACCAACATACATCTGCCGGTTGAGCACGAGACGACTCTTGTTGACCTGGATTGCGGCTCTGTTATCATCAAAGATGATGGCTCGTGCCATGGCTGGGCTGGCGATAAGGCGCCGCAGTTTGTCCTCCTAACTATCTCGCACGAGTCTGACAACAACACTCTTTCTGGGGTTCTTCATTGTCTTCCCAAAGACGGAGTTATTCATCGGCTTGTACAGTTCTTCTTCAAAGTCGTTGATTGACTTCTTTCAATGTTTCCATTTAGCAATCCTTGTCATGGAATTTAGGGCCAAACTGTTCAAGCTTACTTTGCGCCACACCGACACATGGCAGGTTGGGTGATACTCAGATATCTTCTCTTTCTGGACAGCCATGAGTAAGGGGGAAAATGTAGCTCCAGATTTCCTCCACATAATCTTTGTCTTTAATACACTATGCAACTTTCGGCAGTTCATCGTCCCCACATCTGCCTGACATGATGGGTAGTGTTTGTAAAATGTAAATGTGGATGAGAGGATATCAAATGTATCTATGAATTTCCAAATCAGGGTGTGGCATCATATGAATATCATTGAAAGTTCTTGTATAGTTTTCATTTTATACAATGTAATTTATAATGAATCTTCACTTGAGTACTCTTAATATCGTGAAGATAAAATTGTTTTGTAACCTTGTCATGTTTGTTTCTTTCATTAAGCCATTTAATAATGGGACCGTGGATTTTCACTAAGTACGGAAATAATTTAAAACACTCACGACTTCAAAATCTCATTTGTTTATCATACATTCCACCACAGACAACATGCAACTAGAGGTGCACAAGACTACACAAACTCACTAACAGAATTTGTTAAAATACATGGAATCAAGCACAGCATCTTTGAAGGGGTCCCTGAAAAAAACCTCTAACTTTGCAACCGTAGCAGATAAAAAGACAATGTCACAGGTCACTAGACACATTGCCACGAGGAGGCAAAGTCGACTGTTTGCACAAAGCAACTGGCCCTGAATCTGGTAAAAGAGGTCATGTTGGCTGATGAGGGTCAGCTGAATGTTCACACTGACCAGGTATGGCACTGACAGAGGAATGACAGGTTTGTCTATGGTAATGTAGGGGCACTTGACCTCAACAACCAGGTCATCAGACACTACACCATCTGGTGAGAATTCTAGGCAAGGTGAGTTTGGGACTTCGGCCCCAGGCAACCGGGATATTTCCTCAGAGCCACAGGCTTATTATGGATTCCGAGGTTAGTGGCTTTGACACGAATCTGATTGACGTGGGTCAGTGACTTTGCCTTTCGGACGATGTCCGTTTTGATTGTGGTTTTGCATAGCCTAACTAACTGGGAGGTCAACAATCTCTTGCATCTTTCCATCTGCCAAGCTTTATTATTGGCTTGTCCAAGAGTTTTGTCCCTCACCTCTTGGCATTGAGTCTCTATGATGTGGGCGCGGCTTCATGATGGAGGAATTCATCTTGTGGAGAAAGTTTTAAGAAATCGTGGTCATTGACGATCCCATATTGGTTTGCTGGGGGCGAAGAGCAGCGGAATAAGCATGCTGCATGTGGATGTGGACGCGAAGTTGACACATGTGTTCATTTATAAGGTGTAGTTCGGCATGGCCATGGCAGGCGATCGCTGATTCCGCTTTATTTTAAAATTTTGTTAGATTATCAACGATATAACTCAAAAGGTTCAATCAAAAGAACGCAAGACTCGACGTTGCGCAATCTTCCCTGTAAAACGCGTCTATTTGACAACCGGGCGAGGGACCGCATTGCTCTGTGCTGCCACGTAGCGGACTAAAACTCGGGGTCTCTCATTCGGTCAGCAACACACCCTGAGCCTCTTCGCATCCGCCATTCAAACGTCTCCTGTATTTTTCGAGATGCCCTGTGTCGTGCCTTATCAATCGCATCAACGACTGAAATACACTTCCGTCCAAAAATACATTAATATCTTGCCTGATCCCTACAGGTGTTGGGATGTGCGTTGTGTAATGCGAGGAATCAGACGAGATAAAGGTGATGTCACCTCTCAGCGCCTCCCCATCACACCGGACATACTCTTCAAAATTCACCGAATTATTTGCTGGTCGAAGCCACTCGAGTGTGTTTTGTGGGCTGCTTACACTATGGCTTTCTTCTCTCTCCTCCGCAAATCCAACCTTAAACCTACGACCCCCTTTGACGCCAAAAAGCACCTATGTCGCAAGGACCTATACATCATATCCGGTCAGGGGCGTAGCCAGGCTTGAAGGAATGTTACGCACAGACGGGGGAGAAATCTACAGGTCCAGAAAGTAAAGTCTAATCCCCTTAGATTTTGACTTTGATGCCACTTTTGGCCATATTTATTTTTTCACTTTTCTAATTGATGTTACGCACGTGCGTAAGTGCGTATCGCTGGCTACGCCCCTGCCGGTGGTATGGCCATACCACTGAAGTCGTCGAAGACAATACAGTTCGGTCAACGCAACCCACAACTCCCGCTCCCCTACATCGCTGACCACCCATTGTGTCCCGTGACAGCTTTATACCGGGTACTCCTACTTGATCCCAACCTATGTCCGGAATCTCCTCTCCTCGCCTTCCCGACCCCTTCTGGCACCCGCACCCTCTCTCATGCTGAGTTCAACAAACATTTGAAAGGCCACCTCCAGATAGCTGGTGTACCAAGTGCCGACTACAGCTCTCACAGAGTAGTATAGGTAACGGCGGGTCTGGCACACCGCCTTACCTATACTACAGTGGTCCCCAATTAGGAACCAGCCACCGGGCTAATTTTGTTTCGGTTTCAGTTTTGGTTTCGGGGAGTAGGCGTGGGTGAGGACTTCGTCAGGAGTCTATTTTTTGTATTTTTGCCACCCAATCGAACTAATGGTACTATAGGGTGAGCCGACCACGTCGAAATTCACGGCCAAGCCCCTCCCCCCTACCCACTCACGAAGGTTGCCCTCGAAGCGCTTGAAAAACAAACCGCCTTCGAGTGCACGTACAAAGAGATATTAACAAGGCTTCGGAACAAGGTGGCGGGCATGGCCAGTTCACCGACGGCCACCCCTCTGGTTCCAAAGCCGAGGCGGAAGGTGAAACCAACCCCTGACCACGACCACTTCTAAGGTCATTCTCTCCCAGAAAGAAGAAAGAGGGCCTGGTTCCTACCCCCCCCCCCCCCCACCCTCGCCTCAAGTTCAGGATGACCAAGCGGGCTGTAAAGAACTACCTGCAGGGATGGGTGATGGATGTCCCTGAGTCCTAACGCCCAGCCGCAGACCTCATGATCTTCCAGAAAGCCATATACCCGAAAATGCGCAAAGTTCTGACATGGGAGCTGGATGAGCTAGGTGGCCTCAAGTGTCAGTTCGCAATCAAGGTAAGCATGATAAAGAGGGCACCACAGAGTACATTGAACCAGTCTTGCGAAATAAGCAGGAGGTGGTTCTAGAACTTGAAGACATCGACACAGCGCTGAAGCAGGCCAACGTTGAATTTCAGGAGAGGCTGGAGAAGTGGACAAACCAAGGTTCTGGGTGGGTCCTTGAGGCGGTAACAACTATCTGGATCAACATCGCCAAGTATCAACCACTCAAGGGCGGCTCCCACATTGAGCTACCACCATCCTTAGCAAACAAAAAGGCCATCATTAACGTAAAAAACCAAGGCGACTTATGCATACTATGGTCGATAGCAGCAGCCCTCAACCCAGTTGCTAAAGATCCACAGCGGCCCATAAAATATAACCTCCACTGGTTGCTAGATAAGCTCGAGGGTGTGGGGGTGGGGTTCCCTACCCAGGTCTCCCACGTTGGAAAAAAACAGAAAAGCATCTTAACCTAGCCCTTAACGTATTTTGCTGGGATGGGAAAACCACCGTAGTACACCGGATCAGGGTTGGGCAAACTGCGTGCGGGTGGATATGCCTGAGGAAGGGAAAAACATATTATCCTTCCAGAACTGGCAGAAGCAGCTTTCGGCCCCCTATGTCATCTACGCTGACTTTGAGGCACTCACATTGAAGCTTCCAGGGCCAGCACTCAATCCTGAAAAGAGTAATACCCAGAAGACCCAGGAACATCAGGGCTGCGGGTAAGGCTACATAGTGGTCAAGTGCGATGGAAAGACCTCACCCCCAGTAGTCTACAGGGAAAAAGACACTTACAGTAGGAGGAGAAAAAGATCAAAACAGTTCTCTCCATGCAAGTCCCCATGCGGATGACTAGGGGGGACCAAAGAGTCCACGGGACTGCAGCCCACTGCCACGTCTGCAGCAAACCACTTGGAACTGAACGGGTCCACGATCACTGCCACATAACCGGCAAGTACAGAGGGGAAGCCCACAGTGCCTGTATCCTGAAGCTTAAGTTGAGTCCCAAAACAACTCCCATCCCAGTGGTCTTCCACAACCTGCGGGGCTATGACTCCCACCTTTTTATGCAGGGTATAAGCAAGGTAGAGGGAGACATAAACTGTATACCCAATAATATGGAGAAGTACATATCACTATCCCTCCGGCAGCTACGATTCATAGAAAGCGCCTAGTTCCTCCTAGCCTCACTCGACAAGCTAGTCTCAGCCAACAGCCCAGGCGTCTTCACCGTGACGGCGGTGTATGAAACAGACAAGACAAAGAGAGGACTACTACTATGTAAGTGGGTCTTCCCCTACGAGTTCATGGATAGCTGGGACAAGTTTGACTATCCCCTCCCACCCATCCCACCCAGCAAGCCTCAAGCAGGGTTCTACAGCAAGCTCTCAGAGCAGGGTATCTCAGCCGCATACTACGCCCACGCGGAAAAGGTCATGGGACGGCCCTACTCAAAAGCACAGGTGTAGAACTAGAACTCCTCACTGACTACGACAACCACCTCTTCATAGAGAAGGGCCTGCGGGAAGGGATAAGTATTGTATCGAGGTGCCACGCCAGGGCAAACAACCCCTACGTAGGAGACTTTGATCAGGAGAAGCCAACAAGCTATATCCAGTACCTCGACGCCAACAACCTCTACGGCTGGGCAATGAGCCATGCCCTACCAACCTCAAATATTGAATGGGTAGAAAGACCAGAGCTACTTTCTAGGATAGCCACCACACATCCAGACGACTCTGAGACGAGGTACATACTTGAGGTCAACCTAGAATATCCAGCCGAGCTACACGACGCCCACAACGACTACCCACTGGCCCCCGAGCGCCTGCTTGTCTAGACCGAGTGGCTCTTGGACTACCAGAAAAACTTCCTCAATGAATACGGAGGGATTGGGGTTGAGAAGCTGGTCCCAAACCTGAGGAATAAGAAGTACGTACTCCACTATAGGAACCTCAAACTATATCTGGCCCTGGGGATGAGACTGATCAAGATCCACCGAGACCTATCCGTCACCCAAAGCCCCTGGATGGAGCCCTACATCCGGAAGAACACAGAGAAGGACCTCTACAAACTAATGAACAACTCTGTCTTCGGCAAGACCATGGAGAACCTCCGCAAGCGGGTTGATGTGAAGTTCGTGAGAGCAGCAGACGGCAACAAAATAAGAAAGCTAATAGCCAGCCCCTCCTTCACCAGACAGAAGATCTTTGACGACGACCTGGCCGCCATCCATAACCACAAGGCCCACCTAGTCCTCAACCGCCCAGTCTGTGTGGGGATGTGCATCCTCGACCTATCCAAGCACCTAATGTATGACTTCTACTACAACACCATGAAGGCCAAGTACGGCCCCCAGGCCAGCCTACTCTATACCGACACCGACTCACTCCTCCTAGAGATCCGCACACCAGACGTCTACGCTGATATGAAAGAAGACAGTGCCCTCTTCGAAACCAGCAACTACGACCCAGCCCACCCACTGCACAGTAACGAGAACTAGAAGGCCCTAGGAAAGATGAAGGACGAGTGCGGGGGTATCCCCATCAAAGAGTATGTAGGCCTACGCCCCAAGATGTACTCCATCCTGATGTCTAACCGGGAGGAGCTCAAGAAAGCAAAGGGTGTAAAAAAGGTAGTGGTAAAGAAGCACCTACGCCACACCCAATACCTTGAGTCATTATTCGATAAGAAGCGGTTCCGCCATGGGATGAACATGCTCCGAAGTGACAGCCACAAGATAGATGGGCTGCACGTTAATAAGGTGTCTCTCTCCCCCCTTGATACAAAGCTGGGGATAACCTCAGGCGGTGTAGACACACTGGCCTACGGACATAGCCAAACCTACCCGTACATACCGTAGATCCTGGGCGAATCGTGCTCAGCTGGTGCACTATCCACCTCAACCTCTTCATTTGCAATAAGGAGGTCATCCAACTTATCACATATCTCAGCTACATCCTCGGTTGGGGACTTAGTCTTTCTAGCCCGAGGCTTGCCCCCCTCAAGCAGCCTCTTATTCAGACGCAGGCGTTTATGGTTAACCCTTTCAAACTCACAATCCATACACAGCCCTAGGTTGTTTTTGATGCCCTTCTGGCACTCTGCACAAAGCCGATTTACGACCCCCTGTTTAATCTTAAACCTGTGCATTGCACAAAAGTCAAACTTACAGGGCCTGTCACAGGGGTCTCTCTTCCCGAGTAGAATCCAGGGACACTTTCCAGTTGTTTCCATTACTACCTATCTGTCTTTTGTCTAATTGATAATACGGTCTGGTGGAAGCTGGGTACTGGATGGCACAACAAGCAGCTCCTCCTTTACAAAGCCACGGAGCGGTCCATCCAACAAATAGTATAGTACAGGCTCACCAGATTTAGTGACAGATCATCCAATCTGGTAAACATTGAGTGACCACACAGGGTCACTGACCCGCCGCCGGTGGTCTTGCTCGACCTCACCAGGCTGGTAGAGGTAGCAAACGCCAACATCAGAGGGAAGCTTTTGCTCTTTGACCCCCAGCGGGCGCCCTGGTACAACTGTAGAGGGCTTGTGTGCAACTCGTTTTGCCTTTATAACATCTTTAGGTTTTTTTACAGTCAAGCGGGTCACCTCATTATTTATCTCAGAGACTACAGCCTGCATTCGAGAAACCCACTAAGTCGATCGTTTTCCAGTATCCTTTAACTCTACGGCATACTGGTGTCCAAAGAGTCGTTGAGCAAGTGTGTGGTTAAAGCGTTCTACTATACCCTTGATGGATATTCACTCGGCCACGCCTGACTGATACTCCATGTTTTGCTAGCAGCTGATTCACTGCTCCCATAAACTCCTGTCCGGGGTCTACCTGAAGTAGCTTAGGCCACCCCAGGGGCCCTCGCTTGTATATCCTTTCGAGCGCACCTGCAACCTCTTTAGCCTCCTTTGTAGCCAATGGCTCGGCTGCCTTGTAGCGCGAGGCCACATCCACCAAAGTTAGGGCATACTTGTTAGTCCGGCGCTTCACAACGTCATGAGGAAGAAATAAGAGATCGCTTGGTGAACCTCATTAGGGATAGGGACATCAAACTTCGGCCTGAGAAGCCTGTTTTGGCACTGGCAGGTAGATTTACCATATAGCTTGCATTGTTAGCCAACCCCTGGCAACCTCCTCAGAAACCCTCGCTTCCATTGCAAGCTACTTGATAGCCGTTATGCCTTTCCAGTGGCCCTTAGGACTATAATCAATATTTTGCATGTGACGATCCATATAAAGTAAACGCCGGAGTCGAGACCTACTAAGCAAGCCTGTATGCAACCAGCCAAGTTGCAGCCATACCCAGTATAATGAACGCCACCTCACGCTCTTTTGGACTATCTGAGGGCTCTTAGAAGTCTGAAAGCTGCGACTCAGAGTCCAGCTTGTTGATGGATTTACCGTCAAGATGAAGTACTCACGCATAGCCTCGTTCACATCCCGAAAAGTATGCTCAGCATGTCCCTGGCGGCGGAGTTGCTCATTGATGATGTCTAAACGCTCAGTTCTCTTATTGGCCCATGCTGCCTGAGCAGATTGAAGCTGCTCGATTCCCATATCTTGGCGTTTACGTTCCACGTCCGTTTGGCTGCTTTGCAATTTAGAGAATAAAAAGTTGCTCCCAGAGAATGCAAGGGCATTAACAAGAGCGCCTCCAACAAGCAGAGCAATCGTGGCCATTATTTCAGAATATAAACTGGTAAGATTCCTTGCATATCCATTGTGGCCATAGCTAGTGATACATCGGCAACAGCCATAGCCAGGTCGCGTGGGGTGAAATCAAAACGTGGCGCACCACCACCCAGAGCCATCTTAACAAGCTTGGCATAACCTATTGACATACCGGAAACAACTGCACGTGGTACAGTGCGTTGACGAGCATTTTTCCATCAGTTATTGGTGTTGTCATCTTATTCCATATAAAACGAATCCTTTAAATGAGCGTCCTTTTGCTGGCTCTTTCATGGGCACAACCTGTTTAGGGGGTTAGGCTACAACTCTCGACCTGTAGCAATACAATGCTAGTCCAAACACCCCCACTCCATCGACAAACAAAGGTGAGGTCGCCCACGTTGGCCAAGACTGAGTTGAACCCATCTGCCCTTCTACGGACCCGCGGTCAAACTGGGAGGCGGGAGGAGGGGGCTGATTTTCAGACTGTAGCGCAGACTTAGCCTCCCGCAGCTCTCTCAGAAGTCTATTTTGATCAGCTTTTCGAGCTTTTCAGGATCCATGAATATACGTATACACCTTCGAAGTCTAATATATCGCACTGCTCCCAGAGGAAGAAACCTAAATTGGTTACTGAAGCAGCGGCTGCTATTAAAGCCAGCATCACCCCAATCGACAGCATATCCAGTAGGTTGATCAGTCTTCAGCAGCAGTTTTGCGTGCTTAATCTTTGCTAGTAGATGGCGTACTGTGGTACGTACCTCACTCGTTGGGATCACATCATTCTCTCGTAGGGCGTCTTCAAACGGGTCACGATCCTTGGTGTGGAAAAGTGCCATCCAATGGGTCTGTTCACGTAGATCCTTTAGCACAGAGTTAAATTTCTGGGTGAGGACCCAGACACTTTGCTGCGCATGGCGGCCGCTAAAGGCCAGTTCGGATAACATGTGTTTCTTCTTGGTTAGGCCTTTGTTGCTGAACAGTCATCAATAATGTAGAGGGTAGGCTCGCCCTTGAAGCAGTGGCAGAAAGCCCTCAAGTGGTCATGGAGCCGCTCCCCTGGGTCAACCACATACACCTCTGAATCACCCCACACATGACCACTTCTGATAGGCCCCGTTGAAACGTATGGTAGGGCAGAGAATTACAATATGCTCGAAGGCGCCGAAGAAGGGCCCTTCAAGTAGGTCGATGATGAATGCGGTTTTCCCACATCCTGTCTGTCCACAAACAATTGCCGAACAGGGACCATCTGGAAATGTAAACTTAGTTTTCGGTTTCATCAAAACCTTGTTAGTAGACTGCGCTGACGAAATGTTAAGCTGTTCATCCATAACAATATACATATATTTCAATGCCCTGGGCCGGCTCTGCCTTCTTTGTGATCTGAATGGTGATACCCTCAGACGCATTCTCCACGGGCCTCCCACTACCATGCAGCTAGCTGGTCGTCATCACTCGTCCTTAAGTTGAGCCACGGAGTATACTTACTGGTTAGGTACTCTCCTAGGGAAACGTCCGACAATGCTAAGTATTTTACTGCTATTGCTACGCTGGGGTATCGTTTACTCGTTGCTGCAAAGGTAGCCACGCATGATTGGAGATGCCCTCATTGGTCACCTCGACTTTCGTAATCTTTGGGTTGTAGAACGACTCTGTTTTCCTGGCAAATGAGGCGCCCTGGGGATCTTCAATGAGCAGTAGGATGCCCTTCATGCTGCGAGCAGGCACGTTCAGAATGATGTTCCACAGAGAGGCCGACTCGTTATAGGCACTGGCAATGATTATTACAATGCATTAGCTGAACCAGGTCGCACACCAACCCTCGGCCACGATTTTACAAAGTTAGAACTTGTTGGAGGAGAGTTACGTTTGAAGGACTACCCTAACATAATTATTACAAATTCTTGTACCAAAAAAAGTTTTCACTTCAAACACTAGCTAGTAAAGGTGGGGCTTAAGGCCGTCCTTGATGTTTTGGGGTTCACTGAGTGGTCCCGACAAGCAGTGTCACAAAAGGCACCAAAATCCCTCCAAGGCATTGACCAAGTAGCTGCTAAAGCCGCAGAGAATTTAGAAATGAGCGGCCCTGAAGCTATGACCGGGAGAGGACCTTCATAACGCTATAGAAGACGTGGGCAGGCAGACAGATGGTCTGACATAACGAGAGCTTGTAGGGCTTGACAAGGCTATGCAGACCCAGAGGGATGCACTGGTCAACAACCTAGCAAAGATAACCGAGATAGAAAAGGATATAGCCCGAAGGGAAACTAAAATGGCAAGTTAGGAGGAGGATGGGAGGGGTGAAAGTGGAGCATGGAGATTCCAAGCAAATGACCTTGCTGAACTGCAGGATCTTCGCAGTGCCTGTGTTGAGGCTGCCTCTGTAAACAGAAAAATGCTGCGGTCCCAAATTAACCGCATAAGGGAAACGATCAACATACTTCTTAACGAGGACACAACGCTAGCTGAACACACCCTGTTCCGGGAGCAGGGCATAACAATCACCTCCATCCTCACTGCGATTGGAATGGCAATCTCGACCCTGGTTGTTGCTTTGACGGGTGGAGGGAGCACTAGTGCAACCCCGGCACCAACACCGACGCCAGCTGATAAGCCTGGTGTAAAGGAATGGATTAAAAAACAGCAGAACTCCTTGGCAAACGTCCTGAAGGGCCTGGCCGGTAAGGCAGCGGCTGCCCTTCCAGGAATCATTGGCTTCATCGTATCATGCCTGCTTAAGTCAGCTGCAAAGGTGGCTGGTTGGATGGCAGAACATGTATGGGCTGCAGCTGTGGCGGTGGGGGGAGTTATCCTCCTGATACTACGTGACCTACTACGTAGCAAACCAAAGCACAGCTAAGCCTATAGCGATTCCGCCTACAATATGAGCGGTTTTCTCATCCTCGTGCGCCCCAAATAAGCTGGTCTCAGCCACGCCGACAGGGGCCGGGCCTGGAGAGGGGACTCCCATATCTGGCGGAGGGTCAAAGCTTTCTCTATCTGGAAGAGCAGCAACCGCGTTGACATCAGTATTGCTGCCGATCTGCTGTTCGCAGTTGCAATGGTAATCAGATTGCTGTACCAAACAACGTTTCCAATGGCGAGGCTCATATCCGACGGAGCCATGTAAAGTCCCGTTCTAAACACATAATCAACCTTTGAGGAAGCATTCTGGAGGACGTTCTGATAACGTCAGATGGATGACGGAATGTCCAATGGGGAGTTGATGGTATCCTCAACGTTGGCCTGAAATTGCTTTTGAGCATCAAAGGACTTGCCAACACCTAGTATCTCTGAGCGGGTCTGCGCCTGAGCACCAAGAATGGCCCAGACATAGGTTCTAATGCTGTTGTTGATCCGTGTGATATCTGGGGCGGTGAACCCCGCTTATTTTTCCAGGATGTAAGTGCTCCAGGCGGTGTTTGCTCCATCCTGGTCTTGCTTTATGAAATCATTATGTAGCTTGCCGTCACTGCAGTCACTGTTTTCGTCATCCCCAAACTCGTGGCAGAGCCGGTGGTAGATTCTCTTGTCAAATGTGTTGTTGTTGGCCGACCATGTGGCGTCATCCCGCAGTCCTATTCTCATTTCGTCTAAAAGTCTCCGGATTGTGTAGTAGACGTGGAACCTGTAGAGGTTACTTAGTGCTGGAGAGTCAGATTTGAGGTGGTCCAGGGCAGAAACTTCACAGCCGCTTGTTGCACACCATACAACAAAGTTTACCTGGTTCTGCCAGTATTGCATGTGGTTGGTTCTCCAGCCAACTACAAGGCTGTCGTCACATGTTTGGCACCAAGTATTTATATAACAGGTTGGAGAACTCTACCCCAAAGGCATCTATAATTTTACCTGCCTTAACCTTGATGAGAAGGTGTGTCAGATCGTCAGGATCAATATGAAGTGAGTAGACCGGCCCAGGTTTGTACGTTTTATTCGTATTGAAACTAAATGCTTGTTTATTCATAGTGCTATGTATCACACTCTGTCTAATGTTCAAAGCGGCGAGGCTGTGTCCCTCCAAAATCCTATTGACAACACTGCGAGCGATCTATGTGCTGGCCTAAGGTCAATCACGTATACTGTGGGCTGGTACAATCCCGAAACAAACGAAAACATTGTATGGCAGACAAGGCCTACAGGAAGAGGAAAAAATGTCTCATTTGAACCGTGCCTCTGGAGTTTCAGCCTTCTTCAGGAGCAGATTACACCATTAGATCTCAGTTTGGAGGTTGATGCTGTAAATGGGGTTATTACCATAATAGTTTCAGACAATGGGGCTGTGCACATTTCAGACAGAGTGTTAACAATGTTTGGTCTTGATGACGGCCTTGGTAGTCGGTGGATACATTCAGGTACTTACATAGATGACCTCCCATCAACTTTAGCATGTTGAACCCACTTTATGTCCACCTCGATCAAGTCAGTACCACGCACAACATGCTAGATGGTGCGCCCACTACGCTTCTTGAAGTTGTTGGCTTAGAGGGTGACTCTTTTGGTGATATTATAACAACGAACATCACTAAAACTGTATGTAAGCGTGTCACTAGCAGAACAGTGCATGAGTTAAAGGTTCAGTTACGCGATAATAAAGGAAGGCTATTAGATAACCACGACTTAACTGTTAGCGTTGTTCTTGAATTTACTAGATGTCAATAAAAACGAGTATTTATGGACCTAGGCAAAAACCAGCAAGCACTGTTCAGGGCGCCGACCTCTCGGAATATGCTACAAAGACCTACGTATCTATTGGTGACTCACAAAAAATGGATAAAAGTGCCGGTACTATGACTGGAGACCTTGAAATGGGAGATAATAAAATCGTTCAGTTGGGAGACCCGATTTCGCCTAAAGATGCTGCTCTTACAAAGTATGTTAATGACAGACAGACGCAGCATCGCAGGGACCTGAGAGAACATATAAACTCCCAAACGAAACATATCATTACTCTTTGGGCAGAAGCAAGTGTCCCCTTTCGGACAGGGTATGAGTGGTCGTTCGTTCATGGGGCAAGGGGTCGAGAGTACAAGACTCAAGCTGTAAATATACCATGTTATCCAATGGTAAGATCATTTGTATGGGGTTGTCTTCGGATGTTGGTGCTGATACTGGTCCTAATAGCAGTCGTTCCTGTTATTAATGGAACGAACCAAGTGGTAGGAATAAGAAAGCCTGCTGACCAACGGGCTGTTGTAATATCTTTAGACCAGCATTTACAGCTAGAACAAGGCGAGGTTATTTATTAACTTTTATACAACCACTCAAAACAGAGGGGCGACTTGGTCTGTAGCTTCACTCCTAATTGAACTTGACTTGTAGAGTATAAAGCAGCAGTATGAAACAACAACCAACCAGTCCGACGGCACCATTATATCCGGAGCTGCCTGATGAGAATCCAGGGCACTCCTATCGGTTGAATGAGATCAGCCTCAAGAAGCATTACCTTGAGAAAGAGATTGAAAAATATTGTGCTATGTACAAGAAATATAGGCGTGCAGTGAACTCGGTGGATGCAGTAGACACTGTGTTAGTAACTGTTGGTATGTGTCTTGGCGTAAGTGGTGTAGGTATTATGTCGACAATAGTTGCCATTCCTGTTGCCACAGTCTTGGGTGTTACTGGAGCCGCTTGTGGGAATCGCTGGAAAATTCATCAGTCGGCAACTGACCATCAAGGTAAAAAAACACGATCAGATCCGCATTCTTGCACATACCAAATTCGCCCGGGTGGCTGGTCCCCAATTGGGGACCACTGTAGTATAGATAAGGCGGTGAGCAGACATATGCTCACAAGACAAATGCTCACAGGACAAATGCTCACAAGACAAATGCTCACAAGACAAATGCTCACACCCTTAACAGATTTTCGGACAAATGCTCACACTTTTTTTTATTATATAATCTTAATTATAACAGTATAGCATAAATAGATTACATAGCATAAATCAAGAAATTGAATAGCATAAATGGAGCAATGGAATATAACATCATACAAGGCATTAACGGTAAATCGCATCACTCCAAGCGGATGCTGTGTCCCACAGCAATGAGGAACTCTACTGTGGTTCTGTTTCCTTGCAGAGTGTCTGAGCCCTACGCTGGCGCTTCTTGGGCAGCTGACCTCTGGAGTATTGCGTCATCTGTGTTGTAGCCAAAACGTAGTCTTTGCGTAGACCTTCAACAACTGTCCAGAATGAAGGATGATAATGTCCAACTAGTTTGAAGAATGAGGTGTTCCATCCTTCACAAGCGTTATTAGTACGGGAACGGCCCTCCAGGGTGGCTTGGTTAACATTCCAAACGGGAATGTCGTAGCGTGGTGGGATGTGGCGAACACGGAGTGGTGGGAGGGGTACATCGTGCTGAGCTCTTGGAGGCTGGACACGGCGGTAGGACCCAGAAACGTAGGTGGTATCGAAGTACTGAACTAAAGCCTCCATCCCCTCAGGTACATGGTCCTTCAGATACTCCATTCCTTCCTGCACCTGGTCTGGAGGAAGAAAGGCTAGGCCATCAAGCATACCACAGAAATGCTTGACATCGTCATCCATACGGTAACGCTCAGTCTTGCTAAGGTCCTGAATCTTCCTCCAGGTGCTCTGGGTCAGGTGGTAGAAGCAGCCTTGAGTGGTGACGTGTGGTCCAAGCACAGCTGTCACTGATTGGATGGCTGCCAGCTCGAAGTCGGTGATGACGATCCGGGGGTCTGGATAGAAGAGCAGCTCCTCCATCTTGTCCAGAACAGCATGAAGGAGTTCTTGATAGACCTGTGAACTCTTTCCAGGCAGGAAGGCGTAGACGCAGGAAACGTTGCCATCACCAAGGGGAGCACGGATGACGTAGAGCTGTTCGAAGACATTTGGACTCATTGACAAGTTGCCATCCATGTACCAAGTGTCAGCTGAACCTAGATGACGTAGCTGCTCCTCTGACGCATAGACCACAACACGCTGCCTTTCCTCAGAGCCCGAGTCGTGGATGAGGAAGGGCCTGGGAGTTGCTCCTCCAGTCATTGTCCAGTCCTCAGTGATGTTGAGGTCTCGAATTGAAGCAGGGTCCTGAGGCAGGAATCCACGATGCTGTCTTTGGAAATCCCGTTTACAAGACTGGAGGTGGCCGATGTTAACACGGACCTCATCAGCTGCACGAAGAAGGGCTTGTGTGA
>CM067351.1:51858035-51870535 GCA_034190875.2 Urechis unicinctus | reverse complement strand
TTTTTTTTCGAATAGTCTAAATGCAACATTAAATGGTTGTTTCGAATATGCTACAGGCAGCGTTACATGGTTGTTTCAAATACAGTGTATTTCTATGTAGGCTGTCACTCCCAGCAGCGGGGTACCTTGGGGAAGTGTGCTTGGAGTTTGCCTATCACATGCGCGGTGAACACATGGGGCGATTGGATCTGTATACTAAGGAAGGCAGCACAAGTCAGAGCAATGTGCTTTGGAGCATGCAAGGCGACCAGGGGCCGAACTGGTTGGCGGAAAATATCACAGTTCTTCTGCCGTCAAATAACTCACAGGTTGGTTGTTAAAGTTACCGCTCCTGCATGTTTAAAGGTCACCGATGATTGCCGTTGTAGGGTTGAGAACGTTTTGAGCCGGCGCTAGAGCTATAAAAGGAAGCGTTGAAAACGTGCTATTCCCTGCTTGGCACAGAGCCCATAGCTTCGTTCAACCATAGTCACTGTGTATCATCCTTAGGTTGTTTATGCCCAATGTGAGGAAACTTATGGCTGGTTATTTTAAAAGTCTCAAAAGCATGTGATTCAAGGTGTTTTAACTCCCCGCATGAGTCATGCTAATGACACTGATGTGCGTTGAGCCATAGACGTCGTTGAACAGATACCCAGACAACTTCGACCCCCACATGGGCCCTACATACGCTTACAAATGCCTTCAGCTGCGTGTCTTTAACCCGAGACAGTGCCACGGGAGCATAGGCAAGATGCCGATAAAGTACTTGGGCTTTCACTGACTCTTACCATGCACCATTGATCATGGAGTCGGGTTTGTCCTAACGTGATTTAAATCGCAGTAAAAGTTGTCAATGAGAACTGAGCGCACAGGTAAAACAGGTGTTGCCGTGACTTGCGATTCACAGCACCTGGATGACAGCCTCTCTCCGACCCCTCTTCAACCCGCTTCAAACGCTGAACATACCGCGCCAAAATTGGTCGGGAGGAGTTAATGTCATCAATGTTAAACTAGGTGTGACAGAACCCGGCAACCACCCAATTATCAATAACTCACTATTTGATCTTGCGATAGGCCGAATCAAAATTGATCTTTTCACCTCGACTAGGCACACATCCAGTGATCAAATATTATGTGATGGACAGTGTTCAGTGATATATAAGGTTCCTCCAGACTTCACAATATCACTGACTTTATCTAAAATGCATTTAGAAATTGCACCAGGTTAGCAGTCATGTCGTAATTACCTGCTCATTGTCCGGTCCATGTTTTCAACTCCATTCTAGCCGAGTTTTGAAAAAATCGTTTGAATGTTCAGACAAGCAGCAATTTTTTCTTGCATGACGATTTCAAGACTCATCCTGATATTAGAACTTATTTGTTCACCACTTATGAAAGCAATTCCATAAATTAGCAGGAAAAGAAATAAACTTTCTTGATCCCGGGACCATTTGGGCCCTTAGTTTTAAAATCTAAGGGCCACCAGACAAAGTTAAGGGGTCACTGTTTTTTACGATATTCATGGATCGAATATCAACGTAATCTGTCGTAAATTTTCTCCATAATTTCTCCATACAAAATGATGAGAAAACTAAGTTTGTTTTGTTGGAAGAAATGGTGTTGTCAAATCATCAATTTTATGGATCGTATCCGTGGATCAATTGATCCTGCGCCTTTCATCAGGCACCACACCTATGAGCAGGATTTGCGCCTAGCTTTGTGTTTCACTCACCAAAGGTCCCAGTATCTGTGAATATTTACCAACTATGGATAAATTTCACTTTAGTGGGAACGCATTCACTTTATGCTCATTTAGTTGGATAATACATCTTCATTGTCTAAACTGGAACGGCTTCATTATGCAGGCACGCTACATATTTCATTCAGTTATCATCATTACATCGTGCTCGATGTTTAATGCACTTGATCACTGGTGAATTATGCCATGTTCATTGCTCGAAACAGATTACCTTTCATGGCGTGAAAGGCCAAGAATATCGAGGCGACATTGCGCTTGATAGCATCAATGTTACATGCGGTAGATGTGGTGAAGTGGCCGCTGCGCCCACAACGACTCCAATCGGTAGGGCTGCTATTGCTTAAACCACTTTTACTGGCACAGGGACCAATTAATAGGCATGAAGGTCTCTCTGCTAAACACTCGCTTTTGTTACACGATTTGTTTCAAGCAGATGAACAACCGTCCACGGTAGTTGTCATGACGACAGATGATCCAGCCTCACCAAGTGTAACACCTGACACAAGGACCACAGAAGACGTCTCCAGCGATCGACCCTGTTATAGATACTTTTGTGACTTTGAGACCACCTGCGATAATAGGACTGGATATGATGGACAGAATCCCGGAATAGAATGGCGCCTTAACAATGGAAGCACATCCTCGGCGCGTACAGGGCCAAGTTCAGGATACGGAGGGTTCGGCAGCTATATTTACATGGAAACATCTGGACCACCCGTTTGACTCTACATGGTCAGTATATACCCGAGTCAAAATATACTTGGCAAATTCTCACATATTCATCATAATGTTAGAATATTACCAATCCAACTGCCTCCTTTATAAGGACTGACCATGACGTATAATGCAAAACAATTCGGTAAAAACGGTTGATAGATGAGCCATATATCACTATGCGTGATATGTGTCACTAGGTTCGCCATTCCCGCTTCAGGAGACACAGGTTTGATGTGTGTTCAGTTTGCCTATCACATGTATGGTGATCAAATGGGCAGCTTATCCCTGCTTGTCGCTGAACCCTCCCTTGGTTCTCAGAATCGCGTATGGAGCATGGGCGGAAATCACGGAAACGCCTGGATGATGTCAAGACTTACCGTAGAGATTCCTACATCTCGGTCTCAGGTAGGAACATAACCTGGGAGCAGGGTCTTAGCCAGGATTTGTAAACTGACCGTCTTACCCCACCCCAACCCCGTCCATCACGTTATGACTAGCTGATCATCATAACGTAGTTTGTTGGCTTTCGTGAACGTTATGATGTTACTTCATGATAACATCATGATGGCACGCGTTGATTCGGTGATTATATCACGTATAGTTCAAGTTACCGTAAATGTCTCGCTATCAGACAGAATGATTCATTGTTAACGCGATCATTCTTTGAAGAAAATGCTTTAAACTCACCGCAACGTGACAACCGTTTACACCGCAACGCTTTCCTTTTACATGACACTTATCGCGATCATGACAGTTTGCACGACGTCAACCTGCGCTGGTACAAGCTTACGCGGGGAATAAAAACTGTGTCAAAGACTTCGCGTCGATATGATATTTCACCCAGTTGCAATTTGTGAGCTTCATTCCCGAGCCAACAGTGCAGACCAAAAGTTTATTAGATCGTGGGAAAAGCGATACCGTGAGGCAGACATTTCTGAATGATGCTCCAATCGACCTTGCGCATGTATACCAGCATTCTAGTTGTCACTATTCTTACAAACCATGCACATATCATGTATCATTTTTTCGAAGGTATAACATCGACATGGACTGGGACCTTATTTGGCGAGGAGTCGAAGCTGGTCGTAACTCCATTCACCATCGTTAAAATATTACGACGCTGATTAAACCCCATGCGTCATTAAAAGCGTTATCAGACAGAACAGAATTTATTTTGATCGTAGATGTGCGGCCAGCGTGCAGCGTCGCTGTTGGTCTTTAAATGAACTGTTTTTACTGGCTTGGCTAATTACTTGTATCCGGTTTCGGAGGGGCGGACGGGCGGTCGGGTGGACGGGCTTTAGGAGGAAATTCCAGCACGTCTAAATCGACGACTCACCCGTCCACTGGACGAGTGGACGGGTATCTGGCTAAAACCCTGCCTTGGAGGCTGATTGCTTAATTTATTCAAAACTAATTTTCATGATAATTCTAATTAGCCAATGTGTTTTTATCCAGCTTACTTGGATAGGTATCAGAGGATCGGGTTTTAGAAGTGATATTGCTCTTGACGAGATTCTGGTTGAGTGTGGACCTTGTAATGATTCAACCGCTACACCATACACCACATTGCGTCCTCACAACACCACTAGTCCTACAGCAACAACCTCCATAACGTCATCCTACGTCACCGACGAAGATGCTTGCAGTTCGTACTTTTGTGACTTTGAGCGCCCTTGTTTATATAATGCTGGATTAAATGGTACAGATCCGAGCATTCAATGGCGCCGTCACCGCGGTGGTACTCCATCGTCATCCACAGGACCTACATCAGGATATGGTGGTTTTGGATATTACCTTTATATGGAGACATCAGGAAGTGGCCGTGGATCTACTTGGTACGATTTATTCGAGACTGTTACCAGCGTGATAAACAGTAACACTAGCCTACTCAATTGTGATCATTACACACTTCGACAATCATTCCATTAACCATGTAATAGTTGAAGGATTGGCTAAATGCAACTTGTCAATTAACGCATTTATTTGTGCTTAAGTTAATTTTTTCAAATGATAATTCGTTAATTCTATGTGATATGCATATGCAGGTTGACCATCCCAGCTTCCGGTTACATTGGACCAGTATGTGTAGCATTTGCCTATCATATGTATGGTGCCCAAATGGGCAGCTTACAGCTCTACGCATCGGACCCCACGTTTGGTACTGGGCCGCCACTTTGGAGCAGGACAGGAAATCAGGGTAATGGTTGGTGGACTGCCAGAGTGACGGCAATGATGCCTACATCTCAAGCCCGGGTATGTACGCATTGTCGTTGTACATGTTATTTTGATAGAAGTTCCCATTATGGAATGCCTAACTGATGCCTTTTTACTCAATATATTCACCACAGGTCACATGGGTGGGAATCAAAGGGTCAGGTTACCGCAGCGACATCGCCCTAGATATGATATCTGTACAGTGCGGAGCATGTGATGATAGCACTAGTTCACCCTACACAACTCCACGCCCTCATTTCACCACCACTCCCAACTATCCCGACACAACTACTACAACCCCGTCACCAGGTTTCATTATATCAGATCGATGGCAAATATATCTGGACATTAATTCGCAGCATTATCCCATTCTAAAGATATCCTTAATAGTTCTGTTATAATGTGTGTTTTACTTGCTAGGACTAAACGTGTCAATACCAGACTCGTACGTGGTGAAGCGATCGGACTCAGTGACGGTAACGTGTTTCCTCTACGTCAACACAGCATGTAGCAGTAACGTCATTTTTGACTGGGTTTATCCGTCTAACACACAGATACGGGAACACCATCAAGGGTGAGTAGGTAGCAGCAATCATACCGCGTTTTGTCAATGTCTTTGAATCGACATAAAAAAGCTGCTGCAATTGAAATTAAATTTATTGTATCATGGAATAATCTTTCATGTATTTCAGGTTTGCAATGCAAACATTTTATTCGCTACAACCAAGCTACTTCTTCAGTGTTCTGACTGTAACATCTTCAAACTATTGGTTAACCGGAGTATATACATGTCGAGTGTCATTTGACGGCCTCACCTTTTCCCAGCGGGCAGTCATTGTCATATATCCACAAGGTAGGTTCTACACAGGAAACTAATGTAGAAATTAGAGTGAAACTGGATTTGTCCTGTGATTTACTTATCTTAACGTTATGTGTCCCTTCTATTTGACTTTTCAAGATTATCCTCAAGCCAGTACCACAAGTCTCCCATTTACAACTACACCAAATATAGGTACGCATAATATCATGCGATTGATCATTTGTATAATGCTCTGTAGAGACCATTTGTAGTTGGTTTTTCTATGATTTGATTTAGGAGGAAGTTTTACATATCCAACCACTACCAGCACAAGTAAGTATGTGAAGTAATTTAGTACCACTTTTGATTTAGAATGCCTCTTTCAATCTGTAGTACTACTCAACGATATATTGTAATCGATTTGCCCCAATATTTCAGCATACAGTACATCACAGACGCCAACAGCCGGATACGGTGGGACAAAGCAGTAACACTTGTGATCTTGTTGAATAATTTTTTATCATGATAATAATTCCTCTGGTGTTATTCAGAAAAACATGAGTCTGATATGTTACCTGTTTTTACAGTACAAGTACGGCTCGTTGGGCGGTTTTATTATGAGGGTCGCCTTGAAGTGACATATAACGGAGTTTGGGGCACTGTTTGTGATGATGGGTTCACTTTCCGTGAAGCGACCATGTTTTGCAGGATGCTGGGTTACAGGTAAATAGCACCTAACACTGCATCTTATTGCCTTGTTGTCAGGTAAATATCACCTCATACTGCATCTTATTGCCTTGTTGTCAGGTAAATATCACCTCACACTGCATGTTATTGCCTTGTTGTCAGGTAAATATCACCTAACACTGCATCTTATTGCCTTGTTATCAGGTAAATATCACCTCACACTGCATCTTATTGCCTTGTTGTCAGGTAAATATCACCTAACACAACATCATATTGCCTTGTTGTCAGGCAAACAGTACCTCAACACTACAACCTTTTATTTTGTTGTCAGGTAAAAAGCTCATCACACATCAAATTATTGTCGTGTTGTCAGGTAAATAGCACCTTATACCACATCTCATTGCCTTGTTTTGTCATGGCTGTTGAGACTCTGATCTAACAGCCTACATAATTGGCTGTTTTGGGATTTTTGCTCACGAAGACCTGTGATCGCAGTTACACCAATCAATTCCCTGATCGACCCTTTTTTGTGTCACAAATCAATGGTATTATATAACTGTTTTATAATCAACACAATTTAGGATGGGGCAAAATGACGAAAATCGTGTCAATGCTTTGCACCAATGCAAAATTATGCATAAAACACTTTGCGTACATTAAGAACGCAAGAAGCACCTTTCATCTCCCCAAAAAATTCAAACTTCTACCTGTAACGACGGCTGCGTCAGGAACTCTGTGATTTTGATTTCAGTGAAAGAGGTGAAGTGCTGTCAACACTTCTTTACTCCCCTGGAAGTGGAAACATTTGGTTGGATGAAGTCAATTGTCCTAGCACTTCGCGACAAATATATGATTGCTCCCATTCGGGCTGGGGCAATCATGACTGTACACATGGCGAAGACGTAGGAATTCGGTGCTCTCCTTATAACACAGGTAGGTTTAACTATGCAGTATTGGCCCTATCACTAAACTTGATGTGAGAACAACTGACATTTTGAGGTTCCATATTCGAAGTCGCTTGGTATGGTTCCAGTGTCGTCCTATAGCAGGTTGCAATTCATTTCAGGGGAAACTCTTACATTCCTGTTAAGAAATATCTAATATGTGCATATAAGTTACATGTGGTTGCAGGCGTGTATGCATCCAGCACCTACCCTCCGACAACAACACCAAATACTCCGGGGAACGGTGAGAACTGTTGTTACAATAAATTGAAACCCTTTGATCGGTTTGTTTGTTAGGATCTCGAACCTGTCGAAAGGTTCAGCATAGTCTATCAGAAATAATTGTTTACCAAGTTAATTTTGACCAATGGTAACAGCGATAATGCCTTTACGGCTCCTCTGCATTTACAGTTATTGTGCGGCTCGTGGGAGGCTCCAGCATATACGAAGGACGACTAGAAGTTAGATACAATGGAATCTGGGGTACCGTGTGTGATGACAGTTTCTCTTACGTCGACGCCACTGTTTTCTGTCGGATGCTCAATTACAGGTACACATCCTGTAACATAACGAATAAATGAAAGGATAAACACTCTAAAAAGTTAACAATCACTCTATTAGACACATTAATACATATGGCGAAGTATATATGGGACACAAAATTATATCTCCAGAGGATTTCCCCATTCAGTCGTGCGTATAACTGGTGTGTACAGTTCGACGGACTCTAAATACAGAACTTTGCTCCCTTATATGCTGTGCTAACAAAATGGTCATACTGTAGTTTCATTGAGGTATTCATACAATTGTTGGTATCAGCGACTGCGATGGCTATTGTTTCATCAGAAAAAAGTGTATGTGCTGATCATTTTGTCACATCAGTGAGACCGGACGGGTGCTTTCAAGAAGTGACTACAGAACCGGAAGTGGCCGCATCTGGCTGGACGATGTGGAATGCAGATCAAATCACAGACACATAAACGAGTGTTCACACAGTCCGTGGGGTGTGCACAACTGCGGTCATAATGAAGATGTTGGCATCGGATGCTACCCTACCATCTCAAGTACGACCTTTAATCTACTATGTGCAGTGCATATGCCAAATCCTCTCATAAGCGCTTTTCATGCGAGGAGGGCTTGCGTTCTTATATATTTGACGAATATTCCAAATAAAATTTTCAATATAGGAGACCTCGGTTGTAGTGTTGCTCTCTGTTACAGAGAATATCGTTGGGTTGGTCAGTTTAGATATAATTCTTGACCATTTGTGTGACGGAATAGGGAATGATGTACGACTCAGTGACGGCAACAGATCCAGTGAAGGCCGGCTTGAGGTGCGATATAATGGTGAATGGGTCCGCTTCTGTGGAGACTACTTCACTGTTAATGAGGCAGCTGTCTTTTGTCGGATGCTTGGGGAAGGGTCAGTTGTTTGCATCATTCACTGAACCTGAATTGGATGCGATGTGTTTATCAGAGTGTTTTCAGTGTCACTTGTTGTCCAGTGGCCATAGCATAGAGAATGTCAATTGAAGTCGGTTGATTTAATGATTGCAGGTCATATGGAATTATTCTTGACAATGACACATTTGCGCAAGGCAGTGGGCGGTTTCTGGACCATTATTATGTATGCGAATCATACAACACGAACATCACGCAATGCAGGCGTGTATCACGGAGTAATCACACCTGCCATCTCGAATCAGCTATCCGATGTTTCAACAGCTCAGGTATATGACAAACAGCCGAGAGCCTGTTAAATATCTTCTAGTTTCACAACTTGATATTTGATATTGGACATGATTGCCCTGGTATGTAACAGATGTGAGAGTACGGGTCGTTGAAGGCAACACTTCGTACGAAGGACGAACGGAAATGCAAATTGGGGAGGAATGGGGCACGATATGCCAACGTTTTTACATCAGCACATATGAAGCCAATGTGCTTTGCCGAGCGGCAATGATCGGGTAAGCGTTGTCACTGTATATATATATATATATATATATATATATATATATAGATAATATATATATAGATATATATATATATATATATATATATATATAGATATATATATATATAGATATATATATATATATATATATATATAGATCTATATATATATATATAGATATATATATATATATATCTCTCTATATATATATATATATATATATATATCTCTATATATATATATATATATATCTATATATATATATATATATATATATATATATATATATATATATATATCTATATATATGTATATATCTATATATATATATATATCTATATATATATATATATATATATATATATACATATATATATATATGCATATATATATATATAATATATGCATATATATGCATATATATATATATCGATATATATATATTATATATATATATATATATATATATATATATATATATATATATATATATATATATATATATATATATATATATATGCATATATATATATATACATATATATAAGTATATATATATATATATTTTTCATATATATATATAATTATATATATATATGCATGTATGTATATATATATGCATATATATTTATATATATTTATAAACATATTTATATATATATATATATATATATATATATATATATATATATATATATATATATGCATATATATTTATGTATATATATTCTGTGCTTTTGATAACTCACTTTAAAATTATTTGCAGGGAATATGGTGTTGCCTTGCAAAACAGCAGCTTTGCCCCAGGCCGTGGCAGAATATGGTACCCACGGCTTAAGATGCCCCTTCTATGCTCGAAACCTTTCCGATTGTCAATTCAACCAAGTTCAGAGTTGTAGCCACGACCAAGACGTGGGCATACGGTGCTTTAATGATACAGGTATGATGTCTCCTCTTTTGACGCTGTAGTTCTACTCCCGAGGTATTGCGTAAATATGGCAGTGGGGACGTTGTATTCATGCCATGGTGTATAATCTTGGGCTCATATGCAGACCTTGGGAGCTTATTGCATGGGATATATCTATTTTGCCATTATTTCTTATCCTACCGGTATTTCTCTCTCATTCAGGTGTCAGTGTGCGGTTAGTGGGTGGCCAGAACATGTACGAAGGTCGCCTGGAGATTCACTTTGCCAGGGAGTGGGGCACTGTGTGCAACTCTTCCTTTACTACCTCAGACGCTTCAGTGATGTGTCGCATGTTACACTTTGGGTATTATTTCCTAGCCATACCTCGCATTATTCCGTTCATATTGTCATGTGTATGCAATATAATATACATATGGAGCAAGCTAAGTATCGAGTGGTTGCCTCGGCAGGTCACATGGTCTTCCACTTCAGGCTGGGTCTTTCCCTCCAGGCCATGGACGAATATGGCTTGACAACCTGTATTGTCCCCTTCCTGCTGAAGACATAACCGAGTGTTCGAGCATAAACTGGGGCCAGTCCTACTGTGACCACTCCAGGGATGTTGGTATACGATGCTTTAACGAGTCAGGCACGTAATCCATATTAGTGATATTATGATTATTACGCTTATGTAAATGATACACTGAAAGCAAAAGCAGTCTTCAAAGGGAAACACAGCTCATTTTGAATGAAAAGTCTATATTTCATAAAGGTGCCCTCCGTGTCACAGATGTTGCGGTACGTTTAGTCGGAGGTCGTACCTCATCTGAAGGGCGTTTAGAGGTCAGATATGGAGGCGTATGGGGAACTGTGTGCCGATACCTATCAACTCGAGCGGCATCGTTGTTTTGTGTTGCTGCTGGTTTGGGGTAAGAACATGGTTCTGAATGATTGGATATTTCTTTACCTCGGTATATTGCGGCGTTTTGATATATTTCTGCTGTTCGTTCTATTTGTGCAGACATTATGGAACGGAGCTGTATTCGTTCCCGCGAGGCAATGGAACAATCTGGCTCAGTTCCTTTACCTGTCCTCCCGATGCTCAGAATATCTTTGATTGCTCTCATTCTGGCTGGGGTTCAGCGTACTGCAGCCATTCATCAGATGCTGGCATCACGTGTCGGAATGCAAGTATGTTGTTTCGAAAGTTCTATATTTGCTTTTGTGAAATAGCCTGTCATCTTGCCCTTGAAAGTATTACTGTATGGATAATCGTTCTGTCTTACAGTCGTGTGCTCGAGTCTGACATGCGCCAACAGACGTCAGTGCTATTATTCGAGTGACAAATGTGATGGAATCGCAGACTGTGATGATGGTTCAGATGAAGCTGATTGTCGTAAGATGCCATTTTAAATTGTTGCCTTTTCAAAGTGTGTCGAGTGATAGAAATAGTCATATTTGCTCCATACCTGACGGACCTTAATCAGTAAACTAACTCAGAGATAGTGATGAGCCTACAATTGGGTCGGTGAGCTCCACATTAACTAAATATAAGATAGGGATGAGCCTACCAGTGGGTCGATGAGCTCCACGTTTAGAATGTTACTTCTTGCATTAATATTTAAACCAATACGCACTCTTTACTCAGACCAGCACCACCAGCAAGCTTCATCCTATACGACCAGTACTAGGAGCCGTAATATTGCTGATGCTTAATGCCAGAATTACGCATGTTTAGTTGAAACATCCTGGTATAAGTACTGATCAGAACATTTACAATGAATTAATTATTGAAGCAGCACTATAAATCAAGCAAGGTTGTGAGCATAATGGTACTGCAACCACCAACGAGTATCACTAAATTATGTTTCCGCTGGTTCAAGCATGCCTTGAGAGAGATGGTGCCGAGTTCAGGTGCGACAATGGCCAATGTGTGTCTTGGGAAGTCGTGTGTGACGGAGCCAATGACTGTCGAGACAACTCGGATGAGTCTCATAACTGCTGTATGTATTTACTATAAATAATATTTTTCGCATAATGTTGTAATCATAAACGTAAGCTACACCGAATGTCATGTAGTATGCTAATCACATAATGTAAGTGAGCAACATTTATGTATATTTTATATGCATACATATATTTATATAAATATATATATATATATATTGTATATATATATATATATATATATATATATATATGTATAAATATGCATAATTGAATATCAGAACATTTATATATACATACATGCATATATTCAAAATAAATATACATATATATATATACATATATATATTCATATACATATATATATATATGTAAATATATATAGATATATATAATATACTAATATATACATATATATATATATATATATATATATATATATATATATATATATATATATATATATATATATATATATATATAAATATATATATACATACAAATCCACATGTAGTCGCGTCTGTGTGTATTTCGATTGGACAGCTTCCTGTTCCATTGGATACTTCCGCTGTGACGGCAGGTGTTTA
>CM067351.1:51835535-51853035 GCA_034190875.2 Urechis unicinctus | reverse complement strand
CTCCAAAGAGAAATCCATGACCTATCCGGTAAAGCGTCTGGTTGTAACTTTGCTCCAACTAGATCTTATAAAGTAAGAAGTTGGTCTAGCTATGCTGAATTTCGTTCTTATAGTGCTCTTTCCCAATGTATTGTATGAATTACAAA
Source organism: Urechis unicinctus (assembly GCA_034190875.2). Taxonomy (NCBI): domain Eukaryota; kingdom Metazoa; phylum Annelida; class Polychaeta; order Xenopneusta; family Urechidae; genus Urechis; species Urechis unicinctus. Next base: position 51,852,889 of record CM067351.1, on the reverse strand, counting down.
CACGCTAATCAGCGGGTACATTAACAATGCAATCCTCCATGAGCGGCATGTTCTCGTCAACCAAATTTAGGATGCTCTTAATTTATTTGAATTCTTAGCGTTCATTGCTGAAGTATGCGAGGATAAACATCCTGCAGCTCGTGACAAAAATGCAGTGTGCCACGCAATGCCCATTGGGGACAAACACATAAAGTCGATGCACCACAGACGTCCTTAGTGCCTATGCAACCACAGTGATATTGAAATGTATTCTCAGTCGAAATGATGGGTAAGAAATAGAATCAAGAGGCCCATGGGTACATGGGAGAACTTGGCGAACTGTATCAGGAATTTTTAAAGGTTCAAAATCGGCCTCAATAAAATTTGCATATTAGATTTGCGCTGTCTATGTCCACATCTGAGCTATTTTTTATGACTATTTGAACAGATATTTACTATTTTATTACCAAACGAAAATTTGACGAAAATTGACTAAGTTTTGAAAACAACGAATATTTTGATAGCATATGTCAAATATCAAAGTTTGGTAATTGAATCAGCTTTCAGAAAATTTAATATTTTTTTACGATCAGACTATAATTAGTTAATCAATTGCGAAATTAAAAAGTAAAGAGTTTTAGGCTACCAGAAGTTTTCGACCTGCTAGAACTTTTCAACGTTGATTTATTTACAATAACATATATATAGAAAAAGTATACAATTAGATTACACTTTCAGAATATGTAAACTGTTCTAAAATCAAATCCTAAAGCACGGAGGTTTCAAGCATTGAAATTTTGTCATTTTTTGAAAAGTTTGATGCTTTTGCAACCGTAAATGACGTCATCCACAACCATAATATTTTACGATGCAGCTAACCATTTAAGCATATGCATAGACTCATAACGCAGCGGAGATAAAGTTGTTCGTGACAACACACAATGGCACATAGAATCCGCGGACGCTTATATTGATCGTCTGCCAATCACCAGAACGTGTTCCTTATGCGTCCACATGCTTGTTGACGGCAGAGCAAACAAAGTGTTCGTGTCAGGGGATTCATTGTAGAGCGCATCCACTCGATAAAAGAGCTTCGGGCAAACAAATAACTCCTTGACAATAACTAACACCACTCGGTTTATTTTTTTGTCAGCATGATTGTCTCATTCAATTTATATAGCTTGATACTAAACTCGACGGCTGCTCGTTATTAGAGACAAAAGTAATTAAGTGCGAGATTCGGAATAAGTCGTTTTGTAGCATATACAGATTGAAGAGAGCCTATGAGTTTATATACGTTTATATATATATATGTTATATTTAAAAATAAAGACCACCGAATCAAAGACGCGCCTGCGCCTCAGTGCAACACGACAACGTTCAGTTATCACGACAGACACTCCCTACTTTCAAGTGACAGTTTAAATCAGGGGCTTTCCCTTTAACTGATTGTGTATGTGAAATAGAATCCCTGTTTCTTATTAGCGTATTTGATTTTGACTGGAGCTCGTCTCTCGAAGCGCAAAAGCTGGGTACGTATAAATATGATTTCCATGCGTTTATCGACTTGACCAATAAAGACGGGTTTCATTCATTAAAAATACCAATAAGTCGATGGTTCGTCGAGAGTTTCGTCGGAAGCAATGAAACACATACTCCACTATAAATGGTTTAGTCATTGCAGTTGTTATAAAACTTCTTTTTTTAGAATTGCTCAATAAAGTGTTTTACATCAAAGCGACATGTCTCAAACATAGTGATAACTATGTAAAATAATTCAACTATGCAAAATAATTCAAAGGACAAAATGTACATTCCATGGCATTACTAATGGCGTCATCTATTTACCTAACTCAAAAACTATCTGCTTAAAATTCAATCCACGTCGGGTAAGCATTACACTTCTACTTCCAAGAAACACGCAATGGACAATAGCAAAGGGCTCGACCCCACCACTCACGAGAGCTGACATTAGCCAAACATTTTGAGTTGGTGGTCGAGTATAATTGGATGGGAACGATTTGCCGAGGCCCTAGCTAGTACACTACGTGACAATCACTCGGCGCAAACGTGACAGGGAGGTGGTATGGCGATGTGACGTCCTAGCCCTGTTAATCTTACGTTAGTATTCAATCATGGTTCTAACGACGAGTGATGTATTACAAAATGTGTCTGGAAAGTTAAAGTTAATGTCTGATTGTATTATGATACCACAATGCATGTACTTCACGGTTTCATACCCATTAAATCAACGAAACGGTTACAAATGCATTCGAAATTGGGTAATCACGTGATAATTAACCTGATGACACTGAATCAAATCCAAATAAAATGATCACGCCCACCAAAAGGCTATGCTATCACTATGTGGACATTCTTCAATCCTTCACGACATAAAAACGCTGACAAAAATAGATATGGAAATAGGATGTATTCATTGTTGGATAGATACATGGACTACTAGATATTTGGATTATTGTTTTGCTCTGTTTCATTTGATGACTTTAACACATCACGCATATACGACGCCATGACTTTAACATATCATACTGATACGACGCCATGACTTTATACATACATTTGCATATCAATTGAAAGCGATTGAGCGGAGATCAATTACTAAAAAAGTCAAACACCTAAAAATTTCTTTACAAACTGAATTTAAAATCGTTTAATATATACCAGGGTAAGCGTATATTACCCTCACAAAAAGATTTATTTGTCTATAGTGATAGCAGGTTGACGTTATTTGAATGATATTTCCCAAAGGTAATTATATTGTGATTTGAGAACGTCAGCCAACACTGCCAAACATCCCCGTCTACCTATCGTCTTCCTTGAACTCTTAACGCGTGGATCAAATGACTGCTCGACTATATTATGGCATGCAGCATTCAGGTTTATAGATAACAATGCATTAAATATCAAGGAGTTACATAAAGGTTTAGCCACTAGGTAAAAATGTCCGCGAAAAGGCAAAGAGTCTAAACCTGCTGGTGAGGTTCACCGTCTGTCAAAACAATCAATCGCATTGAGAAGCCGCAATCTAACCGAACGCATTGGTGCCGGTTCTAACACAGCTCAGATCATCGTAATATAGAGATTATGAAGCTATGACACTAATCGAAAGTTTCTAAATTTACCGGCGCCATCACTTTAATCAAAAGTTCTAAATAATCTTTCGCCATAAATTCAATGTAAAGGTTCAAATCCCATCACTTCTATTAAAAGTCGTGCGTGTAAGCACTTCAATCGTAATGCTCACTTGCAATCACTTCAGTTAGATTACAGTGATGGCACGAACAATCACTTCAATCACTTTATTCTAAAAGTCCTGATGCCATCATTACAATCAATTGTTTTAAGTGTCATCATTTAAGAGTAAAGGTGCACGTGCAATCATTTCTATGCTAATATTCTGGTGCCATCTCTCAAAAGTTTGTAAACGTGCGTATGTTTGGGTATATATATATATATATATATATATATATATATATATATATATATATATATATATATATATATATATATATATATATATATATATATATATATATATATATATATATATATATATATATATATATATATATATATAGAGAGAGAGAGAGAGAGAGATATCTATATATATATATCTCTCTCTATATATATATATATCTCTCTCTATATATATCTATATATGTATATATCTGTATATATCTCTATCTAAAAAATCTATATATCTATCCCCCTCTATATCTCTCTATATATATATATCTCTATATCATATATATCTATATCTAAAAAAATATATATATATATATTTTTATGTTTGTGTATATATATGTATATGAGCTGTGACCTAACTCCATGAAACATAGTCAGTCAGTCCAAATTTATGACACGTGGTTTAGTCAAAATAATTGATAATACATAAGTGACGGGTGTTGGTCGATTGTGCATGCCGAACAGCGGCTCTTCGCTGATTAATTTTCCTATGCTAATAAATTTTCACGTCCGCTCAACTGTAAGCTACTACTTTGGATGTATAACATACATTTTAGATACTGCAGAGAAGGAGACGGGGTAGGAGACAAACTGAAGCAATTATGCGCCTTCAGCAAACCTAGCTGGGCATGAGTAGCTAACGGAGGGTGTCCTTTCTGCGTCGTGGCTTCTTTTTATCAAGTGAACTTGGTATGCATTACAGGAAATCTCTTGGTATAACAAAACAATAATTGAGTCTTAAAGTACTACAAGAACATATGTAAGTTGGCTCGGTCTTCAACAAACATAGAAGTGTTGACGCAATGAAGACGTCTTCTTGTGATTGGCAGGCGATCAATATTAGCGTCCGCTGTGTCTTTGTGCTATTGTCTGTCGTGTCTCCAATAATTTTATCGACATCACGTTTCTGCTCTGAACAACAAAACGGTTAACTCATGCTTATTGAAACTCTAACCTGCAAACGTTTCGATTGTGATTGCATCTGTGCACTTAGTCATTCATGCACAAGCATATATACATAAACTAACCGACCCGTTCACTCACTCGTCCACCCAGTCACCCATTCACTTACTCGATCACCTACTAACTCATTCCTGCATTTATCTGTCCATTTTCTTATACCCCCCCCCCCCCCTACCTTATGACATCCACTGATCCCCTCCTACCTTACGATATTCACTGAACCTGTCCCGCTTTACGACATTCAATGATCTTCTCCCGCCTTACGAAATTCACTAACTCTCTCCCGCCTTACGACATTCACTCTCTCCTTAATCCACTAATCAACTTACTAGCTAATTAACCTCTGGTGTATTCCATTATTCTCTCACCCTTATGATCCAATTCTTAACACGCACAAATTCATTAACTATATCATTCACTCGCGCACACACTCACTAACTCACTCACTCATTCACTCGCTCACTAGCACACACACACTCACTCACTCACTCACTCACTCACTCACTAACACGCACAAACTCACTTACTCGCACGCACTCACGCACACATTCAATAACACGCACACACTCACTCACTATCACGCACACACACTCACTCACTCACTTACTAACACACACACACTCACCAACTCACTTATTCACTCACTCACTAACACGCAGAAACTCACTAACACGCACACACTCACTAACTCACTCATTCACTTTCTCACACGCACAAACTCACTCACTAACACACACACTCACTCACTTACTAGCACTCACTCACTAACTCACACGCATATACTCGCTCACTTACTAACACAAGCTCACTAACACAATCTTTCATTAACCCACTCACTAGCACGCACAGACTCACGAATTCACTCACTAACACGCACACACGGACTCACGAACTCATTCATTCACTATCGCGCACAAACTCATTCTTTCACTAATACGCACAAAATCATTCCTCTCTCTATCACTAACAGGCAAAAAGTCACTCACTTACTCACTCACGAATGCGCACAAAATGGCTCTCTTATCCATAAACGCGCACATACCCACGCGCTCTCTCACTCACTAACACGCACACATTCGCCACAGGACGGGCCGCGCACTTGCTGCATCTGGCTGATTGGTCGGAGCCTCAACGATGTACTAACTATTGCATGATAGCAAATGGTGCGTCCATGCGCAACGCAAATGGATGAGATGGTGGCTGCATGTTTCCCGGCCTTGAGAGGCATCAGAGCACGGTCCATGCACGCATGCTTTCTAATACCCCCAGAATCCACCCTTTTAACAGGTTATAGTTGGGTAGGAAATTATGACGCATATAAAAGAACAGATTTGAGTTTCCATTTAAATGCGTTTTGTCTCATTTCACCACGGTTTGAAAAATCTTAGACCGGTATATTGTATTGGTGATCATTGGATATATGGAGTCTCTGGCAGCTCCCCAAGAGCGTTCGTGATCATCATTACGTTACATGACCGGCAAGGGATGCAAAGTTATACATCATAACCGGACCAATTTTCAAAAGACGCTTGAGCATAATGTTCTCTGCTATTCAAGGCAACGAGAAGCCAACGCAACTGGATTATACATCATAACGGGACAGACCTTCAAACACCACTTGATCATAATGTCCGTTGCTATTCAAGGAGAAACCGACACAACTGGAATGAGACTTGTAGAGATTCGACCTAAGCAGCGTTCAGTATTGCGATTGAGATATTCGATATATATCTTGACCTTATCTCAGCTAAAATTGCTTGTCTTCAGAGAGGTGCATTATCTTTAACTACTAGATTTTATTGCTGTCATTTCGCGCGAACCATTCGCGATTGGTTTGTAATATTAGGCTTTTTACAAAGTTTTAACACTGAGCAAAAGCCGCACGACAATCTGACATCAGAAACACAAAACCAGCGATAAAATAAAGTTAGCGTCGCCCTCAATCAGCTGTCTGATATAATTATTTTAAACATTGCGGCCATTTGCTTCGTAACATTTAGCTCGATATCCAGTTCCCCGCCATACCCAGTGCACATTCCACAGATCATCTTAACATCGTGTTGCTGAGCGTAATCTCTCCATGGTTCTACCTCTCTAATGGCAACTAACATTCCGTGGCATCGATGAAACTCGACCCGACCCAAGGGCGTTTGGATAAATAATCCACCGTTACAACCCCGATTACCATGATATCATGTTGCGTGAACAACGCTGTTATTGTCCCCGGTTGCTTAACGTGAAAAGGTTATTTGACCTCACGTAGAGTAGTTGGCAGGACTGGTCCGATCCTGACTCGTATCCGCTGAATGGAGGGAAAGCAATTCTCTAATGGAATTTTCGTGATAAACCATTTTGGTTATGCAAAAAAGTGATTGGTGTATGTGGTTTCATGAGCAATGAATACAACTTCTAAGAAGGATTTTCATTGTCAAAGTCATCGGAAGTGTCCGTCTATCTTAAACACACTATCCTTGTAAAGTGATACAACTCATGAGGCACGTGTGAATTGAATGCGATTATTTCTTACTAAAACGACGTACCCACTTCAGCCATATTTGTTCCTGACGCCAGTCATAAATTTGGATAATGTTCCTGCCTGACGCTGGATAATGTTCCTGCCTGACGCTGGATAATGTTCCTGCATGACGCTGGATAATGTTCCTGCATGACGCTGGATAATGTTCCTGCATGACGCTGGATAATGTTCCTGCATGACGCTGGATAATGTTCCTGCATGACGCTAGATAATGTTCCTGCATGACGCTAGATAAACAGCCATGACGTGCATAAAAAACAGCCATGTGCATAACTGATAATACACTTCTACAAAAGATTTACCGATTACCTTTAACTCCTATAAATCAAACTAATCATAATCTAATGTGTTTTATGTGTATGCATTAGCATGACTAACTAAATCACACAGTCGACGAAGCAAATCTCAGTCGCTACACTGAATAGACATAAGAATTAAATTATGGAGGGAACAAACGCCCAATAGGCCTTTAATTGAATGAGTGAAACTAGGAGTGTAATTGGTCAATGTGGTCTAGGGGACTAACAACAGCTATCGGTATGGAAGAAGAAGAATTCACGATGGCATTTATTAACGCCTTGCTAAACGATTCCGTTATTACCACCATGCAGAAATCTCTCATTGGTGAGTTGCAGAAATCTTGGACCTAAGATATCTGGTTGGAGAAAAAGATAATAAGCTCTGCAACAGCGAGTAGGTGAAGTAAAAAGCGGCGCCCTTGAACATAATTCGCGACGAAACTCACTGAGAATTTGTGGGGCTGAAGAAAAAGAACATGAAAATCCAATGGATTAATTAAGAAAGAGAAAATAGCATTGACATGCAAATAACATCTATAGATCGCGTCGGTAGAACTGGGAAGAAAAGGGGCAATGGGGCAAGCAGGTTGTTGTTGGTCAAATTAGCACCCTACAGATATAGTGAAGGACCAAATCACGTACATAAGCGAGATATCACCTGAGACGTCTTTGTGAATGAAGATTTAACACAGATTCGAACGAACCTCCTCGAGATACTGATTTACAATCAACAAGAAGCTTTGATACATGTGAACGGAAAACCATTACTTGATAACGTAATTACACGGAATAAAATACACATTAAAACTCTCTTTTGAAATTCTTTTATATTTTGTCAGCATTTCTGTATAATGGACATCTTCACACATTTACGCATTAATATCCGTGTAAACATTTTATATCGAGCAAAGACAATAGCTATAGGGAAGACCCTGCCCGCTACCTCCCGGGCCTCAACGGTGGTCGGCATGGGGGTGGGGGGGGGGTGGGGGGTGACCCAGGAGGGAGCGGGCAGGGTCTGCCCAGTAGCTTTTGTCTTCCAGATTACCTAGTATTTACGTCAAACTTTTAGCGCCGTCGAATACTCGTCAGCAGTTTCTCTAAGCCGCGGAACATCCGAGCCTAACTAGTTTTCAGTAATCGTGCCTCTTGAAAGTATATAATGGCAGAGTCAAGTACTCCTGCAACGCTGATAGTTTGGCTGAATGGTTGACTTTGCAGGGTGTAGATGAAAGCAATCTCGAAACATTGAAGACTCACGGCTTCACGAAGCAGCCTACCCTCGCCCTGCTAAAGCCGAAAGATATTCGTGACATATGAGTGACCCCTATGGGGCCATATAATCTCACCCCAGGCACCGATGCAGACAAACACCAGCGCTCCCACTCTGGGGCCACTATCCTTTGCCTTTTGCTAAGCACACTCGTCACCTTGTCATAACGGACTACTTTTCCTGTCTACCGTCATCAGAGCGCCTGATGTTCAGTGACGGTGACGAGCGTGTCGTCCTCCACTCAGGTGCCAGAAAACCCCGCCTGGAATCTACCGCGCCGCTACAGTGGATGCGTGCCAACTTAAGAATCATGCGAGAACTCATGGCGCGAGGCGATCTGTCCCTTCAGGACTTTAACTTGTACCTCAACTATATGGAGAAGATTGCCGAGCTGGCCGCCAAGTATACCTGACAATCGCTCCTCATATAAGACAAGGAGTATCGCAAATGACAGTCACAGATCAGATGCAAATGGGGGCAAGACAATATACACCTCGTCGAAGTCTACCTCGAAACTCGCCTCCGTCTGCAGGCCTCATCTCGTCAGTCATGAGTCTCCTCCAGTGCCCGTATCAGACGCCCAAACGAGATATGCCGCTTGTGTAACGCGGGCAGATGTCACTGGGGCACAGTCTGTAGGTTCGCCCATCGCCCCAGCGACGGAGTGCGGCTCATGCATGACTGCAGTCGACCCCCCGGCCGCGCTGTCAATGACTACGCTCGTCTCACCGCACATAAGATATCAAACTGTCAACATGTCCACGGGGGAGGGCCCGGCAGAAGCAGATTACTTCCGAGTTGCCTACCCAGTCCAATGACATGCAAACATAGATATCCTGTGATGAGAAGACTACAAGGACGAGGCACACCGCGCTCTCTTGATTGTTGTTTTTAGTTTGGTGTTGACATCAATATCGAGGTATAATTTGTATGAATCAGATTTCCTGTCCCCTAGCACTTGGATAAGTTCTTCGGGTAGCCCCGCTTTGAACATGGCCGTTGCTCCGCCCGCCCCGAAAAAACTGTGAGTAGTATAAGTAACGGCGGGCCTGGCGCACCGCCTTACCTGATTCCATGACATATGCTCAAAGGACAAATGCTCACAGGACAAATGCTCACAAGACAAATGCTCACAAGACAAATGCTCACACCCTTAACAGATTTTCGGACAAATGCTCACACTTTTTTTTATATATATTTTTTATATATTTCTGATTATTGGCTTGTGGTCTATCAAGTCTTTGTAGATATAGGAGAATGTGTGACATCTTTTTTTATGATAAAGCTTTGTTGCCTATGTAAATAATATAAGATGTAACATCAAATGTTCTCACTTGTCACACCTCTTTTCACAGTTCGTCTCAATACTAAAGGGCTAAAGGGTGTTAGAATCGAACCGTAGGAATCACCTCTCTTTTCACATTTCGTCTCAGCACTAATGGGTGTTAGAATCGAACCGTTAAAATCACCTCAGCTGTTAGCGTTCGTTAGAAGCTAATCTGTATACATGAGCTAAACCCAGGCTATGTGTTGAGCAATCTGAGAAGTTCTTGGATGTGATGAGCTCAAATTTTGACCAAATATAAGGATGTCAGGTATCAGAGTAATTCACAAACACTCACCATGGAGATCATCAAGACTAATCGAGGAGGCGACAAGCTCTGTCTGGAAGGCTACATGTATGTGAAGAAGAGGAGCTACAACAACTGGATCAGATGGCAGTGCACACAACAGCGGTCATCAGGGTGCAAGGGCAGCCTAACTACAGACTCTACCTACGAGAACCCGAAAACTCATGTCTCCCACAACCATCCAGCAGACAGGACTGGGGTTGAGGTCACCAAGCTTCGAACGACGATGAAGTCCCAAGCCAAGCAGTCCAGTTCTCGTCCAAACCAACTCCTCACACAAGCCCTTCTTCGTGCAGCTGATGAGGTCCGTGTTAACATCGGCCACCTCCAGTCTTGTAAACGGGATTTCCAAAGACAGCGTCGTGGATTCCTGCCTCAGGACCCTGCTTCAATTCGAGACCTCAACATCACCAAGGACTGGACAATGACTGGAGGAGCAACTCCCAGGCCCTTCCTCATCCACGACTCGGGCTCTGAGGAAAGGCAGCGTGTTGTGGTCTACGCGTCAGAGGAGCAGCTACGTCATCTAGGTTCAGCTGACACTTGGTACATGGATGGCAACTTCTCAATGAGTCCAAATGGCTTCGAACAGCTCTACGTCATCCGTGCTCCCCTTGGTGATGGCAACGTTTCCTGCGTCTACGCCTTCCTGCCTGGAAAGAGTTCACAGGTCTATCAAGAACTCCTGCATGCTGTTCTGGACAAGATGGAGGAGCTGCTCTTCTATCCAGATGGATAATGTTCCTGCATGAATGCTGGATAATGTTCCTGCATGACGCTGGATAATGTTCCTGCATGCGCTAGATAATGTTCCTGCATGACGCTAGATAATGTTCCTGCATGACGCTGGATTAAAACAGCCATGTGCATAACTGATAATACACTTCTACAAAAGATTTACCGATTACCTTTAACTTCTATAAATCAAACTAATCATAATCTAATGTGTTTTATGTGTATGCATTAGCATGACTAACTAAATCACACAGTCGACGAAGCAAATCTCAGTCGCTACACTGAATAGACATAAGAATTAAATTATGGAGGGAACAAACGCCCAATAGGCCTTTAATTGAATGAGTGAAACTAGTAGTGTAATTGGTCAATGTGGTCTAGGGGACGAACAACAGCTATCGGTATGGAAGAAGAAGATTTCACGATGGCATTTATTAACGCCTTGCTAAACGATTCCGTTATTACCACCATGCAGAAATCTCTCATTGGTGAGTTGCAGAAATCTTGGACCTAAGATATCTGGTTGGAGAAAAAGATAATAAGTTCTGCAACAGCGAGTAGGTGAAGTAAAAAGCGGCGCCCTTGAACATAATTCGCGACGAAACTCACTGAGAATTTGTGGGGCTGAAGAAAAAGAACATGAAAATCCAATGGATTAATTAAGAAAGAGAAAATAGCATTGACCATGCAAATACATCTATAGATCGCATCGGTAGAGCTGGGAAGAAAAGGGGCAATGGGGCAAGCAGATTGTTGTTGGTCAAATTAGCACCCTACAGATATAGTGAAGGACCAAATCACGTACATAAGCGAGATATCACCTGAGACGTCTTTGTGAATGAAGATTTAACACAGATTCGAACGAACCTCCTCGAGATACTGATTTACAATCAACAAGAATGAGTGATACATGTGAACGGAAAACCAGAACTTGATAACGTATTACACGGAATAAAATACACATTAAAACTCTCTTTTGAAATTCTTTTATATTTTTGCAGCATTTGCTGTATAATGAGCATCTTCACACATTTACGCATTAATATCCGTGTAAACATTTTATATCGAGCAAAGACCTCTAGCTATAGGTTGAAGACCCTGCCCGCTACCACATCTCGGGCCTCAACTAGTTGTGGTCGGCATGGGGGTGGGGGGGCTGGGTGGGGGTCTTCCACCCAGAGGGAGCCGGCAGGGTCTGCCCAGTAGCTTTTGTCTTCCAGATTACCTAGTATTTACGTCAAACTTTTTGAGCGCCGTCGAATACTCGTCAGCATTAAGTTTCTCTAAGCCGCGGAACATCCGAGCCTAACTAGTTTTCAGTAATCGTGCCTCTTGAAAGTATATAATGGCAGAGTCAAGTACTCCTGCAACGCTGATAGTTTGGCTGAATGGTTGACTTTGCAGGGTGAGATGAAAGCAATCTCGAACATTGAAGACTCACGGCTTCACGAAGCAGCCTACCCTCGACCTGCTAAAGCCGAAAGATATTCGTGACATATGAGTGACACCTATGGAACATATAATCTCACCCCAGGCACCGATGCAGACAAACACCAGCGCTCCCACTCTGGGGCCACTATCCTTTGCCTTTTGATAAGCACACTCGTCACCTTGTCATAACGGACTACTTTTCCTGTCTACCGTCATCATAATAGCGCGTGATGTTCAGTGACGGTGACGAGCGTGTCGTCCTCCACTCAGGTGCCAAAAACCCCGCCTGGAATCTACCGCGCCGCTACAGTGGATGCGTGCCAACTTAAGAATCATGCGAGAAAACTCATGGCGCGATGCGATCTGTCCCTTCAGGACTTTAAACTTGTACCTCAACTATATGGAGAAGATTGCCGAGCTGGCCGCCAAGTATACCTGACAATCGCTCCTCATATAAGACAAGGAGTATCGCAAATGACAGTCACAGATCAGATGCAAATGGGGGCAACACAATATACACCTCGTCGAAGTCTACCTCGAAAACTCGCCTCCGTCTGCAGGCCTCATCTCGTCAGTCATGAGTCTCCTCCAGGGCCCGTATCAGACGTCCAAACGAGATATGCCGCTTGTGTAACGCGGGCAGATGTCACTGGGGGCACAGTCTGTAGGTTCGCCCATCGCCCCAGCGACGGAGTGCGGCTCATGCATGACTGCAGTCGACCCCCCGGCCGCGCTGTCAATGACTACGCTCGTCTCACCGCACATAAGATATCAAACTGTCAACATGTCCACGGGGGAGGGCCCGGCAGAAGCAGATTACTTCCGAGTTGCCTACCCAGTCCAATGACATGCAAACATAGATATCCTGTGATGAGAAGACTACAAGGACGAGGCACACCGCGCTCTCTTGATTGTTGTTTTACCGGCTTCCTATATCAAGGAAGTTCGAGAAAACTCAAAATCAAATGGATAACTGAGTGCCTTTATTGAGCGATAATGCGGATACAATCCGACGTAATATGGTAACTGGTAATACATATATATATAAACGGATACGCAATTCCAAAAAACCCAACAAAGTTTGGTATTTGAGTAGGGAATTAGGTAGGTAGGGAAGATACCATGGGAAACATTAAATTTAGTTTGGTGTTGACATCAATATCGAGGTATAATTTGTATGAATCAGATTTCCTGTCCCCTAGCACTTGGATAAGTTCTTCGGGTAGCCCCGCTTTGAACATGGCCGTTGCTCCGCCCCTGCGAAAACTGTGAGTAGTATAAGTAACGGCGGGCCTGGCGCACCGCCTTACCTGATTCCATGACATATGCTCAAAGGACAAATGCTCACAGGACAAATGCTCACAAGACAAATGCTCACAAGACAAATGCTCACACCCTTAACAGATTTTCGGACAAATGCTCACACTTTTTTTTATATATATTTTTTATATATTTCTGATTATTGGCTTGTGGTCTATCAAGTCTTTGTAGATATAGGAGAATGTGTGACATCTTTTTTTTATGATAAAGCTTTGTTGCCTATGTAAATAATATAAGATGTAACATCAAATGTTCTCACTTGTCACAATCATCTTTTCACAGTTCGTCTCAATACTAAAGGGCTAAAGGGTGTTAGAATCGAACCGTAGGAATCACCTCTCTTTTCACATTTCGTCTCAGCACTAATGGGTGTTAGAATCGAACCGTTAAAATCACCTCAGCTGTTAGCGTTCGTTAGAAGCTAATCTGTATACATGAGCTAAACCCAGGCTATGTGTTGAGCAATCTGAGAAGTTCTTGGATGTGATGAGCTCAAATTTTGACCAAATATAAGGATGTCAGGTATCAGAGTAATTCACAAACACTCACCATGGAGATCATCAAGACTAATCGAGGAGGCGACAAGCTCTGTCTGGAAGGCTACATGTATGTGAAGAAGAGGAGCTACAACAACTGGATCAGATGGCAGTGCACACAACAGCGGTCATCAGGGTGCAAGGGCAGCCTAACTACAGACTCTACCTACGAGAACCCGAAAACTCATGTCTCCCACAACCATCCAGCAGACAGGACTGGGGTTGAGGGTCACCAAGCTTCGAACGACGATGAAGTCCCAAGCCAAGCAGTCCCAGTTCTCGTCCAAACCAACTCCTCACACAAGCCCTTCTTCGTGCAGCTGATGAGGTCCGTGTTAACATCGGCCACCTCCAGTCTTGTAAACGGGATTTCCAAAGACAGCGTCGTGGATTCCTGCCTCAGGACCCTGCTTCAATTCGAGACCTCAACATCACCAAGGACTGGACAATGACTGGAGGAGCAACTCCCAGGCCCTTCCTCATCCACGACTCGGGCTCTGAGGAAAGGCAGCGTGTTGTGGTCTACGCGTCAGAGGAGCAGCTACGTCATCTAGGTTCAGCTGACACTTGGTACATGGATGGCAACTTCTCAATGAGTCCAAATGGCTTCGAACAGCTCTACGTCATCCGTGCTCCCCTTGGTGATGGCAACGTTTCCTGCGTCTACGCCTTCCTGCCTGGAAAGAGTTCACAGGTCTATCAAGAACTCCTGCATGCTGTTCTGGACAAGATGGAGGAGCTGCTCTTCTATCCAGACCCCCGGATCGTCATCACGACTTCGAGCTGGCAGCCATCCAATCAGTGACAGCTGTGCTTGGACCACACGTCACCACTCAAGACTGCTTCTACCACCTGACCCAGAGCACCTGGAGGAAGATTCAGGACCTTAGCAAGACTGAGCGTTACCGTATGGATGACGATGTCAAGCATTTCTGTGGTATGCTTGATGGCCTAGCCTTTCTTCCTCCGGACCAGGTGCAGGAAGGAATGGAGTATCTGAAGGACCGGGTACCTGAGGGGATGGAGGCTTTAGTTCAGTACTTCGATGCCACCTACGTTTCTGGGTCCTACCGCCGTGTCCAGCCTCCAAGAGCTCAGCACGATGTACCCCTCCCACCACTCCGTGTTCGCCACATCCCACCACGCTACGACATTCCCGTTTGGAATGTTTACCAAGCCACCCTGGAGGGCCGTTCCCGTACTAATAACGCTTGTGAAGGATGGAACACCTCATTCTTCAAACTAGTTGGACATTATCATCCTTCATTCTGGACAGTTGTTGAAGGTCTACGCAAAGACTACGTTTTGGCTACAACACAAATGACGCAGTACTCCAGAGGTCAGCTGTCCAAGAAGCGCCAGCGTAGGGCTCAGACACTCTGCAAGGAAACAGAACCACAGTAGAGTTCCTCAGTGCTGTGGGACACAGCATCCGCTTGGAGTGATGCGATTTACCGTTAATGCCTTGTATGATGTTATATTCCATTGCTCCATTTATGCTATTCAATTTCTTGATTTATGCTATGTAATCTATTTATGCTATACTGTTATAATAAAGATTATATAATAAAAAAAAGTGTGAGCATTTGTCCGAAAATCTGTTAAGGGTGTGAGCATTTGTCTTGAGAGCATTTGTCTTGTGAGCATTTGTCCTATGAGCATTTGTCTTGTGAGCATATGTCTGCGCACCGCCTTACCTATACTACAGTGGTCCCCAATTGGGGACCAGCCACCCGGGCGAATTTGGTATGTGCAAGAATGCGGATCTGATCGTGTTTTTTTACCTTGATGGTCAGTTGCCGACTGATGAATTTTCAGCGATTCCCACAAGCGGCTCCAGTAACACCCAAGACTGTGGCAACAGGAATGGCAACTATTGTCGACATAATACCTACACCACTTACGCCAAGACACATACCAACAGTTACTAACACAGTGTCTACTGCATCCACCGAGTTCACTGCACGCCTATATTTTTTGTACATAGCACAATATTTTTCAATCTCTTTCTCAAGGTATTGCTTCTTGAGGCTGATCTCATTCAACCGATAGGAGTGCCCTGGATTCTCATCAGGCAGCTCCGGATATAATGGTGCCGTCGGAATGGTTGGTTGTTGCTTCATACTGCTGCTTTATTAGTAGTAGTAATTAGTAGTGAAGCTACAGACCAAGTCGCCCCTCTGTTTTGAGTGGTTGTATAAAAGTTAATAAATAACCTCGCCTTGTTCTAGCTGTAAATGCTGGTCTAAAGATATTACAACAGCCCGTTGGTCAGCAGGCTTTCTTATTCCTACACTTGGTTCGTTCCATTAATAACAGGAACGACTGCTATAGGACCAGTATCAGCCCCATGAACGAACGACCACTCATACCCTGTCCGAAAGGGGACACTTGCTTCTGCCCAAAGAGTAATGATATGTTTCGTTTGGGAGTTTATATGTTCTCTCAGGTCCCTGCGATGCTGCCTCTGTCTGTCATTAACATACTTTGTAAGAGCAGCATCTTTAGGCGAAATCGGGTCTCCCAACTGAACGATTTTATTATCTCCCATTTCAAGGTCTCCAGTCATAGTACCGGCACTTTTATCCATTTTTTTTGAGTCACCAAATAGATACGTAGTCTTTGTAGCATATTCCGAGAGGTCGGCGCCCCTGAACAGTGCTTGCTGGTTTTTGCCTAGGTCCATAAATACCCGTTTTTATTGACATCTAGTAAATTCAAGAACAACGCTAACAGGTAAGTCGTGGTTATCTAATAGCCTTCCTTTATTATCGCGTAACTGAACCTTTAACTCATGCACTGTTCTGCTAGTGACACGCTTACATACAGTTTTAGTGATGTTCGTTGTTATAATATCACCAAAAGAGTCACCCTCTAAGCCAACAACTTCAAGAAACGTAGTGGGCGCACCATCTAGCATGTTGTGCGTGGTACTGACTTGATCGAGGTGGACATAAAGTGGGTTCAACATGCTAAAGTTGATGGGAGGTCACCTATGTAAGTACCTGAAGGTATCCACCGACTACCGAGGCCGTCATCAAGACCAAACATTGTTAACACTCCGTCTGAAATGTGCACAGCCCCATTGTCTGGAACTGTTATGGTAATAACCCCATTTACAGCATCAACCTCCAAACTGAGATCTAATGGTGTAATCTGCTCCTG
>CM067351.1:51692925-51835435 GCA_034190875.2 Urechis unicinctus | reverse complement strand
AGTGGTTCAAGGGGTGGCTAGATTCACGTTTATATCATAACCACTTGCTCGTTTTTGCGATCACAAAAAATGCTCTTGGGAATCGTACGAATTGTCTCCATTAAACTAAACTACGTTTGTAAGTGAACTTGTGAAAACCGTGAATGTGCGAGTATGATCAGTGAAACCAACATCTCGCACAATGCCGACCTTCCTGGTTGTGACCATTGCAAACAGCGGTAGTGCATTTACAGCTCCTCTGTTCTTACAGCTACTGTTCGTCTCGTTGGAGGCTCTAGCATTTACCAAGGTCGCTTGGAGGTCAGACACAATGGAATTTGGGGCACCGTATGTGATGATAGTTTCTCTAACGTCGACGCTGCAGTTTTCTGCCGGATGCTTAATTACAGGTGCATATAATGTAACAATGGCACTTCACATAAATGAACTGATACACAGTCATACAAGCGAGCACTTTCTTTCTCTTAGATGCACGCATATAATATGAAATATATACATGGGGAATATAAACGTGTCCAAAGGATTGCCCAATTGAATTTTGCGTTTTCTATATAATTATCGTTCGTGGCACACTAAATATAGAACTTTGCTATCTTATATGCTGCGTTAGCAACATATCACTTACTATGCTACGGCTCCGTTGAGGTGTTCGGTATATTTCTTGTATTGCCGACTGCTATGCGTTTTGGTTCATCATTAATGTGTATGTGCTGATCATTTTGTCACATCAGCGAGGCCGGACAAGTTCTCTCAAGAAGTGACTACAGAACCGGAAGTGGCCGCATCTGGCTGGACGATGTTGAATGCGGATCGTTTCACAGGCACATTAACGAGTGTTCACACAGTCCGTGGGGTCTGCACAACTGCGGTCATAATGAAGATGTTGGCATCGGATGCTACCCTACCATCTCAAGTACGAACTATAATCTACTATGTGCAGTACATATGCCAAATCCTCTCATAAGCGCTTTTCATGCGAGGAGGGCTTGCGTTCTTATATATTTGACGACTATTCCAAATAAAAGTTTCAATATAGGAGACCTCGCTTGTAGTGTTGCTCTCTGTTACAGAGAATATCGTTGGGTTGGTTAGTTTAGATATAATTCTTGACCATTTGTGTGACGGAATAGGGAATGATGTACGACTCAGTGACGGCAACAGATCCAGTGAAGGCCGGCTTGAGGTGCGATATAATGGTGAATGGGTCCGCTTCTGTGGAGACTACTTCACTGTTAATGAGGCAGCTGTCTTTTGTCGGATGCTTGGGGAAGGGTCAGTTGTTTGCATCATTCACTGAACCTGAATTGGATGCGATGTAATTATCCGATTATTTTCAGTGTCACTTGTTGTCCAGTGGCCATAGCGTAGAGAATGTCAATTGAAGTCGGTTGATTTATGATTGCAGGTCACATGGAATTATTCTTGACAATGACACATTTGCGCAAGGCAGTGGGCGGTTTCTGGACCATTATTATGTATGCGAATCATACAACACGAACATCACGCAATGCAGGCGTGTATCACGGAGTAATCACACCTGCCATCTCGAAGCAGCTATCCGATGTTTCAACAGCTCAGGTATATGACAAACAGCCGAGAGCCTGTTAAATATCTTCTAGTTTCACAACTTGATATTTGATATTGGACATGATTGCCCTGGTATGTAACAGATGTGAGAGTACGGGTCGTTGAAGGCAACGCTTCGTACGAAGGACGAATGGAAATGCAAATTGGGGAGGAATGGGGCACGATATGCCAACGTTTTTACATCAGCACATATGAAGCCAATGTGCTTTGCCGAGCGGCAATGATCGGGTAAAGTGTTGTCACTGTATATATATATATATATATATATATATATATATAGATAGATATATATATATATATATATATATATATAGATATATAGATAGAGATATATATATATATATCTAGATATAGAGATAGATATATATCTATATATATATATATATATATATAGAGAGATATATCTATATATATATATATATATATATATATATATATATATATATATATATATAGATATATATATATATATATATATATATATATATATATATATATATATATATATATATGTATATATATACCGATATATATGCATATATGCATATATATATATATATATATATATATATATATATATATATATATATATATATATATATATATATATATATATATATACATATATATTATATATATATATATATGTGTACAACAAATATATATATATGCATATATATATATATGCATATATATGTGTTTATATGTATATATACAGATATATATATATATATATATATATGTTTCATATATATATATAAATATATATATATGCATGTATGTATATATATAAACATATTTATATATATATGGATGTATATATATATATATATATATATATATATATATATGTATGTATATATATATATATATACATATATATATATATATATATATATATATATCAATATATGTTTATATATATATATATTCTGAGCTTTTGATAACTCCCTTTAAAATTATTTGCAGGGAATATGGTGTTGCCTTGCAAAACAGCAGCTTTGCCCCAGGCAGTGGCAGAATATGGTACCACGGTTTAAGATGCCCCTTCTATGCTCGAAACCTTTCCGATTGTCAATTCAACCAGATTCAGAGTTGTAGCCACGACCAAGACGTGGGCATACGGTGCTTTAATGATACAGGTATGATGTCTCCTCCTTTAGCGCTGTAGTTTTTTTATTGTCGGTAAGATGAGTTCTACTCCCGAGGTATTGCGTAAATATGGCAGTGGGGACGTTGTATTCATGCCATGGTGTACAATCTTGGGCTCATATGCAGACCTTGGGAGCTTATTGCATGGGATATATCTATTTTGCCATTATTTCTTATCCTACCGGTATTTCTCTCTCATTCAGGTGTCAGTGTGCGGTTAGTGGGTGGCCAGAACATGTACGAAGGTCGCCTGGAGATTCACTTTGCCAGGGAGTGGGGCACTGTGTGCAACTCTTCCTTTACTACCTCAGACGCTTCAGTGATGTGTCGCATGTTACACTTTGGGTATTATTTCTTAGCCATACCTCGCATTATTCCGTTCATATTGTCATGTGTGTGCTATATTATATACAGATGGAGCAAATTAAGTATCAAGTGGTTGTCTCGGCAGGTCACATGGTCTTCCACTTCAGGCTGGGTCTTTCCCTCCAGGCCATGGACGAATATGGCTTGACAACCTGTATTGTCCCCTTCCTGCTGAAGACATAACCGAGTGTTCGAGTATAAACTGGGGCCAGTCCTACTGTGACCACTCCAGGGATGTTGGTATACGATGCTTTAACGAGTCAGGCACGTAATCCATATTAGTGATATTATGATTATTAAGCTTATGTAAATGATACACTGAAAGCATAAGCAGTCTTCAAAGGGAAACACAGCTCATTTTGAATGACAGTCTATATTTCATAACGGTGCCCTCTGTGTCACAGATGTGGCGGTACGTTTAGTCGGAGGTCGTACCTCATCTGAAGGGCGTTTTTAGAGGTCAGATATGGAGGCATATGGGGAACTGTGTGCCGATACCTATCAACTCGAGCAGCATCGTTATTTTGTGTTGCTGCTGGTTTGGGGTAAGAACATGGTTCTGAATGATTGGATATTTCTTTACCTCGGTATATTGCGGCGTTTTGATATATTTCTGCTGTTCGTTCTATTTGTGCAGACATTATGGAACAGAGCTGTATTCGTTCCCGCGAGGCAATGGAACAACCTGGCTCAGTTCCTTTACCTGTCCTCCCGATGCTCAGAATATCTTTGATTGCTCTCATTCTGGCTGGGGTTCAGCGTACTGCAGCCATTCATCAGATGCTGGCATCACGTGTCGGAATGCAAGTATGTTGTTTCGAAAGTTCAATATTTGCTTATGTGAAGTAGCCTGTTATCTTGCCCTTGAAAGTATTACTGTATGGATAATCGTTCTATCTTACAGTCGTGTGCTCGAGTCTGACATGCGCCAACAGACGTCAGTGCTATTATTCGAGTGACAAATGTGATAGAATCGCAGACTGTGATGATGGTTCAGATGAAGCTGATTGTCGTAAGATGTCATTTTAAATTGTTGCCTTTTCAAAGTGTGTGAAGTGATAGAAATAGTCATATTTGCTCCATACCTGACGGACCTTAATCAGTAAACTAACTCAGAGATAGTGATGAGCCTACAATTGGGTCGGTGAGCTCCACATTAACTAAATATAAGATAGGGATGAGCCTACCAGTGGGTCGATGAGCTCCACGTTTAGAATGTTACTTCTTGCATTAATATTTAAACCAATACGCACTCTTTACTCAGACCAGCACCACCAGCAAGCTTCATCCTATACGACCAGTACTAGGAGCCGTAATATTGCTGATGCTTAATGCCAGAATTACGCATGTTTAGTTGAAACATCCTGGTATAAGTAGTGATCAGAACATTTACAATGAATTAATTATTGAAGCAGCACAATAAATCAAGCAAGGTTGTGAGCATAATGGTACTGCAACCACCAACGAGTATCACTAAATTATGTTTCTGCTGCTTCAAGCATGCCTTGAGAGAGATGGTGCCGAGTTCAGGTGCAGCAATGGCCGATGTGTGTCTTGGGAAGTAGTGTGTGACGGAGCCAATGACTGTCGAGACAACTCGGATGAGTCTCATAACTGCTGTATGTATTTACTATAAATAATATTGTTCACATAATGTTGTAATCATAAACGTAAGCTACATCGAATTTCATGTAGTATGCTAATCACATAATGTAAGTGAGCATCATTTATGTATATTTTATATGCATACATATATTTACATAAATATATATATATTTATATACATATATATATATATATATATATATATATATATGTATAAATATGCATAATTGAATATTAGAACATTTATATATGCATACATGCATATATTTAAAAAAATATATATACATATATATATATATATATATTCATAAACATATATATATATGTAAAATATATATAGATATATAAATATACTTTATATATACATATATATATATATGCATATATATATATATATATATATATATATATATATATATATATATATATATATATATATATATCTAAATATATATATACATACAAATCCACATGTAGTCGCGTCTGTGTGTATATTTCGATTGGACAGCTTCCTGTTCCATTGGATACTTCCGCTGTGACGGCAGGTGTTTACCCCAATTCAAGCGCTGCGATGGATCAGTCGACTGCTTTGATTCCAGCGATGAATTATCATGTGGTAATTTATTTTTCCGACACATAATGTGTTCATTTGTGTCGGCGTTTTAAAACACGCCTTGCCTAACCACAAGCTTATTGCTATCACAGAATGTCCGGATGGCGAGTTTCGATGCGGGGGATACTGTTATCCAGCGAGGGTAATTTGTCAATACAACATCGAATGCCTGAGCGTCTTATCACTGGATTGCGGTAAGATAATACTACTTCTCGTGAACCAAGTAATGTTTGGTCAAAATATCTCCGTATTGGCAAATATAACTGCTTAATTATTTCTCCCTACAACTTATATTTACGTTTTGGGAGTCAAATTGTACAATAATCACTGCCAAGTATGTTGAAAGTGTACATACTATTTGAATGACTTTTTCTTTCCTTCACTTCAATGCAGCTAACCTTTCAACAGGTGAGTACCATTATACTTGCGTTTTACAAAAGCATAGTGGTGGTTTGAATAATGTCATAATAGAGGGGGAAAGCGATGGAGGGGGAAAGCGATGTATATATATATAGATATATATATATAGAGAGATATATATAGATATATATATATATATATATATATATATATATATATATATATATATATATATATATATATATATATATATATATATATATATATATATATATATATATATATATATATATATATATGTATATATGTATATATGTATATGTATGTGTGTGTGTGTGTGTAAAGAGATCTGTGTGCTTGTGTTTGGGGCGACTTAGGACCTGTTCCTTGTGGGCGTCCTGCTATCACGCGTGGGCAATCTAGTTCATTTATTATCAACGGCAACGAGGCAACACCCTACTCGTGGCCTTGGCAAGTGTCCATGGTGAAATACAATATCGACGGATATTGGATCCATCAATGTGGAGGCAGTTTAATCGATCCTTGCTGGGTATTAACCGCCGCACACTGCGTGTACGTAACCTTATTTGAGTATATTTGTTATCTTCATCTGATGCCTTCTGTAAACGTCATGTCGCATTTATCAAATGGTTGAATTTAGCAGCTGAGTGGCAGTTTGCATATATAGTGTATCATGTTTCTAGCGATGCTGATATCGGCTCGATCAGAATCAGGGCCGGCACTCACGATCAAACAGGCACTGTTCCTTTCGAGGAAACGGTTGGCTTTCAACGAGTTGTTGTTCATCCCGAGTACATAAATTTTCATAATAACGATATTGCTCTGATACAACTGAGTCGCTGTCTTCCATTGTCCGAAAAAATCGGCACGATTTGTGTTCCTACTTCTGTTGTTGCCGCCGATACGACTTGCACTGTTACAGGATGGGGAAGAACTGAAGGTACCAAAACATTGAATGCCAGTTAATTTTACAGTTTCCGATAATGTCAGAATCTGTAAATATTAGATGAAAGAATAGTCCGTTAACTGTGTCTTCTGTCAGGAACGGGCGATAGCCGCGTTTTGCAGGAAGTGGACGTATCTATTATGAACCAAACTTATTGTCGAGCAACATGGCCAAACAATAATTTGACTCAATCGCACCTGTGTGCAACGGGAACTGGAGTCGGAGTTTGCAATGTATAATAGTTTAATATATGTGTACATAAATTCGAATGCTGATGTAATTTAAGCAATTTCAAAGTATTTCCAGCTTAAAAGAATATGTAGCTTAAAATTGAAAAACAATGATAAGTGTTGAATTGATGGTAATCAATGCATTGTTTTGTAATTATATAGGGCGATTCAGGAGGTCCCCTGGTCTGCTTACGTAATGATAGATATGAGGTTCACGGAATAGTCAGCTTTGGCCAACCCTCGTGTACCGAAAGTCAAAGACCTGACGTGTACACGCGAGTGACAAGTTTTACACCCTTTATTAGAAGCGTCATTCCAACGGAAGGTGTGTATTAAGGTCATCACGTGCTCGCACTGTCAACCATGTATCATCATTTATGATCCAAAATCATGCGTGTTATTCGCTGTTACAAAATTCTTCATTTTCCTTTCATAGCCTCATGTGCCAATGCTACCGCTGACTCTCGATGTAAGTCGCTTTACCATGTTTATAATATGACACCAAATATCATTAACAAGCACATTTTTAATCCCGCTGGAAATTGTTTGTCTCTGTTTGCTGTGAATAGTACTGGAATGCGACTTTGAAGATGGGTTTTGCAATTTCATGAACGAAAGCGTAGCAAACGGTTGGCGACGCTGGGCCGGTAGCACCCCCACGTCCAATACGGGTCCATACCGCGGCTACAACGGCAGCCGTCATTATGCATATCATGAATCTTCTCGAGCAACAACGAGCAGGTCAGCTTCAAGTGCCGCAATATATATATATAATATAATATATATATATATATATATATATATATATATATATATATATATATAGAGAGAGAATATATATATATATATATAACATATATATATAGATATATATATATATATATATATATATATATATATATATATATATCAAAATATGAATTATATATAGATATATATATCTAATATATGTCTATATATGATTTTATATATATATATATATATATATATATATCTCTCTCTATATATATATATATATCTATATATATATATATCTATATATATATATATATATATATATATATATATCTATATATATATATATATCTATCTATATATGTGTGTATATATATATGTATATATATATATAAATAGTGACAATGCCTAACCAATCATTGGCATTCGGCATAACATATTGGTTTCATATACATATTTATATATATTTATGTATTTATATATAAATATATATGTATATATATAGATATATATAAATATAGAGAGATATATATAAACATAGATATATATATATTTTTATGTATATATATATTAGTTATATTTATCTGTCTATCTATATATAATATATATAGATCTATATATATATATATCTCTATATCTATATATCTATATCTATCTCTCTATATCTATATATATATATATATATATATATATATCTATATATATATATCTCTCTATATATATATATCTATATATATATATATATATATATATCTATCTATATATATATATATATATATATATATATCTATATATATATATATATAAATATATATTTGTCTGCTTGTGCGTGTGCGTTTGTGTCTGGTTGTAAAATTACATAGATCATTAATTTGCTGATTTTGTCCAGGATGGTGACTCCGACATTGTGCACTGCCAGTGGCGATAGCTTGTGCTTGTCTCTTTGCTACCACATGTTTGGATCTCGTGTTGTTAAGCTCTCAGTGACAGTCGGTGGTAAGCCTGTCATGACAGTGTCAGGAAATCAGGCCAATGAATGGAAATGCAGAAAGACCTTTGTCAAATCTGTCGCCCGCCACACCTGGGTTAGTAAACTCTTTATAGATTTCTGTTCGTTCAGTTTCCAACATCGGTTGTGAATAAGGAAAGCCGGAGCATTTCTGGTTGTTATTTTTATAGATGATGCCACGCAGCTTTCGAAAGCGCATGTGTACTCTCTGATACAGCTTGTTAATTTTAAATTTCCCTGTTGCCTGAGTAGTTTAGATAAATTGACAAATTTCTAGATGTTATTAGTATCGACTTAGCACATTAAACATTGCATTATTTTCGTTCCAGAATGATTTTATTAATGCGCAGCTGCAACAACTGCAAATATGTGAAGTAGCTATGACTTTTTTGCGATACATATTGCATGTGTGTGAGTTTAGGTGACATTCCTTGCCAAGTCCGGATATAACACGGGCGATATTGCCATTGACAATGTCGTTATCCAGAAGGGAAGTTGCATCTAAATCGACCTATAAATCGACCTGTATATCATACTAGCTATGATGTCATAGTCTTCTTCCTGCTGTTCTATACATTGCCTATTCCTAGCAAACCTTTTAAGACTTATGTAGCCAACATATTAATGCCAATATACAATTATGTGCGTCATTCGTGCTCCTAATTGATTGATCTGTTCATTTACGCGCTAATTCTATAATGTACCTTTTTAGAGAACATATCGCTTATCATTGTTGGGATTTGCTCCGTATTATTCATATTCCAGATGATTGTATTATTGCAAGAGTTACTAATGAATACATATTCCAGATAAACAAATGTAGATGTTGATGTTTCCTAAGTACTAATAAATTGACTTTTAACTTCCAATGCATTTACTATTGATATAGTAATTCAACGCGAGTAGCTGACGTCATACATATAGTTTTCAACATTCTGATATTTGAAATACAGCACAAATGTGTTGCAAATCCTCTTTTACAAGTATGTTAAGGCTGTAAAGGCCGGCTGGGGTGGGGGGAAGGTGTGCTCAACGGTGGAACCTATAACCTGTCAAGGAGAATCAACTCCAAACTACTGATAGCTAGTGCACTTGGTAGAAGACGCGATGTTAATTTATTTTCCGGAAAGAGAAATCCATGACCTATCCGGTAAAGCGTCTGGTTGTAACTTTGCTCCAACAAGATCTTATAAAGCAAGGAGTTGTTCTAGCTATGCTGCGTTTCGTTCTTATAATGCTCCTTCCCAATATATTGTATGAATTACAAACACGCTAATCAGCGGGTACATTAACAATGCAATCCTCCATGAGCGGCATGTTCACGTCAACCAAATGTAGGATGCTCTTAATTTATTTGAATTCTTAGCGTTCATTGCTGAAGTATGCGAGTATGACTATTTGAACAGATATTTACTATTTTATTACAAAACGAAAATTTGACGAAATTTTGAAAACGACGAATACTTTGATAGCATATGTCAATTATCAAAGTTTGGTAATTGAATCAGCTTTCAGAAAATTTAGTATTTTTTTTACGATCAGACTATAATTAGTTAATAAATTGCGAAATTAAAAAGTAAAGAGTTTTAGGCTACCAGAAATTTTCAACCTGCTAGAACTTTTCAACGTTGATTTATTTACAATAACAGATATATAGAAAAAGTATACAATTAGATTACACTTTCAGAATATGTAAACTGTTCTAAAATCAAATCCTAAAGCACGGAGGTATCAAGGATTGAAATTTTGTCATTTTTTGATGCTTTGATGCTTTTGCAACCGTAAATGACGTCATCAACAACCATAATATTTTACGATGCAGCTAACCATTTAAGCATATGCATAGACTCATAACGCAGCGGAGATAAAGTTGTTCGTGACAACACACAATGGCACATAGAATCCGCGGACGCTTATATTGATCGTCTGTCAATCACCAGAACGCGTTCCTTATGCGTCCACATGCTTGTTGACGGCCAAGCAAACAAAGTGTTCGTGTCAGGGGATTCATTGTAGAGCGCATCCACTCGATAAAAGAGCCTCGGGGAAACAAATAACTCCTTGACATAACTACCACCACTCGGTTTGTTTTTTTGTCAGCATGATTGTCTCATTCAATTTGTATAGCTTGATACTAAACTCGACGGCTGCTCGTTATTAGAGACAAAAGTAATAAAGTGCGAGATTCGGAATAAGTCGTTTTGTAGCATATACAGATTGAAGAGAACCTATGAGTTTATATACGGTTTATATATATATATATATATATATATATATATATATATATATATATATATATATATATATATATATATATATATATATATATATATATATATATATATATATATATATATATATATATATATATATATATGTTGTATTTTAAAAAAAAGACCACCGAATCATGGACGAGCCTGCGCCTCAGTGCAACACGACAACGTTCAGTTATCACGACAGACACTCCCTACTTTCAAGTGACAGTTTAAATCAGGGGCTTTTAACTGATTGTGATATGTGAAATAGAATCCCTGTTTCTTATTAGCGTATGTGATTTTGACTGGAGCTCGTCTCTCGAAGCGCAAAAAGCTGCGTACGTATAAATATGATTTCCATGCGTTTATCGACTTGACCAATAAAGACGGGTTTCATTCATTAAAAATACCATTAAGTCGATGGTTCGTCGAGAGTTTCGTCGGAAGCAATGAAACACATACTCCACTATAAATGGTTTAGTCATTGCAGTTGTTATAAAACTTCTTTTGTTAGAATTGCTCAATAAAGTGTTTTACATCAAAGCGACATGTCTCAAACATAGTGAAAACTATGTAAAATAATTCAACTATGCAAAATAATTCAAAGGACAAAATGTACATTCCATGGCATTACTAATGGCGTCATCTATTTACCTAACTCAAAAACTATCTGCTTAAAATTCAATCCACGTCGGGTAAGCATTACACTTCTACTTCCAAGAAACACGCAATGGACAATAGCAAAGGGCTCGACCCCTCCACACGCGAGAGCTGACATTAGCCAAACATTTTGAGTTGGTGGTCGAGTATAATTGGATGGGAACGATTTGCCGAGGCCCTAGCTAATACACTACGTGACAATCACTCGGCGCAAACGTGACAGGGGGGTGGTATGGCGATGTGACGTCCTAGCCCCGTTAATCTCACGTTAGTAGTCAATCATGGTTCTAACGAGTGTGTCTGGAAAGTTAAAGTTAATGTCTGATTGAATTATGATACCACAATACATGTACTTCACGGTTTCATACCCATTAAATCAACGAAACGGTTACAAATGCATTCGAAATTGGGTAATCACGTGATAATTAACCTGATGACACTCTGAATCAAATCCAAATAAAATGATCACGCCCACTAAAAGGCTATGCTATCACTATGTGGACATTCTTCAACCCTTCACGACATAAAAACGCTGAAAAAATAGATATGGAAATAGGATGTATTCATTGTTGGATAGATACATGGACTACTAGATATTTGGATTATTGTTGTGCTCTGTTTCATTTGATGACTTTAGCACATCACGCTAATACGACGCCATGACCTTAGCACATTACGTTAAAACGACGCCATGACTTTAACACACAACGCTTATACGACGCCAAGACTTTGATACATACGCTGATACGACGCCATGACTTTAACACAGTCACAAGTTAGAAACATGTCGAGTTTGGTCAGTGTGGGGTCCCATCTACAACACAGTTATTTCAGAATTCGCATTGTTGCGTCAGCCCCACGGTGTCCTAGTGTCCTTCACCCTATTGCTAGTTGCATTTATGGTGAATATATTACTAAATCATATCCATTTGCACAACAATTGAAAGCGATTGAGCGGAGATCAATTACTAAAAAAGTCAAAGACATGTCATGTCAAACACCTAAAAGAATTTCTCTAAAAACTGAATTTAAAATCGTTTGATATATACCAGGGTAAGCGTATATTACCCTCACAAAAAGATTTATTTGTCTATAGTGATAGCAGGTTGAAGTTATTTGAATGATATTTCCCAAAGGTAATTATATTGTGATTTGAGAACGTCAGCCAACACTGCCAAACATCCCCGTCTACCTATCGTCTTCCTTGAACTTATAACGCGAGGATCAAATGAGTGCTCGACTATATTATGGCATGCAGCATTCAGGTTTATAGATAACAATGCATTAAATATCAAGTAGTTACATAAAGGTTTAGCCACTAGGAAAAAATGTCCGCGAAAAGGCAAAGAGTCTAAACCTGCTGGTGAGGTTCACCGTCTGTCAAAACAATCAATCGCATTGAGAAGCCGCAATCTAACCGAACGCATTGGTGCCGGTTCTAACACAGCTCAGATCATCGTAATATAGAGATTATGAAGCTATGACACTAATCGAAAGTTTCTAAATTTACCGGCGCCATCACTTTAATCAAAAGTTCTAAATAATCTTTCGCCATAAATTCAATGTAAAGGTTCAAATCCCATCACTTCTATTAAAAGTCGTGCGTGTAATCACTTCAATCGTAATGCTCACTTGCAATCACTTCAGTTAGATTACAGTGATGGCACGTACAATCACTTCAATGTAAAAGTACATGTGCCATCACTTTATTCTAAAAGTCCTGATGCCATCATTACAATCAATTGTTTTAAGTGTCATCATTTAAGAGTAAAGGTGCACGTGCAATCACTTCTATGCAAATATTCTGGTGCCATCTCTCAAAAGTTTTGTAAACGTGTATATATGTATGTTATCTGTATGTATAGGAAATGACGTCTATATCAACCATTCATATGAGAGAGTTATTGCATATGTGTGCTATAGACTCTATATATGATTATTTTCCTATATAATATATTATATCCGCTTTATCCTATATTTTACTTAAACTCTGGACTGATACATACTGATTTTATGCGCCTTAGGCGCTATAATGGAATATATTGATTTTTATAACTATATATATTAAATAACTATATATATTATAGAAATATAGCTATATATATATATATGAATCCTACATTTATATGGAAATCGTCTCTATATAATATGTTTTTTTTTTGATGTAATCTATATAGATTTAAAATAGTCAGTCGTTATATCATGACTGGTTGACATTATATTAAACTCTAATACATATGATCAAAAATGCATGCCGTCTGATACTTCTTGATTAACTATGACATATTTTATAATTACATACTCTGCTTTAGGGAACGGCCTTCGCTGAAAAATGCGCCTCAATTAATTATATATATTTTTTCATACTATCATCACATAGTAGTTATTACTACTACTGCTATGATGACAGAATCTTCTATGATTACTGGCCGAATCATAGCCTGGTTATTAAACCAATATTTACCATTTTATAAGCGATTGAAATATTTACGAAAACAAAATTCACCCCAACGCGCTTCGAGAACGGTAATTAAACAATATTTACCACGAATAAGCGATTTTAATATCAATATGAAAGTTTGTCAGTGGTTCAGCTTTCAGAAAATTGCAAAAGTTTTGTCATGTGGTTTCAGCTTTCAAAACAAAATTATTGTTGCCATGTAACTTTTTTTAATTGTTTTATAGGCAATTGAATTTTAATATTCTTAAGATTTGGACTGATACCATGACTTTTCGACCTTAGGCGCTTGGGAAACCAGTTGATTTTTTTTTCAAAGCAATATTTACAATAAAGTTTGTGATTGTAATTAAGCAACTAATTGGTAACAATTCTGTACAGATAGAGCGATAACCCATAGAGTAATAAGGGATTTTAAATTTTCACATTTTCGATGACCTTGACCTCAGTATGAGGTCAAGGTAAAAGAAAAAAATCTGGGTTCATGGCAACATCGTTGCCGACCTTTCGAAAAATAATTACTAAATTTTATCAAAATTTGCGACTGGAATTGCTTGCCCCAAGAAACTTTGCAAACCCACAAACAAGCAAAAAAGTTAAATATTGAGTATGAAGCAAACCAACGTCAAATTCATCGCAGCACACATTTGATTAACATTCTGAAAGTTATGAGGAAAGAAAGGCTTTACCTTTTGTTGGCACCTAGTATACACGATCGAACAAAAATTTGCTTATTCATTTGTGATCTGTGGCATAGCGGCAGACATTTTGTTTTCCATGCGAGAGGCCGGAGTTCCAACCCCGGAGTAGTCCATTTTCCTTTTGTTTCTAATTTTTGTGCCACAACAATTTTTTCATATTAGTTTATGAGAAGGCTATCGGGAATTTACAGCTGCATGTAATTATTTATTTGGGTCAGAATTGAACACGCTATATTCAGATTTTAGCCCCGTATTAGCTTTGATTCGCTTGAATCGGCCCATAATTAGCGCGGTAAGTTGGCTGCTGTCAGCAGATCAGTGAAGAGCAAGCAAAAGTGACACCCGTTGTACTTCAAGTTTACTTGTGACAAAACTGTCGGTTATTTACAACAGACAATGTATAGTCATATGCTCAGAATTTTATGGACTTCCTTCGAGTGTAAACCAATTTACGATACGACCGTTCACGACGGACAAACGACGTGATAACTTGAAATATCACCCCCGATTTAACTCTGTTTTGTTAGAAACCGGAAGTGAGGGAACCGATTTCAATAAAATTTGCGGATTAGATTCGCGCTGTTTATTTCAGCTTTTAGAAAATGTAATTTCTCTACGATTGGACGATAATTAGTGAATTAATTTAGAGTTTACAGATTTTGGCTACAAGGAATTTTCGACCTGCTACAATTTTTTTAACAACGCTTTAATTTACAATTACATATATATAGAAGAATTTTGCAACTACATTACACTCTCAGAATATGTCAACTGTTTCAAAATCGTATTCTAAAGCATAGACGTATTGAGCACTGAACATGTGTCATTTTGTGAAAACTTTGGTTTCGGCAGTATTGTAATCCTACAAAATATAGATTGAGGCTTTTCAATTTGTGAAACAGATACAACACACACGCACGCGCATGCATGCGCACGTGAAATAAATTTTCTATTGCGGTGTTTTTAAAAGTTAAGCGTTGGGCAATAACTATTTGTTCATCATTACATGCAATAACTCCATGGTCTAAAGCAATATGATTTGGTAGCTTGCCGTCGTCCATACTTGTTACCATATAGCTGTTATTAGGTTACTTCAAATATATTGTTACTTCACCTTCCTCGACACTTTAAAGACATGACTACTCTCGTTTATCTTCACATGGCGACTGTGTATCTTATCTTCAATTTTGAGGCAAAACGACCAGTTGCTTCTGCTCGTTTTACCTCTTAGTGTGTTATATAAAAAACCTTCATCATTCGCATTCTGTGGTAGATAGGTTGTAACTAGCGCTTGAAACTGTAACCATAAACTAATGGATAAATTCATAAAAACATTATATACCAAGCATGCTTGCGTTCTAGAAACGTTGACAGTTTCCTTTCACTCCCAAATCACGTTTCTTGACTCTACCAATCGCTTCGCGACAACTTCACTGGGGATTTAAAACCATACTACTTGATGGTGATCTATCATCTTCCAGAATAACATATTCAAGTATATGTCATATATTACACTAACCCAATTAACTCCTTTATAAGACGGCCTAAGTCATACATAACCGCTGACAGCATTAATCACATGACAGCAGGTAGATTGCCTACAGGTGGAAACCTGGAAACTTTAGTAATATGATTGGCTGATAAGCCTATAACAATATGAAACTTTAGTAATATGATTGGCTGATAAGCCTATAACAATAGGAAACTTTAGTAATATGATTGGCTGATAAGCCTATAACAATAGGAAACTTTAGTAATATGATTGGCTGATAAGCCTATAACATTAGGAAACCTTATCCAATACCTACTGCACCAGTTGCACCTAGCGATAATATGATTAGTCGCCTAGCATAGTTTGTATCACAACATGTTGTCGGCTATTCTATAAATGTATCAAATATGTCGATTGATGCCTAGTGTTAACGTGATAGAAAAAAGAATAAAACTTAAACCCATTAATTTTAGATGCTATAAACGCTGATAGAATTAATAGAGTGAACTCCTCCAAAATCAAACAGGTCCTTGTGCTACCACAGACTGGCGTTGGTCAAAACCTCCTTTGAAAAGCCTACTCCAACACTGCCGGATAAATGATGCTCAGGTTATTCGATAGAGGGTTGCCAGGTATAAATCCGAACGGGCTAATCGCTAGTCGAAAGCTCGCACGACGGTAAGAGCAAAATAAAATCATTGGTGGTAATATAATGCCTCTGATGATTGCAAACATTATCCACAAAGAAGCTGCTCTATATTTATAGTATATCAACTCGTCTGACAAGTAGATTATATAACCATAATGAGCGGCATCGTAAATTGTAGCCGCTGTCGACTCGCCTTAGTAGATTCTCCATTGTCTTACCAAACAAGGAGTTGTTCATCAGCTTGTATAGGTCCTTCTCAAAGTCGCTGGTGGCAACCTTACGCAGGTCTGTGTTCATACGCAGTGTTCTAGGGGCGCTGATTGAATATAGTGGACCGCATACTTATGTTTATTGCGCAGGTTTGGCACCAGCTTCTCAACACAGCTTCCGGTGCTCCCCAATGCACCTAAGAGATCCCTCTGGTAGTCTGACAACCATTCATTCTGCACAGACATTCGCTCTGGCGCTAGTGGATATCCATTGTTATTAGCATGTAACTCTGCAGGGTATTCCAGATCACTTCGAGTACATATCAGGTTTCGTCATTGTCGGAATAGTCCTGTATTGCTTTCAGGGCAGCCAGCTGATACACCCCCTCAATCGCCCCAGTGGGTAGGGGCTGGTCTATCGCCCATCCAAGCAAATTAGCGTCAAGGTAGTGTATGTAGCTTGCTGGCTTATCC
Source organism: Urechis unicinctus (assembly GCA_034190875.2). Lineage (NCBI taxonomy): Eukaryota > Metazoa > Annelida > Polychaeta > Xenopneusta > Urechidae > Urechis > Urechis unicinctus. The sequence continues at coordinate 51,817,913 of CM067351.1, read as the reverse complement.
TGCTCAAAACCCACCACGTATTGGTTATTAGCTTTAGCGTGGCGACGCGACACCATGCCATTCCGACCGCGCAGGCCCTTCTCAATGAATAGATGTTTGTCATGGTCCGTGAGTAGCTCAAGCTCCAAATCCGTGCTCTTAAGCAGCGTGTCCCATGACAGTCCAGAGCTGGTGTAGTTGTTGGCCGGGTCCAACCAGTACTGCTTCAGACAAGTGTTGCAGAATATCCCAAACACATCTACTACGAGCAGCTCGTTCGTGCGCAGGTACAGGTCATGATAGTCGCCCATGTTTCTGCACCCAAACACGTCCAATACCTTCTGTGCATGTTTATAGTCTGCAGCAGATATGCCCTGCTCAGAGAGCTTGCTGTAGAACTCCTGGATTGGCGGCAGCGAGGCATCAAACTTATCCAAGCTCTCCATAAACTCCCTTGCATAGCAGCAGCCGGCGCTTCGTTTTATCACACTCATACTTAGCCGTCACTGCAAAGGCGTTTGGGTTGTTTGCAGAGACCAGCTTGTCTAGCGAGGCTAGGAGAAACTGTGCACTGTCAATGAAGCGTAACTGTCTGATCCATAGGAATATGTACTTCTCCATATTGTTTGGGATACAGTTGATTTGACCTTTCACCTCGCTTATGACATGCTTCAAGGGGTGGGAGTCAAAGTTCCGTAGGTTGTGGAATACCACAGGCACGGCCGTTGTCTTGGAACTCAGTCGCAGCTTCAAGTTGCCGGTGTTATTGGCTGCTCCCTGTACTTACCTGTTATATGGCAGTAGTCGCGACGGAGTCGCAGCCCAGTTCTTTTTTACCCACAAGACAATGGGTTGCTGCCTTGTGCACTCGTTTATCCTTCCGCGTCATGCGCATGGGAGCATGCTTTGACAGAACTACATTGATCTTGGGCTCTTCCTGTTGCAGTGCTCGCAATAATTTCTCCACAGTGTTGGCTCCTCTATACACATTATGGGGTTCAGTCTGACTATCTCACCTGACAACTACATAGCCGTAACCGCATTGTTCATGTTCCTCGGTCTTCTGTGTGTTGTTTTTGGAAGGATCAGGTGCAGGGCATGGAAACTTCACGGTGATAACATACGGCGATGCCAGCGGCGTGTGCCAGTTCTGGAAGGATAATATGTTCTTCCCTTCCTCAGGCATGTCACCTCGCGCCTGGAGTAGTTTATCAGTGGTATAACCATGTAGGCAACACTCACAGAAGAACTTAGCTGGCATTGCACTATGTAGCGGCAGATAGGGGCCACCTTATAATTGCTAGTAGTGGTCAATGTCAATCTACAGAGCTGTGACTGGCTCAAACTCCCTGCCGAAACCTGTATTGGTCTACTTCTCCAAGCGCTCTTGGATATTAGCATTTCTCTTGTCCATAATATCGCTAATTTCTTCTGCGCAGAGAACTCCTGCTTATTACGCAATACAGGCTCAAGTGGCACCATCGTTGGTATGCTTCATGAGTCTCACCTGCAAGGCAAACTGACACTTGATTTTGTTCAGCTCCTTAAGATCATCGGTCAAAACTTTACGCACCTGTTTATGTACGCCTCTTAAGAACATAGTAACATCCATGAAGGGATGAGACTCAGGGAAGTTCATCACCCACCCACGCAAAACGTTTTTAACAGCTCACTTAAGGCTCCTTAAGGCGTGTTGCGGGAACTGGGGCCACTTCCTGGGGCGCAACTTCCAGTGGTTTAACGTGTGGTGCGGGAGTTGGGGGTGCCACTGCTTTGCCCAAAGGAGCCAGCAGAGGCCCCATTTCTGCAGCTTTAAGTATAGCATGTGTATCTTATGGAACATGCAGTAAAATTTATTACGCTTTTCAAGAGTTTGAAGTGTAAACTAAGAGTGTGGGTAGAGTGGTCTAACCACATGAGCAGTTAAATAGTCATTTGGAGCTTTTAGTGCTTGCGTATGGTTGCTTCCGCATGGCTCAGACCGAGGCCTTCTCGCTGCGGCAATAATTTTAGCATGTATCTTATTGCATATGCGGTCAACCTTATGACACTCTTTGAGTACAACCATAGAGCGTGGATAGGGTGGTTTAAATCCGTGAGCCTTAACATAAGCGTTTTGCGTGCTCGAGTATGGTGAGTCATGTTTCCTATATAAAGATATATTTCTCTAATTGGTGAAAAGCATCAGCAGAGCACAAAGGTTGTTTCCTATACAGATCTATATCTCTAAAAGGGAATATTGTTACCAATGAAAAGCAGAGTGCAAAGGTTATATTTTTATCCAGCGAGAAATCCCAATTCTACAGCAGGACGTTTATTGACAGTGGGGAAGCCCAGTTCTATTTTTAGGCAGTGTCGCCGGTAAAGACTGGTGAGTCAGGCTGTTGTGCAGCGGCCTTTTTTGGTTGGTAAGCAAGCCTGTGGTCGATCTTATCGAACCCACAATCCATGCACACTCCTAGTTCATTTCTTTTACCTTTCTGACAAACCGTACCAAGACGAATAACGACACCGTGTTTCATCTTAAATCTGTATAAGTTGCAAAACTCTTGTGTACAGGGCCTGTTACAAAGGTCTTTCTTCCCGAGCAATAATCAAGGGCACTTGTTTGCAAATACTACTATTCTCTGTTTCCTGTATAATATATAATGTCTACCTGAGAATACCGTCTGGCGGCAGCTGGGTATCGGATGGCATCACCAGTAGCTCCTCCATTACAAAGCCATAGAGTGGTCCATATAACAAACAGCATAGTACTGGTACACCATGTTTAGTGACAGAGCGCCCAACTCAATAGACATTGAGTGACCACACAGGGTCAGTGGCACAACGACGGTGGTCCTGCTCCAACTCACCAGGATGGTAGAGGTAGCAAACGCCAACACTAGAGTGAAGCTTTTTCTCTTTGAGACCTACCAATCGCCCTGGGACCGCGAAAGAAGGCTTTTGTGCAACTTGTTTTGCCTTTATAGCTTCTTTAGGTATTTTTGACCATCTTGGGGCACGTAGAAGTCTGAAAGCTTGGGCTCAGAGTCCAGTGGGTCGACCGATTTACCTCTATTCGATAGTGCTCATGCATAGCCTCGCCAACATCCCGGAAAGTATGCTCGGCATGTCACTTGGGCAAAGCTGCTCATTGATGAAGTCTAATCGCTCAGTTGGCTTCTTAGCCCATGCTGCCTGTGCAGACTAAAGCTGCTCAATTGCCATATCATGGCGCATACGTTCCGCGTCCACTTGGCTGCTTCGTAACTTAGAGAATAAAATAATGCCCCATGCGAATGAGACGTAGACAAGGGCACCTATATCAAGTAGCGCAATTGAAGCCATTATTTCAGCATATAACTTGGTATAATCCTTTGTGGTCATGGCTAATGCTACTTCGGCGACAGCCATGGCCAGGTCGCGTGGCGTGAAGTCAAGTTTGGGGATTGCCCCACCAAGAGCCATCTTGCCGAGGTTGGCGTAGCCTATTGATATACCCGAAACAACTGCACCGTTGTACAGTGCGTTGACGAGCATTTTTCTATCAGCACTTGGCGTTGTCATGTTGATAAACTTAATCCATATGAAAGGGATCCTTTAATTGTATGTACTGACTTTTATGAACAACAGCAGCAACCTGTTTAGGCTTCAACCTGTTTAGGCTGCAAACAAAAACCAGCGGGACCCAGCCCACTATGCTAGTCCAAACAACCCAATGCCAGAGTCCTCCGGACTCCCAAGGCGATTGGCACCATTCCGGAGGATTTTGTGCCACAGCCTCTAGCGCGACTCACACGTGTAAACCTCACGGAGCTCTCTCAGGAGCTTCTTCTGATTGGCTTTTCGAGCAGCAGCACCCTTCCGCCCCCAGCAACTCTTTTAGCGTTTTTTACCGACTCACTGGTCACCCTCTCCACTGACGTTGGCTCCACTGACGTTGGCTCCACTGACGTTGGCTCCATTGACGTTGGCTCTACTGACGTTGGCTCTTCTGACGTTGGCTCTTCTGACGTTGGCTCTTCTGACCCACTGACGTTGGCTCTTCTGACGTTGGCTCCACTGACGTTGGCTCCACTGACGTTGGCTCCACTGACGTTGGCTCCACTGACGTTGGCTCCACTGACGTTGGCTCCACTGACGTTGGCTCCACTGACGTTGGCTCCACTGACGTTGGCTCCACTGACGTTGGCTCCACTGACGTTGGCTCCACTGACGTTGGCTCCACTGACGTTGGCTCCACTGACGTTGGCTCCACTGACGTTGGCTCCACTGACGTTGGCTCCACTGACGTTGGCTCCACTGACGTTGGCTCCACTGACGTTGGCTCCACTGACGTTGGCTCCACTGACGTTGGCTCCACTGACGTTGGCTCCACTGACGTTGGCTCCACTGACGTTGGCTCCACTGACGTTGGCTCCACTGACGTTGGCTCCACTGACGTTGGCTCCACTGACGTTGGCTCCACTGACGTTGGCTCCACTGACGTTGGCTCCACTGACGTTGGCTCCACTGACGTTGGCTCCACTGACGTTGGCTCCACTGACGTTGGCTCCACTGACGTTGGCTCCACTGACGTTGGCTCCACTGACGTTGGCTCCACTGACGTTGGCTCCACTGACGTTGGCTCCACTGACGTTGGCTCCACTGACGTTGGCTCCACTGACGTTGGCTCCACTGACGTTGGCTCCACTGACGTTGGCTCCACTGACGTTGGCTCCACTGACGTTGGCTCCACTGACGTTGGCTCCACTGACGTTGGCTCCACTGACGTTGGCTCCACTGACGTTGGCTCCACTGACGTTGGCTCCACTGACGTTGGCTCCACTGACGTTGGCTCCACTGACGTTGGCTCCACTGACGTTGGCTCCACTGACGTTGGCTCCACTGACGTTGGCTCCACTGACGTTGGCTCCACTGACGTTGGCTCCACTGACGTTGGCTCCACTGACGTTGGCTCCACTGACGTTGGCTCCACTGACGTTGGCTCCACTGACGTTGGCTCCACTGACGTTGGCTCCACTGACGTTGGCTCCACTGACGTTGGCTCCACTGACGTTGGCTCCACTGACGTTGGCTCCACTGACGTTGGCTCCACTGACGTTGGCTCCACTGACGTTGGCTCCACTGACGTTGGCTCCACTGACGTTGGCTCCACTGACGTTGGCTCCACTGACGTTGGCTCCACTGACGTTGGCTCCACTGACGTTGGCTCCACTGACGTTGGCTCCACTGACGTTGGCTCCACTGACGTTGGCTCCACTGACGTTGGCTCCACTGACGTTGGCTCCACTGACGTTGGCTCCACTGACGTTGGCTCCACTGACGTTGGCTCCACTGACGTTGGCTCCACTGACGTTGGCTCCACTGACGTTGGCTCCACTGACGTTGGCTCCACTGACGTTGGCTCCACTGACGTTGGCTCCACTGACGTTGGCTCCACTGACGTTGGCTCCACTGACGTTGGCTCCACTGACGTTGGCTCCACTGACGTTGGCTCCACTGACGTTGGCTCCACTGACGTTGGCTCCACTGACGTTGGCTCCACTGACGTTGGCTCCACTGACGTTGGCTCCACTGACGTTGGCTCCACTGACGTTGGCTCCACTGACGTTGGCTCCACTGACGTTGGCTCCACTGACGTTGGCTCCACTGACGTTGGCTCCACTGACGTTGGCTCCACTGACGTTGGCTCCACTGACGTTGGCTCCACTGACGTTGGCTCCACTGACGTTGGCTCCACTGACGTTGGCTCCACTGACGTTGGCTCCACTGACGTTGGCTCCACTGACGTTGGCTCCACTGACGTTGGCTCCACTGACGTTGGCTCCACTGACGTTGGCTCCACTGACGTTGGCTCCACTGACGTTGGCTCCACTGACGTTGGCTCCACTGACGTTGGCTCCACTGACGTTGGCTCCACTGACGTTGGCTCCACTGACGTTGGCTCCACTGACGTTGGCTCCACTGACGTTGGCTCCACTGACGTTGGCTCCACTGACGTTGGCTCCACTGACGTTGGCTCCACTGACGTTGGCTCCACTGACGTTGGCTCCACTGACGTTGGCTCCACTGACGTTGGCTCCACTGACGTTGGCTCCACTGACGTTGGCTCCACTGACGTTGGCTCCACTGACGTTGGCTCCACTGACGTTGGCTCCACTGACGTTGGCTCCACTGACGTTGGCTCCACTGACGTTGGCTCCACTGACGTTGGCTCCACTGACGTTGGCTCCACTGACGTTGGCTCCACTGACGTTGGCTCCACTGACGTTGGCTCCACTGACGTTGGCTCCACTGACGTTGGCTCCACTGACGTTGGCTCCACTGACGTTGGCTCCACTGACGTTGGCTCCACTGACGTTGGCTCCACTGACGTTGGCTCCACTGACGTTGGCTCCACTGACGTTGGCTCCACTGACGTTGGCTCCACTGACGTTGGCTCCACTGACGTTGGCTCCACTGACGTTGGCTCCACTGACGTTGGCTCCACTGACGTTGGCTCCACTGACGTTGGCTCCACTGACGTGGTGTAGTGTAGATGAGGAGTGGTGCGCCAGAACCGCTACTCTCTACACTACTTAGTCGGCAGCCCACATATACTCTGCGAGGCCACCACAAAACCAGGATCACACCGGATGTGTTGTACTTCGTACTTGAGCGTGTTTAATTGTAATATGTAGTCTCTGCACGTCTGCCCTTTCATTGGTTGTACCATGGGATGGTGAGGGGCGCGTCGACTGACTAAACTTTATTGTTTTCATGACACAAGTAAGTAGTTTGATGACTGTTGCCATAATGCAAACATAAGATTCATCGGTGGCATATAGTGTTGTCACCGCAAACATGCTGGATCTTGATTGACGAAATCGTACCGTATGTGACAGAGAAGGAGGCAATCTGAAGTGTCCATGAAATGTAACACCCGAACAGTATACACGGTCATTAAACACATGGTAATTAAACACATGGTCATTAATCACATGATTTTTAAAAACATGGTCATCAAACACATTTAATATACGGTCAGATAGTCGATAATATATGGCTGTTGAGCCATGGTCGTTGATATATTGTTGTTGACGTAAGGACGCGAACTTATAGTCGTCAACACATGGCTATTAACGTGGTCTTTAACACGTGGTAAAAGTGCGGAGATTTTACAGCACCAGTTTGAGGTTATTTATTCTTGGCTTCTTGTTTTCTTGCACTGTCTGACCCTACCGAAACCGAGAATGAGCGACTTCCAAAACTCCATTTGAAACACTTTCGCTTTCCAGGTTTTAAGCAGGAAGTCCTTGTATTTCATAAACAGATAGAAACTGAGGTCGACGTTTGGCTCGCGAGCTAGTGTTTCGCTCTTCCTTTAGCTCGAGAGGAATCACATATAAGGTGAGTTGCAAACCTCAACAGTTTTCCTTTGTAATTAATTGCCTCCTCGTAAAGCTAATGCCACCAGGGTCTAGGTGTCACTTGTAGTGTCAACGATAGTTGGAATCTCCTAGATCTAATCACTACGTCTAGAAGCAAATAAGTGCAGTGTGGCATATGTCTTGTGCTAGTTAGGCCTGATACCATCTATGTGTGGTGCCACCTGGAAACTATTCCCGCCTATAGTTGTAGCACATGGCAGTTTACACTTGATCGGTAAATTGTGGCCGTTAGCACATGATAGTTTTCACATGGTCGATAACATGTGACCGTTAGCACATGATAGTTTACACATAGTCGATAACATGTTACCGTTAACACATGGCAGTTAACACATGGTCGATAAGATGTGACCGTTAACACACGATAGTTTACACATGGTCGATAAGATGTGGCCGTTAGCACATCGCAGCATACACATGGTCGATAACATGCAACCATAAACACATGGTAGTTTACACAACATCAATAACGCTAGACCGTTAATGCATGGCAGTTAACACGTGGTCGATAACATATATTCATTAACACATGGCAGGTTACATATGTTAGATAATAAGAGGCCGTTAACGCATAGCAGTTTGTCCATGATCGATAGCATCTGGTAGTTTACACATGGTTCATTAAACATGGACATGAACAATAACGGTTTTGCTATTAGTCGATAATATATTGCCGTTAACACATAGCTACAAGGTTAAGTAGTCCATTGGTCTTGTGGCACATTTGTGCAGTGCCAACATATTATAGTGGCACTTGGGTTGATATCTACCAACATCTGATGCCACTTTAGTATTATGCCATCTTTGTTTAGTGCAATTTTGATACAATGGCACCTAGGGATAGTGTTACCATGAAACAGTGACACGTAGGTTTCATGGCTCTTTTGTACAGTGCACGTACGTTTAGTGCCACCCTTGTACCATAGCACGTAGCTTTAAATCATCCTTAGTATAATTAAACAGTGATTAAGGGCCAACAAGGTCTAGTGCTGCCGAGGTAAAATTACACCAAGGTTTAGTGCCACCAAGATCTAGTGGCACATTTGTTTAATGCTACAATTGTATGGTGGTACCACCGGATTGTGGCACATTGGTATTATGGCATATATATTAAGTACCACCTTTGTACAGTAGTACCGAGGTTTAGCGCCACCTTGGTGTAATGCCACCTTGTTTACCCGCTAAGCTTTGAAGCTGGGTGCGTGTTGCGCGAGTGCGGCTGCTGAAGGTGCCTAGCAGCGCTGCTAGGTCTTGCAATTTGCGCTGTGGGAGAGACAACATCATTGAATTGGTATTTATGTCCACCCCTAAGAAGGTCAAAGTTTGCGAAGGCCCGTTAACTTTCGACCAGTTAATTTTGAAATTCAATTTGCGCAATAAGGCTATTAAGGTACTCAGGGCGCTTTTACATTCCGAAAAGGACTTTTCTATGATCAAGAAATCGTCAAGGTACACGACGATACCATGAAAGCCGCGTGATGCCATCATGCGCCGTACACTTTGAGTTAGCGAGTTGAAAATGAAAGGGCTTTTTGACGCGCCAAAGGGAAGACGAGTATCAGTCAAATATACAGGTCCCGGCTGATGATGAAATTGCCATTTTAGACCCGTAGCTGAGTAGTTACTCGGGTGGATGCGGACCGATCGGTAGGCGTTAGAGAGATCTACTTTTGCAATAAACGCATTTGGGCTTAACAATTTAGTAGCATTATCCAGGGTTTGGTAACTAAACTTGTCATTGGTTGCGTAATCATTGACTGTGTGGTTGACTGGGCGGCTGCAGTCGTGTATGAGTCGTACCTTTTTGCTGTCTGCTTTAGGTATGGCGCCTATTGCACTGACTATCGTCGGTTTAGAGGCAGCTTCAATGTAGTGGCCTTCAGCAAGTTCTGATAATAGTTGCGACTCGACCTTTTCGCGAGAATCTTTCGAGGTAGCTGATGAGTAATTTTTTGTTTCTACATCAACTAAGCGGTGGTTTGTGTCTATAATGTGAAACCCATCTTTGATGCCTGTTAGCAGGAATTCCCGGTCAGGATCGGACTCGAGTTCGCGAGCCCAGATAGCGTAGCTGTCAGAGATAGAGTTAGTAAGGCGGGTTTGGGAGGGGGTGGGTGGGGGTGGGAGGAGGATGTGGTGTGTCCCTGGTGCTGCTCCTCTGGCCTACGCAGAGGTGTGGGATATTTTGGGGTGCTTCTTGAAGCATTCGGAACATACATGTGAGAAGCGACACCCTGCCCCAAATTTGCTTTTTGCCCGGTTATAGTTGAGGCACACTTCCACTTTAGTTGCGGGATCGGTGGGAATGCTTGACACGGGATGAGGACGCTTTGGGAAGGGTGCGGTATGGGTTTTCTCCCTCAAAATGATCTGGTTTAGATGGGTGCAATCTGCTCCCCAGTCGAATTTAATGTGAGACTGGAGCTCACGGTATTGCTTGTCGTACTGAAGTACGGAGGTCCAAGCATACCTCTCTGCCAATTGTGCAATTTTTACCGTGTAACCAAGATAATTGGCAACCCCCGACCCTTTTAATACCTCATCCTTAATGAGTTGATACAGAATTCGGCAATTAGCGGCACACCATTGATGGGGAGTGATGGATTCCAGCTTCGGCTTTTTGGGACCGGCTTCATAAAACACCCTCCCCTCGGAACCCGGCAGGACAACCGTATCCCGCTGGCACAGCACCCCAGGAACAAAATCACATATGTCATGAAATGAATTTGGAGCCTGCTTACCTCCGCACGCCAAGAAGAGGCGCGCATCGTGTGAGGGTGGTGTTGCTTGCGTCTGGTCATCATGGGGTTGGTCCTCGCTGGCTCCGTTGATAAGGTCATGAAGGAGCGTTTGGGTGAGGTCAACTGGTTTTGAGGCCACTCTATCTGTACTTATAATGTCCCGAAGAGTCATTTCGTCTGCAAGTGGCAGGTTAAGTCTAGGTAGGTCGGAGGGCCGTAGCCTACAAATCTGCTGCACAGAGCGGAAGCCCTCCGACCACAGACGGTCGATGACGGGGTCGGGAAGGTTGTTTCGTTGTCCCCATAGTGTCAGTGCGTCCATGGAGGTGTCTTCACCGGTAGAATATCCGGATCGCGGTTGTGGTGGTTGCGTTAAGTCCCCCGGGAGCCTCGCCTGTGCCTGAGAGGCAGATTGGGATGACTCGGGAATATGAGGGGTAAGCTGCGGTGGTTGCGGGGTCGGCGCGAAATTGTCACCGAGGCGCCTAGGTGCAGGGGGGTCTCGTCTCCTGGCAGATTCCTTCGGTCTTGCCTCCGCGTTGAGCACCTCTAAAGGGGGCGCTAAAGCCACAGATGTGGCGTACGGTTCAACCATAGGCGGTAGATAGGACAGAAGTCCCGATAGTGGGGGGTGGTGTCGACCGCAGATTTCTCCATCCTCCAAGAGTTGTGGACAGATTCACAGCGTCGCAAAGTTCTTAGTTGCAATTGCTGCTGTCGCTGCTGCTGTTGTGTGCTGGGCTGTCGTCTTGGAGAGGAAGATAAGCAGGTACCCAAATTCACGACTTTTATACCTGTCCGCAGAGGTGCCGTGCCAAACGGGACCAGTGATTCCCCCCAGATGCGACAAGGAGGGATTTCAAATTGCCTACCCCTCCAGCCCAAGCCGGTAACCATCCATCCCCAAGAGAATTGCCAAATTGCTGACAGCACCTTGACATAATCAAAGTTGCCCAGTGATAACGTCGTCGAGCGTGGGAACGGCGTGAGAATCCCATGCACAATTGACAGAGGTACGGTTTGCCGGACCATGAACAGGGCGCCTCAAGTGGGAATGTATACACAGGTGCAGAGGGGGGAGGCATGTATCTTCCCATTTAACTCAATTTCATAATAATGAAATACCATAAATAGGTCTGGTGCCACCTTGGTATAATGACACCTAGATTTAGTGCCACTTGGACTACCTTGGTTAAGTACCAACTACGTTGAGTACTATATATATATATATGTTGTGCCACCTGGTTATAGTGAAACCTGGGTTAAGTTCCATCAAAGTATAATGCTAGCTTGGTTTCACGCTAATCCGAGTGCAGTCGACTTGGGATATATACAGGTTAATCTATTGTTGTCTAATTTGTACAGTTAGTCAAGTTGAGTGCAATAGTTTTACTATATATATGATTACAGCAGATATATTCTTTGTGTTTATTTACTTTTTAAATGTAAAATGCGTTTCAAGGGAAACTCTGTTATCGCTAGCATATCAGCCGATTTGTAGCGCGAGTGTCGACACAACGCATAGATATATAAAAGATCCGGGATCGATTCCGCCTTAGACAATGTCCCCTAGTCCCTAGGCTACGGGCCCTGTTTACATGTCAATACGGCATCCCAGGTTTGGTATGCTCCAATCAGAAGCCGTGCCTCACGGTCACTCTCGGACACTTTTTAATCATTGTCTCTTATTGGTCAGTGTCACATTTGCCGAAGATTCGGCGCCATATTTGTTTTGGTACGCTTCGTTTTACACCTCTATTCACCAGAAGTATATTCTCTTGCTTAACATGGAAATGATTCCATCGGAAGCCCTCGATTACGCGCAACAGTTACATGGCGTGGTATTGAAAGACTTGTTCGCTCGGCTGCTTGACTGTTTTGTGAATGCGCCTGCTAGGGCGGGGAAACATTTTGCTATACGTTGTTTGCTACTGCCCTCGATGCAATGCTTGGAATGAGTCAGGGTTCGACACTAAAGGTTGTCCGCTTGCCGGGACAAGTGATTTGTCATGTTGGACAAGTGACTTGCCAAGTCAACTTGTCCAACCGCACGAGTGTTTTTGCATGAGCCGGGCATGCATTCTACAACACCCCGATTTGTTGTTTCACGCTGAGCGGCCCCGTTACTCACACGGTCGGCGAGAGAAGGAGACACTTCTGGTCTCTATAACTGACTGTATTACGTAAACATACTATCATGCAGCTAAGCGATTAAAGCGCTTGTTGTGGTGCCAATTTGAACTTTTGAGACGCCCCATATTTCCAAAAGACATTCAGTGTGTTCTCATTGGTCGCAGACCACAACAATGTACATGACGTCACATAAAATCGAGGGTGCGTGTCACAAGCCAGTTTCACTTGCCAGACGCGCGAAACTAAGGTCAATCCGGGTCACAACCTTTGCGTTGATTGGTCACGAAGATTTACGAACGTGTCTAATGAATATTCGGACGCATCAATTTTAGACATTGTCTTGTCATAGACCCTAGGGCGAGAAGCGTAGCGGAACCCCTGGAGTCTGGGACGCAGACTAGTTCTGCCTCATCGCGGGACGATTTTGTTATGTGACGTTACAGTATCTCCGTTGATGGATAAATTCAACCCCCAACCCAAACCCCGAATGATACACATACGTATGTACTTGTCTGAACGCTAGCACAGCGATGTTGCATTATGATACAAAAGCCTCCCGCATGAGATGTGATGCCAAATGGCATGCCTGATGATTTGGGCTTTGTGCCGGATAGAAACATTGGTGGTGTAGTGTGGGAGTCATATGTGCTGATATAGGAATCACTCATTACATTTGTTCCATGTGTGGCCAGATGACATGCACCAGAGTAGGTCATGACAGCTAATATATTGTAATATTGCTAATTTCAGGCTCAAGGAGCAGTGTATCGAACTGGTGCTTCAGGCTTTACCTAATATCGGTAATCATTTGTCTGATAAAATCCCGCACTGGCTAGCTTGCACTGCAAATGATTTTGTTATCATAAATGTTTCTAACAGATTGTGCGTAGCCAACAGCCAGGTCACAGAAGATTCAATATGTGACCAGAAATACAACCTGACACTATTTTCCCTCTCCTTAGTATAAATTGACGGTGCATATTCATCAGATATGGATGGGGAGACTGGCAGTGGTCGAGTCGCTGATTTGTCCAGGGATTCCGGGAATCCTTGTGCCAACATCCTGTTATCTGACTATGACTGTCCAATGCCATTCTGCACTTGTAACAAAGAACTGCTGCCAAGAACAACCACAGCAAACGAGGATAGGGTGCTGAAGGAACCTGAGGGACAACTGTCATGTCGCAAAAAGCTACAAGACCAGTCAGACAGTTCCGGACATTCGTCTGTTGGGAGAAGGATTGTCAGGACAATCAAAGACAGGGTACAAATGGAATTCAGTCATATCATTAAACCGATTCAAATTCCAAAGTACATAGATTATTTGGCGGACAAAACATACGATTTTGATGTGGTTAAAGTCATACATATCACAGAAGGTGACAACCACCATTTGGGTAGCACCTGGGTGCTTCTGAAATTTAGAGGTGAAATATATGCTAATAACTTCATGGAGGATATTTCCAAGGTGGAGCACGATCCGCCGGTCAATATATCACATCATTTGGAGTATGATTCGTCCTCAGCAGAAATACTGACGCTTCAGCAAAGCATATGGAGAACAATGTCAAATCAAATTCAACAACCTTTGTCCTTACACCAGCGCAAGATTGACAACATCAACGAGCAGATCCGTCAGATACAGGATGAAATGTCAAGACGAAATACCATTGAGGATTACCAATTCGGTATTAAACCCCATCAAAGTAAACTAGGCGAGGCAGAACAGTCTTTGGAGGAGTTTGGCAAGTTTCTTGTAGACTGCAGAAAGAAGTTAGACATTGTTGCATCGATGAATGATAAATCAGGATTCTTCAATCAAATTCTAGCTGATTTCAAAGTCGAATTGAAACAATTTTCGTCTTGCCTACCAATATATGCCCGTAAATCAGACATAAAAGACACTGTATTAGGTAACCAGGTGTGTGTTATTCTGGGCGAGACAGGGTCTGGTAAAAGCACTCAAATGGTGCAATATTTGTTAAAAGCAGGACTTTCCAAGACTGGCAAAATTGTTTGTACCCAGCCACGAAAAATTGCAGCCACAAGTCTAGCTTTGCATGTGGCTCATGAATTAGGATCAAATGACATGGTAGTTGGGTATGAGTTGGGCCGAGATAAATTGAAGAACTCGGATACCTGCATCCTATATGTAACTGACCACCTTCTATTGCAACGATCCGTTCATGACCCACTTTTCAGTGAATATTCATGCATTATAATCGATGAAGCACACGAGAGAAGTCTGCAAACTGACTTACTGTTGGCAATGATCAAACGATGTCTTCCAAAGCGACCAGACCTCCGACTTATTATTACATCTGCGACCATAGATCCTGACGTGTTTGTCAAGTATTTTGGTGGATGCCCTGTTCTAAAAGTATCTGGACGAGCCTTTCCGGTTGATGTTGAATATCTTAGTGAGCCCATTGACACGGACTTTGTCAAAGCAGCTGTGCAGAAAGTGGTGCACATTCACCAAAACGAACCACCTGGAGACATTCTGGTGTTCTTGACTTCTGGACAGGATACAGAACGTGCCATGAAGATGATACCTACCTGTGACTCGACATTCGCTTGCCAACTTCACGGACGGCTTCAGCCTGCCGAACAAAAACTGGCATTTGATCCTGCACCTGAAGGGAAAAGGAAAATAATTTTTGCTACTAACTGTGCAGAAACATCCATAACAATAGCTGGGATCAAATACGTCGTGGATACAGGTATGGTAAAAGCAAGTAAATTTGACCACAATCGAAAGATAAATGTGTTGGAAGTTGGGAAAGTGTCCAAGAGCTCAGCAGATCAGAGAAAAGGAAGAGCTGGGCGAATAGAAAGTGGCAAATGTTTTCGTTTGTACACAAAGGATGAATTTGATAAGATGGACAAAAACACTCAACCAGAAATCATGCGAATACATCTTGGCATGGGACTTTTGCAGTTGATCCATTTGGATGTTTGTGACTACAACGAATTTGATTTTGTCCAAAGCCCTTCCCCACAAGCACTAATAAATTCCATGAGAGAATTAGAAGAACTTGGGGCCTGTAAAGAAGGAAAACTGACTTACCTTGGGACGCAAATGGCCAAGTTATCAATAGAGCCACATTTGGCCAAGTTGCTATTGCTGGGCCTAAAGCATGGTGTTGGGTATGAATGCCTAATCATAGCAGGTTTTGGAACCATGTCTGGCAGCGTATTTTACAGGGTTGGTGATGAAAAGAAGAAGATAGAAGCTGATATGAGCAAGCTGAAATATAGTGAAGAGGATGGTGATATGCTGACGCTATTGGCAGTCTACAAGGAATGGAGTAAGGTTTCCCCACGACGCAGGTCTAACTGGTGTGTGACAAACAGCATCAATGGAAAGGCAATGCGTCTGGTGCAAGATTCCATGGATGAAATTGAATGTACCTTGGCGAGAGAGCTCAAGGTCAAAATACCCCACACGTTTTGCTCAGAAGCAGATTGCACAGAACAAATCAAGTGTATAATTTTTCACTCATTTTCGGGCAATCTGTGCTACTTCAGAGGACATAAGATCTCTGGTTACATGAATGCGATATCCCTTGAACAGGACCTGTTTGTGCATCCATCTTCTTCTACCCTGTGCTGCGGGACATTGCCAACATGGCTTGTCTATACAACACTACAGACCACATCTAGGTCGTTCATGCTTAATGTCACTACAGTCCCTGACGACTGGGTCAGACATTGGATTGATAGAAATCTGCTTGCAATTAATGAGAATAAGCTAGATGAATGCACAGTTCAGCTCACCCAGATAGACCGGATTGGTCCAATGTGTTTAGAAAAGATTGTTGGGCACAAATTCCAGAGGCTAAACAAAATGAGAGATGATTTTCAAATGGATCAGAAGAGAAAAGTAATTACTGAAGTGTCCCGCGAAGAAGGTATCATTCGAATATGGACACACTCGTCAGTACAGCCACTCATCCGTCAAAACATAACAGATATGCTTGCTGAAGCGAGGCAGGTTTTTCGTGAGCAGAGAATAGACATACCATTTGCCAGTGGGTGTTCATACAAGGCCATATTAGGTCGGGGTGGGCTTATTCATGAGATTTTGTACCCTGACGAATACTCAACAACATTCTCCATCCAGAACGTCCCTGAGAAATTCACAGCGTCAGAGATTATGAAACATCTCTCCGGCGTCATCACTGACCAACTATTTCCTATCAAGAATGGAAGCTGTCGAGGGGAATGGGGCAAAGTAATAGTTGCCAGTGCCATGTCTGTGGCTGAAATGCAGAGGAAAACATCAAGTTTGCCTTTCCTTGTTAAATCTTTAAATGATACTCCGAAGAAGCGTCCTGAAAAAAAATTGTTCGATCTCTGTAACTTGGATTAGACGACCCCGTATTCCATTCTGCATCGTTGACTTGACGCCTGGGGCAAGCGGGGTTGCTCTGGCTAATGCAATAAAGGAAATACATTTTCCTTCACTTTGTAGATCTGCCGGAATCTTCGCATGTGCCAGTCAGAAAAATCCACATGATCAATCAGTAGAAGTCAGTCCAGAACAGTTAAAAGTGAATGGAATCCCAACAGATTTGCCTGAAAAAAGAAATACTCAAAATACTCAGTGATGTGATCCGAGGTCCACAAAACGAAGAGGTCATCGCTAAAGTTAATTTTCTGCGGAAAAAAATTCCACCTGAAACTGACAATTATTTGCAAACTCTTGAGGAAAACATAGGTACCATTCTTACAAATGGCGGTATATCAATGGGGAAAGATGAAGTAAAAGTTGTTGTAGTGAAACCAGGACCAAACAGCAGGGACTACAAAGCTTTCGTGAACTGCATAGATGCATCAATAGGTGAGAAAGCTGCTTCTATTCTTAGCCACTCAACTCTAAATGGCCAAGTTTTAAACATCAGCCAGTTCCAATTGAACATGAAGATTGCAAAATACATTCATAAGTTTATTCAGTCTGATCTCGCCACAGTACTGAAAGGAGTCGATGTGATTGAAAAAGACCTCACAAATGCTGTCGGCATTACCATGCGGTTTGGCTCAGGTGATGGAATTGACAATATCAAGAAGAATATTCAAAAGTTAACTCAAGGCACACGTATTGAGACTACCGTGCCGATTTCATTCGTCTCTCGTCAGAAAACCGAGGTTTTCTGGCTTCACTCCGAGCAAAAAGAAACGTATTGGCCAAGCCAGATTACCGCCTTGCAGTTATTCTCCTTTTTGGGCAAGAAGATGACATCGCTCAAGCAAGAGCTGACATTGAATTGCATCTCCAGGAGAAAATTGGTACTTTGACAAAAGAATTCTCAATGCAGAAATATTCCAAAGGATCAATGAAAAAACTGGTATGCCATTACAAGCCAGATTTAAGTGCTCTGAAATCCGAATCTGGAGTAACGTTCTTACAGTTGGACCTACGAAGGCACACATTGAAGGCAGATGGCAGTGAGGAAGCGCTTGGAAAGTTGGACAGAGTCCTCACTGACTTGCTGGGTGCTGCAGACATGGATGATAGGGAGCTGGGTGAGGATGATTGTCCTGTCTGTTTTACTCAGGTAGACAACACCTTCGTGATCATGGAACTTTGTGGACATAAATACTGCAAAGATTGTGCCAGGCTCATGCTGCACTCATCTATGAACGACAGATCCTTCCCTATCAAATGTGTGACTGAAGAATGCGACCACGAACTAGCCTTGTGTGACATGATGAAGATCCTTGGAGATTCACATATCGATCTTCAACCCCTTTTAGCGTCTTCGCTTGCTAACATGTTGGCCGGGAACGTGGAGGAGTTGAAGCCATGTATTACTCCTGATTGCCTGGGTATATACCGATGTCAACAGGGACCGAAATTCACCTGTGTAGAATGTGGTGTCAGTGTATGCACCAATTGTCACACGGAATATCATAGCGGTAAACCATGTCATAACGCTGCTGCTGTCAAAGAAGAGTGGATTAGCGGTGATCCGGAAAACCGCGCTGCATGCCCGGGCTGTGATTCGTATATTGAAAAAGATGGCGGCTGCCAGCGGGTCACATGTTCATTTTGCAAGATCTCTATCTGCTGGAGATGCAAAGCTGCTTTTCCCACATCAACACTTTGCTATGATCATTTGTCCAGAGAGCACGGTGGATACTTTTGAAAAATAACACGTCGAAGGAGAAGAAATCTTTTCATATCTATACCGGGATCATTCGCTGATTTACTGGACAGAACTCCAACAAAAGAACCCAGTTTGAAAGTCTCACTTATTGGAGACCTGACTTCTAATCTTGGTTGTTTGACCTAAATGTGTAATAAGGGTTATTTTATTCAAACATTTATTATCCAGGTTTACTGTTATATACATGTTACAATGACGGTAACGTGTTGTGATCCACTAAGCACAATAGCGATGAGTCGCCGAAAACTAACCTATGGTAAGACTGTCAAGTTAACTAATTTGATTGGCCATGTAGATATATTCAATGTTGATACTTTGTAACTATAATTTTACACTCGACCGGTAAAGCTGAATTGGTTGGTGCATTGTGTTGATATGTCATTGTTTGAGATATGTTTGTATTCACTGATCGTCTCTGCATAAACAATATACAATATATGACTGCATTTTCGAAATATATGCTATGTGTCATGGTGTTCTTGAATTAAATACCATGTACCGCAGTGTTTTTTCACCATTAAGAGTTTTTACCAAGAATGACGGATTATGCCTTGGCTCGAGTCTTAATGAGATTATTATGATTACAATTGTCTTTTGGCGAACCATACACCGTCATACAGGTTCTATGTTTAGAGTGTTGACAGTTAAGTGTTAAATGAACAGTCATTCCTCAGCTATGAACACATTTGCAACATGGCACCGAACAATACAAAGGCCTGCTATCTAACATGAAGCTGCCAGAAATGTCCCTGTGGATTATGGAAGCGTCCCGTTAGGAGTCGGTTTTAATTAACAATAGATCATTACATTTTAATGGGTCAAGAATGAATGTGTCTGACTAGTCCGTTATGATTGTTGTCATAGCGATCACACCGTTAATTGTCATCATAATGAATAGCGTCATAGTGAGAGATGTCTACATGAACACTGGCTAACCATCTTCATCCTTACGATAAACGTCATGATCATCCCCACCTGATGATCATAGTCGCAACAGCTACCGTTATGATGGCTGATTAAGTTTCGTCCTTTGATCAACGAGTATATAGCTACGCTTGGAGCGCTCACTCAAGCTGTCCTCCCAAGGAAATAGGTGAAGACACCACCTGTGAACGGAAGCGTTTTGTCATAGCGTCTTGTCGAAGCGTCTCTTAAACCACGTGGAATTCTCTGTTTAAGTTGGAGCGTGGTCGCCTCTACCAATCAGATGACTCCATATCTTTATCAGACGCCGAGCTTTGACACGTTGAATCAACAATCCCATACGCTCTTAGTATCGTCGCCTAATGACAGGGTGTATTTTGGGACATTTCATAATCACCACACAGCTTAGCGTAGCTCTAAACTCTCTGCTCGAGACCTTCACATGTCCCTGACAAGTCAACACGTATTGATGTCTACCCCAGGGCAGTCCTCTTGCTCTAGACAATTATTGACAAAAACACCATTTATATCGCGGACATGAAAGATTGAGATTCGTAAACTGTACGGACGCTGTGAGAGGCGAACTGTTTTTTATAGATGGACCCCACACCGGGATATTTATCAAGATGACATTTAATAAATAGTGTACTTTGCTATTTTTAAGCCCATTGTTCGATCTGTATTTGTAGCGGAAAGACTCTGCATCTGCAAAGCGACATATACCGCTTCCATCAATCGCAGAGTCGTCAGCCCAGTATTCCCATGCGCTGTTGTTCGTGTCACGTAGCGCCACCTCACGATTGCAGTGTGTTGTAATTAGGGAAGCGATCACCGCAAGGCCACTCGAAGTTAGTCCTGTTAGCGTAGCTATAAACTCTTTGGTTTGATTCCGATACGCATAAATCCAGAAGAATATTAAGATCTACGCATTAAAATAGAAACCATCACTTGGTTTAAATCAAAATGCTGTACGCTGTTTCGAGCATTATGTCAATTTGAAACGATGTCCAGGACAATAACTGATATCAGATCAAGCACTTCACCAGTCTCTAGGTTTTATCTGTGGCACCGATTAAATATTGATTACAAATATAATACGGGCAGCAGAGACTCGGCAAATTAATCCTGTGATAAACGCAAAAGGTTTATTATTGCCTTGTACATTAAGCAGCCAACATTGCAATAAAATGAATATTATTTAGTTCAGCGCTGTAGCTCAATATGTACACGAACGTAGAGTAAATATCCTGACACTAGACCACCAATGCGGCTAGTTTGTTGGAGAAGAATGTCGTGGATAGTATAACTCACTCCTGATGTGGGGTAGCGGATCACATTATGCAACTGAAGAATCAACCGTCCCTACTGTTGAGAGATCCGAGCGTAATCATTAATTGATAATGGCGAACATTTAAACATAAATGTAAGACGGATGCACACGTATTTTATTGCTGTTACTATCCGAGCATCCAGCTCAGCTTCTAGCCACATGGCTGAGAACAGGAAGAGGAAGTGTGCTCATTATGATATCTACGTTATGAGGTGCATAGATACATATTCATCAACACCTACGTCATGGCCTCACTTGAAATCTGTATTTACAGCCTTGTCAGCGCAGATCTAGTCCTCGGCTTGGTATATACTAACGCACTCTGGTGAGTGACAACTAAAACCGTTAATCCCATCAAAGATGTTTTTGTCCTTTTACCTAGTGTGTGTGTAATTGCAATTATGCATTCCCCGCCTGTCGGCTATACCCTGGTTTGCATAAGGCGATGACTTTTATCCCGGGTGATTGTCTCGTTTTCTCGGTGCACGTGCGGAGCATAATAAACCATGTCACGGTGTTGCCGAAAATTGGAGATCCCTGAAAGGAAGATACATATTTGCTAACGTAAATTGCATCTCAATGTAACTAAGTATGACTTTTTGAGTGCAATCTATATTTCATTGTTAATTGCTTCACAGCATACTCGATGTGATGTATTGCTTCCACAATCAGCAGGGACATTTTAAGTCGATTAACAGAAATCATCACCGAGGACCTTCTTGTACGTAATTCCATCCCCAATGCGACAGGAGCAGCCGAATTCTTAATGGGAAGTGTTCATGAAACGTAGCAGTGGAATTGGGTGAACATCAGGTCATTGACACGTGTCCGATATCACAATGTCATTAATACTTGGCCGCTAACACAAGATCATTAAAACTAAACCGCTTTCACATTTTCAGTTGACACATTTTCGATTGCACATGGTCGTTAACATATGGTCGTTAACACAATGTTGATTGCACATGGTCGTTAAAATACGCCCGTAAACGAATAGCCGTTAACACATCGTATTTAGTGATTTTTATCTAACACATTTCTGCCAGTTGAATTCTAAACACAAGATTGGCTGTGCACCACATTATATTGTGTGTACGATATCACGTATGCGTACGTCATTGAGGAAATCGATTATGTGAATGATTGCACGGGCCAGGTTGCAGTCCGTAGCTTGCACAGCAACGATATGGCCTTCCCTCCCCATATCCATGTTGGTTTAGCCATCCTCATAGTTTTCACACCTCTCTGGGGAGGTAGCGTTTCATCAAAACCCCCTAGGACACATCACATATTCTATCGGTAGCCACAACGTAGCCAGACGTCCAAACATAGGCGCATGTGAAACATATCCCACAGCCCAAATGATACAATGAGTAAGTTAATGAAGTTAAAAAAACAAATTACTAATCACTATATTTGGCTTATCTTCCGCCTTTAGGCCAACAGAGAAGCCACGAATTGATCATTCCTTTATCGTGTATGATTGGTAAACAAACCATCAGGATGGTTATCTTTGTATTACACATCACCTGTCAGCGATGAGTGTGTCATCCACCTGACGTCGTGACAATGTTTTTATGGCGGTACGGCTCAGATGATTATGTCGGGCGTAGACGAGTAGATTCAAAACACATATTCAGGATTACAGCAACCCTTGGTAACATTTTGAATCATGGATAGTTAAGGACTATGTCCATGTGCAGATAATATACGATATCCAATATATAAAGAAACTACTCTAGCAACATCGTCGTAATTGACGCATTCCAAGGTGCGAAAGAGCGGGTCACGTGACGTTGAGTGGCTGGTCCAGTGAGAGCGGGTCACGTGACGCTGTGTGAGAGGTCCAGTGATGATGGGTCACGTGACCTTGTGTAATTGGTCCAATGAGCACGGGTCACGTTAAGTTTTAGGGGGTGGTCCAGTTACAGTGGGTTGTCTAGTGAGAGCGGGTCACGTGATGTTGTGTTGATGGTCCACTGAGATCGGGTGATGATGCCTTGTGTAATTGGTCCAGTGAAAGCGGGTCACGTGATAATGTGTGGTTGGTCCACTGAGAGCTGGTGACGTTGCCTTGTGTAATTGGTCCAGTGAGAGCGGGTTTTTTGATGTTGTGTGGTTGGTCCAGTGAAAGCGGGTCACGTGATGTTGTGTGGTTGGTCCAGTGCGAGCGGGTGACGTTGCCTTGTGTAATTGGTCTAATGACACCGGGTCACTAACGTTGTGTGGTTGGTCTAGTAACAGTGGGTCTATTGACTAGGCACAATTTTGATCCAAATAAATGTTCCGCTATTGCGGAAATATATTTAAGATGAGAATAAATCGTCACTGCTGGCAATCTAACTTTTAGGGACCTTTTTGTCATAAACTCATGCAAATAACTGCAATACACAATATTCGGGTATTGAGTGAGTGCTTGTGTCCGTGTTTGTAAACAACCACTTAAGCATTGATGCAAACATACACTGTATGTTCACGAATAACATAGGCTCAATGATAAAACGCCGTGTATAAATTGGCGATACTAGATGTGCAGGATGAGCACTACTATGATTTACTCTACATTTACAAAGGCCTTCATTTCCAACCAAAGAGTAAATGAGAACTAAAACCCAATGTTTTTCCCCGTAATCAATATATATTTTATTCGATAACAATATTCGCCAGCACGTTGCATTTTTTAGTGTCGTGAACGCTATGCCGATCCATGCAGAGCAAGATATTATAGACTCCAGCAGTGATATATATTATATTACTTGGCACTTTGCTGATATTCCTATTTATGAAATAACAAATGGCTCAACTCCATCTGCTGTGCCATAAAGACCAAAGAACCCAACCTGCAGCTACTACAATGAAGTAATAAAATCAATGTTTCAAACAATTATATTGTTCTTTATGCTTATGTAAAGTTATTTAAAATCAAATGTAAATGTAAGTTCTAGTAACCAGATCATACAACGGCAAAAATGTGTTTAAAACAGCTACTTGCTTAAATAAACCACTATTACCGAAGCCTGTCAACCGAAACACCTATGTTATGCCTCGCCGGTGGCTATGGTGTTGTCCGAATAATGATTGTTTTTAACTTCATGGGTCGGAGGTATTTATACAAGTGTGGCATCGTAAGCAAGCGTGGAGGTGTCCAATTGGGCGTCTGCTAATACGAAGGACTTAATCTGCAAGTTTGGCGAATACTGGACTTTGATCTGGGGAATAGCAATTTTTTGGCGACACATGGTCAGTGATGTAGTTTAAGGGCGTATACGGTAATAATAAAAATTGTCATCATGAGTGATAGACCTTACATATCAAGGTTTGGTTCTTGAGGGGCATGGACTAATGACTCCACGCTGGATACAGCTTATTGCGGTTTAAACTTTGCAATACATAGATTTGGTTATTAAGGACTGTCACACTAGTATTGAACATTCTCTTACCTCGTTACATACACAACGTGACTCCAAAAGAGGATCGATACATATCATATATGCTCAGCATTCTTTCAATAATATTACAATATTTTCTAGCAGAGTAATCCATTTTTCTATGTTGTCTTGGGTGTACATTGTTTTAGATGTAGTGCGTAAATCATCAGTTTGAAATTGAAGGTGGTCAGAGATTTGTCTGTGTTGTATATACAATTCTGATTATGGTCGGTGAACGCATTCAAAATACATGTAACTGGCTCAAAATTATTAAAAACAAGGCGTGTGGAATTATATGCAAAAATGATTAGGACCCGTGGAGCTGAAGTTACTTCAGAACCCCAGTGGGCCGGCTTGCACTCGAAAAGCGCCTGGCAGAGAATAATATTCATAATAAGATTGTGGCTAGATTATAGGCGGTGAAGGAAATTCAAGCACAGAATGAAATAAAAGCGAATAATATCACCTTTTTTATTTGAGCGGACTGAGGGAGTCAGGGTTGTGGAGGTACGAGCTGAGGTAAAGAAGCGCCAGCAAGAATGTGTGAATGTGTACTCTATGTTTTAGAATTTGTATGCTGGGACGATTTGGGAACATCATGCTTATGAACCGGAACGATGCAAATGTACCATTCCGAATGACATATGAGCTGTTCTGAATGACATGTAGGAACCATTATAAATGATACGAATTACGTAACTTCCCATGAAGGATGATATCAAAGTATCATTCTGAATGACATATGAGCTGTTCTGAATGACATGTAGGAACCATTATAAATGATACGAATTACGTAACTTACCATGAAGGATGATATAAATGCATCATTCTGAACGATGTGAATTCACCATTGCAAATGACATATGAGCTGTTCATGACATGTATGAACCATTATAAATGATACGAATTACGTAACTTACCATGAAGGATGATATAAATGTATCATTCTGAACGATGTAAATTCACCGTTGCAAATGATTGAAATGAACCATATAGTAATATACCATTGGGTATGATAACAAGTACAATTATTATTGGTATAATTGCATCATGTAGTAAAGTACAATTCGGAATTATATAGATGCACCTCTCTGAATATTATTTATGCACAACTATGCTAAAGATTACATAGTAATGTTCCATTCGGGAGTATATAAAAGTACCATACTAATTATAAAAAAGAATCATAAATTAATGTACCATAGGATATGATACGTATGTACTGTTCTAAATGATGTTACTGAAACTTATATAAATGTACCATCCGGTACAATACCGGGGTGAATACTTTATCTGTCAGCAAACACATTGAGGCGTATGTCCATATCCTGCCTGAGCGTGGTCTCTGTGTGGGTATGTCCATACCTCAACTGGTTTTGGCTTCTGCCTTGGTATCTGCATATTCCCATTGTACGTTACCTTTGTTTGACCATTGATTTTACTGGGAGCATCTTGTTTGATAAGTTATTTGATTCAGAAGTTTGTCGTTTGATTGTGTAATGACGCGGTACTAGGAAAATATATATTGATTGAGCGATCAGAAGATATCCATCCAATTTATGTCGATAAATCTGTAAAGTGGCAGACGGATGCCTCAGTGAGTTACTCATCCTAATGCCTTCTCTTTGATGTGCATTCTTATCATGAAATTTCTATTATGAATAGACTATGTCAACTGATTTTCCATTCAAACATCACACTTTAGTCAGTTGGGAACGCTTTGAATGCATACCTTTTCCCAAATCGAATCAGCTGACGCCTCATTCAATATTCGCGTTTGATAGTTGACTGAAAAATATGCTTCGCTTGGAAGGAATCCTAAAGTACAAACAAGTGATTAAGCTTCCACGGCGAGTGATTGCTGTGAAATTCTGCGTGTATTTAAACTACTATGTGGGGGCAAATTTCTTGTAGCATAACCTGATACTCTAACTAGCCGTACCCATGTATAACAGGGTTGTTAGTGCGGGCAGAGTAAGTTAATGTCATGCCGTTATTCATTTTGTTTTACTTCCGTTCATAATAGACATTGTTGTTCTGCTCAGATCAATTCTATCACTTCTGCTTTGCGAGAGCAAGAGGCAGTGAAAAAACACATTGCAAATTGGAAAATGCAGATGTAAACATTTCATGCGAGCAAATATTAGTGAACTATTGAAAGTCTGATAATATGTCAATTAAAACGCCAGTACAATGGTAATTAGTAATTGGCTGTGGTCGTCGCGAAGTTGAACATCGTTATCGCTTCATAGATCTTAAAAAAAAACCCACTGCGTGTTTTATTTTGTAGCTCATACTTAATCGACCGTTTTGAAGAACAACATTGGGTAAATTGTGTTAATATCCATTGTATTCTATAATTAGCTCAAACTACATGTATCATAGGACTCTTCACTTGACTGCTGCTTTGATTGTGTTTCGGACGAAGCACAATCCAATGAGAAGTACCAAAATGTCTAGATCATGGTTGCCATCTTAACCAGTTAGACAGATCCAAGCCATCAAGGTCATCACATGCTACCTTGGGATTGTCAGTTGAGGATCTGTAATCAAGTAATATATTCCACAAAAATTTTTCAACAATACGCATAGAGTTCTATTAGAGCTATATATGATTAGGTTAGAAATCGTAGAGGCATTTGTGGTCTTCAAGACGAATTGATTGACAACTTACTCTTTCAGAAAAGCATTCTTCGTTATTTCATCCACTGACATAGCGTTATTGCAAATGATTTTCGATAAGGACACCTTGCGGATTTCATGTAGCTGCCCTGAAGAGAACATCAAGGTGATATAGTGATTATCAGCTATCTACCAAAATTTAATTGGAAAGAGCTCAAAGGGCAGCTCATGGCATTATCTGATTGTGCTATACACACCTGGGGGAAGTGCGTGCTCATAAAAGAATCGGTCTCCATATTTCAGAGCTTCAAACTGCTTGCCGATGATGGAGGCAAACGTGGGTCCAACCGCTGCCCCGTCCTCTGGCCTCTCCAATAACCCACCCAGGTACGGGTCTATGTCGTCGTCGTCGCTTCAACAATGCATCAACACAAAATTCAACCACGGGACCATTGTCTTTTATTACAAATTAATATAATTGTTAGACACGGAATGATTCAGAGCTCAAGGTCACAGAGTTCCTGACACACAGGAATGCACCGTGTATATTCATTATAGTTAGGATAAAGTGAATGGGGTTACTGTCAACACAAACAATACTCCTAGCCTCTGATTGGCGTCCCACACATACCTTTGCTAGTCTCACCTGTAGGGTTCCGACAACTTACATGGCAATAGATCTGGAAGCGTCCCCAAATCTTTGGCCAGTGTTTTGTAACCTTTCAACACATGTGCGAGGTACCCATTATGGCGTTCCCACTATCAGAAAACATACAGATAATGGTGTTAGGTGTAATTCTTACCGGGAATGCAATGATCTCTTCCTCGTTGGACATTTCTTGCAACTAAATCGCCATGACCGAACAGTTTTTCCCGCGCTGTCCGTGCAAAGCTACCGTCGACGTGCCCACATCTCTGCGTGCTCATGCCATGAAGTAAGCTGTCCACGCCGCCGTTGTATACGGCATCCACGTTGAAAAACATCTACAAATATACATCTGCCTTTCACGGGGGTATGTTTAGACTGCAGGCTCTATTATCTAAATGCATATATATGGAATAGATAACTAAGGAAGACGTCAGATGCACATACGTCCTCTAATGGCAGACTCCTCTGGCCTGTTCTCTCCAGCTCATTTGGAATAATACTGTGTCCGAACCGATAGCTCACAGTGGAAAACTCGGTATATATGTGCGGAATAACTGTTTCGTCGTACCCTGTGGTGGACAAAGCCAATGTATTGTAAGCAGCGCACTACGGTAAATGTAGCAAATTGGGTCAGAGCATGGTATAATTGAAACCACATTATAATTATGCCATGATTCAGCAAGATCAAGCTAATTAATGTTCCATTTAGCCCACCATATTGCGGACTGTAGTTCAGTCTGTACTTGGCCATCTGCTGTTTTCCGAGTACTTGAGGGAGGTACTCGTTGTAAACTATATGCTGTATTTCGGCTATGACAATGCGTCTGGTTTCCTGGAACACTTTCTCGCCAGACCACCCGCGTTTCGCCCTGCGGAGCAGTGTTGCGATACGATTGTGCTCTCTTACGAACAGTGTATGAAATGAAGTAATTCCACTTTGCACGTTGGCACGCACATCCCCTAAAACACATGTTTGGTCTCATTAACCTTATGAAATGCCCCGCTTAATGGTACAAATTAATAATTATGCGTTGTTTGCATTGTAACCGTCGATTACAGTACCTACCTGTGATTTCAGTACCTACCTGGAATAACAGTACCTACCTGCGATAACAATACCTACCTGCGACAACTGTACCTTCCTGGAATAACAGTACTTTCCTGGAATAACAGTACCTAACTATGATAAAAGTAACTAACTATGATAACAATACCTACCTATGACAACGGTATCTACCTGAGATAACAGTACCTACCTGCGGCAAAACATCGCGGAGTGGTCCTTGAGTTATTACATATAGGATGTTCAGTTGGCGGCAACAGCTCCTCACCTTTATGGAAAATGGAGGCCATTTTCCCGCTACCTGTTACACACAATATACGAGTGTACGTGGTAGTTGTTACGTGCACTGCTCTGTCGTTTATCATATGCTCATCCTATGACAAGGCGACGTCACCAACGTGCTCTACTTTTTTTAGAATCGCGCAATAGCCCGGCCTCTTTCGCACTGGAGCCGTACACGTTGGACCCATCGATGAACGATGTGATTTCATTCAGCTGTTCACGTGAACCTGTTGACATCAGTATAAGCTAGATGTAGAAGAAGTAGAACTTGACAAATGCAGCTGATATACTATAATCTTCAAGTGTGCAGGTAATTCAACATAGTCAGTGTTGAGACTCACCGATTGTACAGTTTAAATCCAGAACTCCTAAGGATCGAGCAAATCTAATGCATGGGGAAGTCCGTCCCGGTGTGAGAATAGGTTTACATGCCGGGTGAAAGTTTGCATCACAATTGCATGTCACGAAAGCATATCCAACTGCAAATAAAAAACCATAGAATTTTTGAATCTACACAATCGACCACTTTTAAAAGAAATATTCGATACAAGGTTGCATTCCAGCGTTTGAAACACCAACACGCCGCTACAGCAGTGCACTGTTAGAGAGCTGTATATGACTAGAACATGCTGCATGTTCTGATAAACACTCACCGACACACACCCGAATCAATACAGGGCATCACCCGACCTCACCGGACACACCCGAATCAATGGAACAGCATAACCCGACCTCAGCCGACACGCCGAAATCAATGGAACAGAATGACCCGACCTCAGCAAACACGCCGAAATCAATTGAACTACATAACCCGACCTCAGCCGACACGCCGAAATCAATGTAACTACAAAACCCGACCTCAGCAAACACGCCAAAATCAATAGCACCTATCAGAAAACCTCAACAGAAACGCTCGTGTCAATGGCATGCACCACCCAACACCATCAGGCACGACCGAATCAATCGCACTCTATCAATCAACATCAGCGGGCACGGCCGAATCAATCGCACTCTATCAATCAACATCAGCGGGCACGGCCGAATCATCGCTCGTGATCATCCAGCGTCAGCATGCACGGTCGATTCGATCGCACCGCATCCTCCCAACACCCGCATTTATGGCCGAATCAATCGCACTCTATTACGCAATATCAGCAGGCAAGGCCGAATCAATCGCAATATATCATCCAATATCAGCAGGCTAGGCCGAATCGGTCGTACTTTATCGCCTAACATCAGCAGGCACAACCGAATCAATCGCATTGTGTCATCTTATATCAGCATTCAAGGCCGAATCAATCGCACTATTTCACCCAACATCAACAGGCACGGCTTTATCAACTCATTGTGCCCCCAACATCAGGAGACACGCACGTACGAATTTACCGAACTGCACCACGATAACTGATTCGATACGCAGCACACTCACCGCGTCGCGCAGGTACCGTTGTTACGGCAGTAAGAGTGATATCATGGTCGAGGAACTGGCCGAAGTGCATCATCGTCATGGTCTGCCATGGGTGCAGGCGCCACGCCTCGGGGTCGTCATAAGCCTCGGTGACAAGTTCGGACACCAGCCTAGCGTTAGGTAGCTCACTGCCGTCTTTTGCCTTCCGCCAGTAACCATCTATCATTGGAGCACAAGTCTATGAACGAACAGTATTTATATTAAATACAAGTTGGTGGGTTACTTTCCTTAGATCATACCTCGACTGCTGCATGCTGCAGGAAGAAGTCTACCAAAAGGAGTAAAGGCCTTTCCGTAATTTGGATGATTGAGATTGTTACAACTGCCATCAAATGATCGATATCGATCTGCACAAAAGTTAAAGAATATGTCAGAATATATAACAAACCTTTTTTGTGCAATAACATAAACTTCGGAAAAAAGATTGGCTCCATATTATATTTCAATGTATATCACATGATAAAAATGGCTAACATCGTGGGGAGCATGTGGGTTTGGAATATGGGCAAGGAATCTTATCCTTGAGGCGACTAAGCAGCAGCAACGCTTCTGAAACATTGTTGTTTCTGAAACAGACTAGACATTTTACTAGCTGTCCAGGTGCTGGAAAGTAATACCTCATTAACAGAATCTTTAATGATATATCAAGGAAAAGTGCTCACGTCTTCAGAAGCGCATCCATAAGCGCTTCTGCGGTGATCTCCGATTCGCCAAAATGCCCCACTGACTGGTGTTGAAGCACATTTCGATCTATTGTGGTGAGGCTGTCAACCTCTGTGACATATACATGCATATACATACATATACAAACACACACACACACACGCGCGCGCACACACATATGTATACATATTTATGTATATATATTTATATGTTTATATATATAATATATATATATATGTATATATATATATAATTATATATTTATATATATATATATATATATATATATATATATATATATATATATATATATATATATATATATATATATATATATATATATATATATGTGTGTATGTGTGTGTGTGTGTGTTCGCGTGTGTGTGTGTGTGTGTGTGTGTGTGTGTGTGTGTGTGTGTGTGTGTGTGTGTGTGTGTGTGTGTGTGTGTGTGTGTGTGTGTGTGTGTGTGTGTGTGTGTGTGTGTGTGTGTGTGTGTGTGTGTGTGACTTTCCCTGCTGTGCGCACTGCCTTTACCAATATAACCTCGTCGGATACTGACAGATCATTTCGATGTTAAAAAAGATGTGTTTAGATCGGTGTTTGTTTTGATAATAATTTCATTAACTAACATTCGATTTTAGTTACCATTCAATGACAAATTTTACTCACTCATTGACAATGCCGGAACAGCCAACAGTGCGACCAGGATAACATTCCTGAAGTTCATAAATTCATCTCTGTATTTAGTTAGAATCAACATTCAGTTTGGTGATTGCAAACTGGATATAGACAATGTCTAGTTGTGGAAAATATGAATGTTCTTAGTTTTTTAAACTAGATCGCTCGTGTCAATATTGATGTACAAAAACCCAGATGATGGAACAATTATGTACGAGGTAGCAAATTTGTTCATTCCAAAATTTAACTGGTACCGCCCTATGGCACTTTGTCCTGAAGGACGCCTTTGACGCGGTATGTTTCAATTGTTGCTGTTGGTAGAGTTATCTCATATTCGATGCCATCTTTGGCAACATTGATGTCGATAAATAGGGCGCGCCTCCGTTTATAAAAGTAGACCTGATTAAACGTTATTTCAGTCATGATAATGTGGCTTTCATCAGTCAAAGGAAGTGGAAGATAAGGGAATTTCGCAATAAAGCGTGCATGCCTGTTGTGTGTGTGGGGTGGGGGGCGTCAAGCACCTTCTTAGCAAATGTCATAGTTTACATCTATGTATTTAACAATATTACATAACAAATGCGTTATTGTCGTGAACGAAGAGAGTGCAAGCCACTTTTCGACTCCTTAACCGTATAGAAATAATCCGCATTTATCCTCTAAGGACCACATCCCATTTTACAAAACTATACCCGTTCTTCAAAAACAAAATGGAATATGGTAAAAGCTTACCTAGGGCACGGTGTCTTGGATAACGTTCTCATCTTGGACACTGTAAAGGTATAACTTTTGTAAGGTGCCCAAAGAACGTATTAAAATGCAACTGCATTAGATAGTTTATATACCGGGAAGCCAGTCGCACCTGGTGCATTAAAACGTGATTGCTAAAGTTGTTTAGACGCAGAACAACAGATGCTTCCAATTCATGTAGAAGACAATTGATGATTACGCGCCTACATTGATCTTATATTGATGCTGAGCTGGTTCCCGGTCACCTAAGCGGTTATTAGATATGATATTGACACAGACGAACAATGGAGTCATTGATTCATTGCAATAGAACTAGTCATCTATGGCGGAGTATGATGACGTAAGTGAAATATTTATTTGACGGCACGATGTCAGCAGCTGGGTGGGCAAAAATGTAACGGACGCTTTGGAGAAATTTGAACGGCTATTGAACGAAATTGGAATGCGCGTGTGTGGATAAAGGCGCGGTTCTCTTTATATAACACACACCTCTTACTGTATAAAAAAAGAGTTGCTTTGTTCCACGCACCCTGTCTGACAAGTGAGCAGTATCAAAAATGATTGTTATCCTGTGTATATGTGATTCTTTTCCTCATATAGCTACCAAGCAACATTGTCGGAATAATCCAGTAGTCAAGCGGCCATATGAAATATTCTCCACACGATGCATGCCACTCACAACCATATCACGTAACGACGGCTTTCCAATTATGATCATGTTCACTTCCTTCACTGAGCCATGTTTGACATCGGATGAGTCAGATAATCGTATAGATATTGACTTGAAATACAATGGAAACGGCGATATAACCCCAGTTTAACGCACGTGTAAATTGTCCGATATGAACAACGTTGAAATCTTGCCCACTTAATCCAAGGATTTTGTTGCGCCGAGGTCGGTGAAGTATATGTTTATATTGTTATTTAAAGGGTCATTTTTGCGGCGAGTTAATGCACGCCAGATAATGTCCCCCTTTATTGGCGCATTGCTTAAATGACTCATTTGAGTCCTGCCTTGATATACCCTCATTAATAGAGCGAATATACAAATGAAAAGCGAATGGGTCTAGTAATGACGCATGCGCATTGCCATGGTCCGTTGATATCATCGCTCAAGTTCGACCTTTTTGCAGCCTCAGAATTTTTGAATCTACACAATCGACCACTTTTATAAGAAATATTCGATACAAGGTTGCATTCTAGCGTTTGAAACACCAACACGCCGCTACAGCAGTGCACTGTTAGAGAGGTGTATATGACTAGAACATGCTCTGCTAAACACTCACCGACACACCCGAATCAATACAGGGCATCACCCGACCTCACCGGACACACCCGAGTCAATGGAACAGCATAACCCGACCTCAGCCGACACGCCGAAATCAATGGAACAGAATGACCCGACCTCAGCCAACACGCCGAAATCAATTGAACTACATAACCCGACCTGAGCAAACACGCCAAAATAAATAGCACCTATCAGAAAACTTCAGAAACGCTCGTGTCAATGGCATGCACGGCCGAATCATTCGCACTGTATTACCCAACATCCCCAGGCATGGCCTTATCAACTTCACTGTGCCCCCAACATTTATCTTATATCAGCATTCAAGGCCGAATCAATCGCACTATTTCACCCAACATCAGCAGGCACGGCCGAATCATTCGCACTGTATTACCCAACATCCCCAGGCATGGCCTTATCAACTTCACTGTGTCCCCAACATTCAAGGCCGAATACTGGTAATGTTAGAGAGGTATCACCTACTTGCGGTAAATGGCAGCTACAAAATTTTAACGTTTAAATAATGTAATTCAATCTTGAAGGTACATCTATTGATTACAGATAAAGTAAACCCCTGGAGCACCATTTTTGTATCATGAGTGTATATTGGAAAATGTCACAACATGCGACTATTGGTTGCTTTTAGGCTATCCCCCAAATGAACCTTCGTTATGCACACTTCATCATATAAAGCGATATGCATGCGTACAAATTTACAAGATGAGCTTGTAAAATGTACAAACAAGGTAGTGTTTTGGATACATTGTACCTTATCCTGAATCTGGAACATTGCTTAATGGAAATATTTTTGTCGTATTTTCATACTAGCCTATGCAATTATTTGTTATTCATCGGAGATCGACAAGTCAATTGTCTCAGAATGAAGCAATTAAGAAGACGGTATTTCAATGAATGAGTGAACATGATTTTGGTTCGCTAGCACAAACACATCTAATAAGTAAACTATTGCACATCGAATAAGTACAAGATTACATATCGAATGTGTCGCATTATAAAAGCCGATGTAGCTACATGACAAGTACCGATTCAGTTGCAACCGTATTCATTTTGGATAGGATGATGACACAAATAACGTCGCTTAAAATTGTCATTACAAATAAAAAGGCAAAAACAGTATCATAGTCAAAATGAAAAGGAATAGCATTTACCACTGTTTGCTCGGAATATATTACTCACCTTAATTCATTCAGACTGTACACTAGACTATGATAGCAAAAACAAATTTGGGCAGAATGCTGAGTGTGCGGATTTAAAGCTCTGGGGGAAAATGGCCCGTGTCATAACTATCTCGGTAAAAGATTATCGCATCGCAAAACATTATTGACACAATAATAATGCACACACAGAGCTGTTTTGGGAAGTAATATATTTATTTATTAATATATACATATATATGTGTATGTGTTTGTGCTCGTGTGTGTGTGTGGTGTGTGTATGCATATTTTACCACATAGTTTAATGTATTTAGTAGAACTTTACTAACAGATACCTGCTTACAGCTACTCAGCTTCATCTAACGTCTCATGTGACTGGTCGTCGGGCTGCTTGCTTTTATTCGGGCTAAGTCGTGGTCAATGACCTCTAGGCACCTTTGAACGCTTTTCTGATCTCCACATGAAACATATTACCAAACATTGCCAAATAGCTATACATATAATTACTCTATGATATATAATTACAATATTTCCAAACATTGCCAATTAACTATGTATATAATTTATCTATATATATCACCCAAGTTACATTACCACACAATGTCCGTGGGACTATGGGCACAACGATCCAGTGGTGAATATTCAATGAAGCGGATATCATAACAAGTACATTACATTGCGTGTATGAATATATGACATTTGGTTCTATTTATTGTGCAATAACCTGGCTGTTGGAGTCGTTATAATGTGGAGCCAACTACGGGTGACCTCGAGTAAGCGAAGCAAATTGTGATTTATTTACGCAGAGGATATTTGCTTGCGAAATGTTTATGCAGAGAAGCCTGTCATTTTCCGTCCACCTGTGGTGAAATGCGAACACCAACACCTGTATGTCTGTATTGGCACACCAACAAATATGACCGATTAGTCATCCAAAGGAGTGAACCGGGCTGTCAGCTGCTGTGATTTCTTACACCATGATGTCTATCTGGCATTACTGCACTATTTTTTCTGCGGCTCATTATATATATACTCAGTACCATAAACATTTCTGCCACTGTGAGCTGCGCCAATTAATGAATTTCTCACTGGGTTTCATTAATACAGCTTTGTTGTTGCGATGATACTAATCACAATGATTATGATCACCCTGATATATTAGTTTTTGGGAATAGTGCATTTGGATAGAGCTCTAAGCGGGTTGTCGTTACTCATGAAGTAACCCCTGTTAGTTGCTGTACATACACAAGCATTTTGGTCATGAAACACGATCTTGTCAAGATATTAGCCCTCCTCTCTCCGATGTTCGTTAGCGTGAACCTCATTCAAGTCGGCTTTAATGTTCTTATTACTTGATTCCTCCTGAACCCCGCCGTGATTCCATTGTTATCTCCGGTCTAGGTCCTTTCGTGACCATGTCCTTATTCCAATCCGAACCACGCACTGAACCTCAAAGCAGACATGACAATTTGTGTTGCAGCACGTAATAGCCTATCGGACATTGTGGACATTTGCTACTATATCATGCGCTGGTTATGGTAATACAAGGACATAATGGATTACAACACTGCGAAATATGGACCCTCGCAGAACTCGGATATTAACCGTACACAGCCAACCAGTGATCAGGTGCTGACGTCTAGAAGCAACAGTGGAAGCCTCTGCAGGAACCCGTCAAGGTGAAGTATGTTGCAAAACCAAAATTGTTGATGCTCATTGGGATAACGTGGGGTACAGCCTTAAACACAGGCACAGTCTAATATCGAGCGAGAACAGTAATTATGTCCAACAAATCAAGTTGAGACGATCACATCCTTATAAAACATCACAGCCATACAAATGTGCAGCTGACAATAATAACCATGAATAACAAGTAATGGAATATATTGATGATTGATTGATTATCAAAGGTGCATTTTATCGAAAATTTGCAATTTTTGTGGTTCGGATATCTTAATTGACCGATTACAGTTAGACGTAGCACTTAATCCCTAAGAAGCACTGTCGATCTAAGGTTTCTGTTTTGACAGCTAGTTAGGCCATATTTATGTGTCCATTGAGTTTACAGCGGCGTTGTAGATATCCTCTCTGCCTCCGATGAAACACGATCTCAGAGTCAATTATGCCCCCAGACGATTCTGCCATAACATACTGGAATCCCAAAGATACCACGCATTTCAATCGAGGTAGATTAATGCTATGCCTTCCAAACAACTTACTCATACTCTTGGCTACTCGTTGTGATCATCCAATAAAACTTAGATTAATCGGCTATCAAATATATTGTCAAAATATGGATTTCAAAGACCGCGCTGGCTTTTACTTATCTTTTGCAAAAATGGCAAATGCTCTCCTCACTGAAACATTGCATGTACTTGTTTGCATGCGCTATATTCATATCATTTGTATCGAGTTAGTTCGTTGAATCGATATTAACAATACGTGCTATGGTATGTTTACTATCAAGTCGTCAGCGGCAACATCTGCCTGTTACCAACAATCACGCCTAATGGTGTGTCACTTATACACTGAAATTCAGCCGCACTCAGGCTTAAGGGTTTTCGTTACTCCCAGTATGCCCTTAGGTTGTTATTAGGAGTTGACAAGCAAAACAACCCTAAGCGTCGTATGTAAGCGTTTTCATACGCTGTCAGGTAATTTGATTCGTGAGACATTGATGGAAATCTGGGGTGCAAGCGTGACGATTAACAGATGCATTGGAACAGAGCGTTGTCTTTCTTGTTTTGATAAATTTATATCTAATTTACTTCCGCATCCCGTTCGTCCAATTTATAATTTAATCATAGCATGTCAATCTACTTAACAAAGTAAATGACGCTATTAGGTGACATGGAGGGCAGGACGATATCGCTTACTTTAGACAAGAGTGTGTGTGCTAGGAAGGCATAGATGCATTAATAAGACACCAAAGATTAGCGATGCGCTTAAAAGCAGAAGTAAATTGGTATATCAATTTCAATTTTAATTTTAATGTCTAAAAGAAAATGTGAGGGTAGTATTTTGACATTATGGTTTGGCTGAATAACTCGCTATTATTTAAATTGTCTTATTTGACAATCGCCGATCGCCTATATATACACATGAATTACAAGTGACATGCGGCTATGCAACATGGGATGTATTGTATGGAGGGATAGATATTTGTTCTTCGTAGTGTTGTCAGTTACTGCAAATCATTAGATCGTAGACAAATATTAGAGGGACAGGTGAAAACCAAGCTGAAAATGAT
Organism: Urechis unicinctus; assembly: GCA_034190875.2. Lineage (NCBI taxonomy): Eukaryota > Metazoa > Annelida > Polychaeta > Xenopneusta > Urechidae > Urechis > Urechis unicinctus. The sequence continues at coordinate 51,779,904 of CM067351.1, read as the reverse complement.
ATTGGGCAAATGCTGGGAAGAATGCCCGAATATTAACAGTTAGCCTTCCAACGATTATAAAGGGATGTCACCCATTACGGTGATAATGTTTACTGCGTGGGTGGGCTTCCGCCGAGGATGGGACCCAACCTCGACAAACAAGTCACATGTTTGTCACATAAATAAAACGTCGCCCAATGACAGCATACATTGAATCTGTGTCAGTAAGGTAGTATGCGATGTTTTGTAATAAAGGCGTTACCACATTTAACATAACTGCGGCTCGTCAGTGATGTGATAAAATTGAATATCAAAATATTTGCCATACCTGTCATAAGAATGTGGGAAAACAAAAAAAACTGGCTCAATATTTACATAACAATGACAGAAATCGACCTGACAACCAGTGAGTCCGTTGTGTCTAACAGTTTGACAATTTCTTAAAACAGTTTTTTGTTACCTAAGCGATAATGAGTATTCCGACGGCGCCATCTCTGACAACGGATCCATCACAGCTATACGAGCGCCAACAACAAAATAATGTTAAGTAAAGTGAAATGGTGGTGTTAGTGGTGGTGCACACATGTCATGCTGTGTAAATAAGATATCGCCATAAACTAATAGATATGTATCTAAGGGTCGAAGGAAATAGCCCAAAGTTAACACGATTATTCATCATCATTTGACATACTGTGAGTGAACTACATTGTCCATAAAGGCGTTATTCAGAACATCAGGAAATATTTTAATGACAAATGCTTTATGTAGCTTTACCTGTAGTGATTGGCTGATTTGCTTCTGTCATAGGCGATTCAATGCACAAAATATTTCGATAAGCCTTATATTACGTCAAAAATGTACATGTTATTCCTGATAGCAAGTTCATTGCATGGTCATTTACCGTTAAATCGCTACTTCATGTTAAAAGATTCTCCTGTTGACATAGGCCACATCTGCATTGAAAGTATTGTTTCGATCTAGTGTTATACAATCTCTGCCACGGGTCCAACGATTTCAGACGTTGAAGCGTATGGCAAATCAAATAGCAATTCCCTCAAATTCATCAGACAAGAACCCTGTGTAACCTTAGCATTCTTAATATGAGGTATTTCTTTACCTATCTAGGTAATATAAGTTAAATTTGGTTCGATCTGGTATTTCTTTATCATTGTCACTAGTACAACGATTTCAGACGTTGAAGCGTATGGCGGCTTCATTAACATTTCCACCCAATTCATCGGACAAGCCTCTTTGCAGCCTAAATGTGAGGCATTACTTAACCCAACTGAGCAATATAGGTATAATTTACTTTAGAAGTATCGGATGTTAGTACATACGCAACATGCGGATTAGATACGGATGGGAATAGCACTAGTAGACAAATTAAACACCGATGATGTTAACAAACCTAAGCAGCTAAATAAATTAATTAAATTACAATATAGACAATAAAATTAACCTTGGTGTTCGTCCTGTCCTTTATGTTTTATATATGATTGCCTCTAACCCGCTTGAGAAGAATGCCGATAGCAAACTGTTGCTTGCAGGATGCTACAGGACATTCATATGCCATTTCAATGGGAGCGGTAACAGTGGTCATGTAATGAAAACGTCCATATGAGCAATGTAATATGCTGATGGCGAAGACACGACGGCGATTGCATCGGGGAATGATTAGCACTGTTGTAGTTCTGCGTGTCATTTATTGCCATCAGAAAATCCTTTATTATATATAGAAAGCCATCAACAAGGTTAACTGTTTCGCGGAACAGCTTTGCAAATGTTGCGAATTACAGTCTTTAATCACACTTAAAAGGTGCATTCTTTGTTATCAAGCACATTGCTTGACTACATATCGCGATCACTGAGACGTTTTTTAAGCCGCTTGCTATTTATGACTTGCATCATTTTATTAGAAATTTAGTGACTCTTGTAGTGTGATTGGATGTCACTACTTTCGCCGTTTGTGTTGCGATTACCACGAGCAATATTTGTACAAATAACCGCCATGGCCGACTCTTGCTACCCGCAAGCAAGCCTCGCAATAAGACCAGACAACGCGGCTCTATTACTGTAGCAATGTACCAGTATACAGATATCAGTGTCATAGGCAGTGGTAAATAAAAATTTAATTATAGGTGTGGTGGCAATGCATGGCTGCCATTCGTTTCTTTTATCATGGTAAATTACTAGCACGCGTAGTCCTATTATCTTTAGGTTGGCAAATACTCCTCAAAACATTGACGCGTTTGTGTATCTCAGCCTCTTAAATGAAAAGCAATGGTAGAAAAGCTGTTAACGAGTCATTTGCACTACACGTATTAGTATTTAATCAGAACTTTTTTGAGTGTGGAAATTGTAACCTAGAGTCAAGAATGATTTGGTTCTCGCGCTCTCTGGTTTTTACAATACATCATAATAGAAATAGGTCCCGTTCACCCACCAATCAAGTTGATTATTAAAGCAAAGTGCTACCATTCGTTTAAACAGTAAACAAACGGAACGCAGCATCATAAATATCCACGCCATCTGTTCTCCCGAATACGCGATTAAAGCTTGACTGCCGCTTCTCTGGACGAATGCACACCTAAAGGATCACTCTAAGGATGCATACAAGTTGACCCAGAGCAATACGCAGAGGTCATTCCAACCATTGGCGAATAGTCAAAGGCTAATAACTACTATTTTAAATAACCATACGAGAAAGTATTGTGTAGGTGACATATTGTGCCACGTTAATTGGCGAACATAATATTATTTGTATATCAATAACATGAATTTTACAAGATGGGTGCTAGATGACCAAAATCAATAAGTATGCGTCATTCAAACCATTGGCGAATCGTCAAAGGCTAATAATCAAGAATGAAATGTACCAGATCGGAAAGCATTGTGTGGGTAACATATATATTGCCTTGTTATATATTTAGGAACATTTTATGTGTGTATGACGTTATATAAGGTATGTGACGATATGTGTGGGGGACAGAATGTTGCTTTTATTCACGCGTGATATCGGTATGGCATTGATAACTTAATTCCACACAACATTAATGACTTATTGTCGAAATGGTGTTCGAAAAGGCTATGTTATGTGTTAATAAATTGTCAATATTGTAAACAGTGGCACCGAAGTTGAACGAAATTCACCCGTCGTCCATACTTGTTACCATACATTTGTTATAACGCTACCTCAATGTGGATGGCTCCGTTATGGTCTTGATCAAACGTGTTGAATATGTAATGAGCGTGCGCAGCAGAATCTGAAATGGTCATTCCTTATATTATCGCTACCAACTGAATACGTTGCGTATTAAGGCATATTGACATGGCAACCGGAATGGGACAAATCGAATTCAGTATGACACAATATTAACTGTGAAATAATGGTAAATATAGGGTTTAACTGCACACCAACACGAGTGAGTTATATTGTGCTAAATATAAAATCAGAAAAATGACTACTCAAGCCAAGTGGAAATACCAGCACTATATGGGTTGACTAGATTAATCACAGTTAGTTAAGGTGAAAATTATAAAGTAGCTCAATACATTTCGTCGTATATAGAAGTAAATTGGTTACATCAATGAATATTGAGTTACCGCAAAGTTTTTTTTCAAAAGATCGATGAATTATTTTCGATTGATACAATCGACACTTTTTGAGGGTACGACATGTTTCACTTCTTCCGACAAATGTACATTAAAGTACACATTAGCAAACATAACTATGTCGTCCATGTTAAAAACATGCTCATTTGACAAATGATTATTTTGGGAGTGATACAGCTGCATATATAGTAAAAGTCAAAGATATACAACAGGAACTAGGTACAGTCTATTCTATTGTGCACAAAATATTTAATCACAATTAACGAGCAGTTTTATGGCTCATCCACTCTAATAATACAACAAGAGGAGCGGGAAATGAGTTATATTTTTTGCATATTTGAACAAAAGACACATTTAGGCCATAACCGCAGAACTATTTACAATCGACGTGATCACAAACATTGTAATTATTATCATTGCACAAACAGAGATAAATTTGTTAAATCCAGAAAGAAGAGTGACCAAAATGTCGTGGTGGTGTTAGATCGTATTAGTCTTGTTAATCATTGATAAAGCAGTCTGCAAATTGGCGGACATATTTGTCCGCATCCTGTTGTTTGTATATGTTTCATGTTGAAAGTATATATATTCATATAAACCGACGATGGAGTCAGGGAACAAAATTTTAGTTCGATCCATATATGAATCGATGTGAAGGGGAGTTATGCATGGACATTGACGCATGCGACTCCTTTCCAGGTAGCATTTTTGTTGCATGGGCGTGAAGCCAGCTAGATGAAGACGTCCTCACCAATCTCTGTGTTACTTCACCTTCCTCTGCACTTTAAAGACATAACTACTCTCGTTTATCTTCACAACCTTATCTAATACCTATTGCACCAGTTGCCCCTAGGGATAATATGATTTGTCGCCTAGCATAGATTGTATCACAACATATTGTTGGCTATTCTACAGATGTATCAAGTATGTCGATAGATGAGTGGAGTTAACGTACCAGAAAAAAAGAATAAAACATAAACCCATTTGTTTTAGAAGCAGCGATATACGATGATAGAATTAATCGAGCGAACTTCTCCTTAATCAAACAGGTCTTTGAGCTACCACAGAGTAACGTTGGTCAAAACCTCATTTGAAAAGACTAGTCCAACACTGTGGATGAATGATGCTGAGGTTATTCGATAGAAGGTTGACAGGTATAAATGCGGACATTCGGGCTAACCGCTAGTCGAAAGCTCGCACGACGGTTAGAGCAAAAAAAAAATCATTGGTGGAAATAAAATGCCACTGATGATTGCAAACATTATCCACAAAGAAGCTGCTCTGTATTTATAGTCTATCAACTCGTCTGAAAAGTAGGTTATAAAACCATAATCCCCTTAAAACGTGATATTTGGAGTACTTATAAATGAGCTGCTTCAGTCGAAAGCTGACATCATTTCTCCTTTGCAAGACACTTCCTTAATGATGGACATGTAAATTATGAATGGAAAATGATGCAATTGACGTATAAACGAACTGGGGACTATACCAATATGTCAGGGCGTGATATTTCCCTTGGCTTGGATTATCTCCTAAGCCTAGCTTTCCAAATCAAGGGATTGATCATTGCTGATTTAATTACAGGTATGAGGCTCCTTCTTAGCAACTGTATGTTTGTATGCTGCTAACTTATGCTTGATCAGTCATCGAGTTGTGACGACCAGTGCAATTCAAGCCGTAATTTGTGTAGCCCGAAGTGTAGCCATTGAATGTATTCATGCACTGACATTAAATTCGCATAATTTGTTGGTGAAGAAGATCACTGATGGAAATTGCTAATTGCCATGCATATGGTTTTCGCACTTATATTGCATGCTCTTGAAAACTGGTTATGGATGACATCATAAAGATAAATCAAAGTTGGCCATCACAAAAGCTTAAGTAAACCAATTATTACCAAAACATACAAATTCATTTATCTGGGTTAATCAGGGCTTGATCTAAGCGCCATGCGAATACTTTTAGGCTAGATGACATCATTTACCATGCACAACTCTCTACAGCATATTGCCCGCAAGAGGTAACTGCTCTATTCGGACGTCAAAAGAATACGCTCATCGCCGCTTAACAGATTTCCACCTCGCAGCGCAAATATGAGCAATACTGATAATTGATACATTCCGATTAATTGTATATTAGCCAGTAATATCAACTAATTAATCTTAAACAGAAGTGATTTTGCCTTTATCTGTGAAATAGATGGGATGAAGAGATTGTGCACTCTGCTGCTTAATGGGTTGTGACTATTTCGTGAATGTGCCCACTGGGACATAGAAAACATTTAGCTATGCGTTGTTAGTTGCTGCTTTCGGTGCCATGCATGGAGTGAGTGGCTCAGCTCTCCTCGTGATATCGCCACTCACAAGCTTCATGTCGGATCAGGCTACTCGCTTGCAGGATATGGGTGTGCGAGCTGCGTTCTGTTGGCGAGGCCCAGGACGATTCAGCCGTGAGAGCAGTCAAGAGAACAGCCAGGTCGTCCTCGCAAGCCCAGAGGCATTTAATGCTCCAAGGTGGAGATCAGTGCTCCACTCCGATTTTTATAAGAATAAGATCAGAACTGTCATTGTTGATGAAGCACACTGCATTTCCGAATGGTAAGTTCGCTAATTTCGTATAATATTACATTTGACCTTGTTAAATGCTTTGCTCAATGGCCAATTATCACTTCCAGAAAACATTCTGCCCCTGTATGACTAGTCTACTACATTTTGACCACATAAAACAAATACGAATCCTGTCTGCCAAAAAAGGGTGATCAACTGATTGATTCAAAGTAACTATGTTTGATATATTGTGTAACATCGTAGCTAATGGCGACATTTATTGTTCTTATTGCCTACTTTAATGCCAAATGTAGTTTAATTAGGTCGTTGCTTGATGATTTGATTTGATAACGTTTATTTCTATTTGCATCAGGGGTGATGACCTGACCACCGGCATGTTGGATACATCAGAGCTATTTTGCCTGTCACTTTGCCCTTCATGGCCCTCACAGAGTTGATGTTGAGAAGACGCTGTCCATGAAAGATCCAAGGTTAGTTCACCTCTCGTCCGATCGCCCAAACATATTTGTGTTAGCCCAGAAGAATGCAGTAGTTGATTTTTCTTGCCTGAACTGGCTCATCAACAAATTTTGCATTATGGGGGGCAGCATGCCGAAAACTGTTGTATACTGCCGAAATGTCTCTTCAGTTGCACAATTGTTTGGCATGTTCCTTGACACACTGGTTGGCAAAGCCTATCGTCATTCAGAGCCCTCGATAGCTTACTGCCACTTGGCAATGTTCCATAGAGGTACGGCTGAGCTGAACAAAAAAAACATATATTGGAAGACTTTTCCAAAGTAGCTTCGACAATACAAAATGTGTTTGCTACTTCAGCATTTGGAATGGGGGTAGACATTCCCGATATTCGCGCAGTCGTCCACTTCGGCTGTCCACGCTCCATGGAGTCGTATATCCCGCAAAGTGGGAGAGCATGGAGGGGTATCAAGTAAACGTTCTCTGTGATTAACCATCAACCACAGACCACGTCATTGAGAATGACATGAATGTCGTAGAACATTATTCCTTGACTAATTCAAACTCAATGGTGTGCCACAAGACCCTTCCACTAGAAGTGTCAATGCTTCCCTGTGTTGCGACGTTTGTGAAACAAAAGGTGACAACCCTCTGCACAAGCCCTGGGATTTTAAGCCCGAAGTAAATACTGCCCTCTCAAACGGAAAAGCCAACCAGACAGTTATCAGGGAAGTTACTGCTGAGGGTTCGAGTATCTTAAGGGAAAATTTTGAAGATGATGATACCTCTGTTGGTAAAAATCTTGACTATGTTTAGAATTGTACTGTTTTTTAATGCCCTTACATGTTGACAGTTGATGATGTAATGGAAGAATCGGGTCTGTCTGATCATTCCATTGCCATTACTGTTCTTGAACTTATCTCTGGAGTGTTTCCTTCCACATGTCCAGACCTGTCATGTATTGCATCTGAATCACATTGATAAGTTAGTATTTCTATGAAGGTGTAGTACACGTGAAACCTATAAAGATCACTTATTGGTGGGACTTCAGAGTGAAGGTGGTACAACGCAGATACACCACAGCTGAAGGTAAAGCACCATACAACAAAATTTACCTGGTTCTGCCAGTATTGCATGTGGTTGGTTCTCCAGCCAACTATATACTTATCGTCGCTTACGTTTGGCACCAAGTAGTGCTCAAACAGGTTTGTGAACTCCACCTTGAACGCCTCTGTATTGTCGTCCGCATGCACCTGGATGAGGAGATGTGTCAGCTGCTGAGCTGCTATATGGGGTGGGTACAGCGGGCCAGGTTTGTATGTTTCATTTCTATTGAATCTAAAGGCTTATTTATCCATAGTGCTATGTATCAAACTCTGACAAACGTTCAAAGCGGCAAGGTTGTGTCCTTGCAAGATGTTATTGACAACAGTGCATGTGATCTATGTGTTGGCCTAAGGTCAATCACGTATACTGTGGGGTGGTACAACATCAAATCACTAGATGCAGAGCTGGTCGCAATATTTCATCGTCCTTACACTGAACATAGAGGGTCCCTCTGGAACTTAGAAAGTATGGAGGAGGCATTTGCTAATATAGGCTGCGTTTTGGGAATTGAAACTAAAGATGGGCAATGCAGTGCTCGGACTTTCTGAAGAGACTTTAGAATGTGACGACCGTGTGTCAAAAATGTTGAGTATTGATTACAGTCTGGGTGGAAAAAGGCTTACTTACGGTGTTTACAGATGTTACCGGCCCATGAACTTTAGCGTCTTTAACCCTCTTTATGTCCACATCAATCAAGTCAGCACCTCGCACAACATGCTTGATGGTGCGCCAACTACGCTTCTTGAAGTTTTGGGCTCAGAGGGTGGCTCTTTTGGTGATATTATAACCACAAACATAGCTAATCCTGTGTCAAAACGCATTACTGTCAAAGCTGTGAATAAGTAAAAGGTTCAGTTAAGGGATAATAAGGGACGTCTATTGGACAATCAAGGCCTCCCTGTTGTTCTTCAATTTACAAGATGTCACTAAAAGCGAGTATTGTTGGACCTCAACATAAATGAAGGCGCCGACCTCTCTGAATATGTTTAAAAAACCTATGTTGTTGCGCTTCACAACCAGCCTTCACTCAAGCCGAAGCCCCTCATTACTATTTGGGCGGAAGAAAGAGCTCAGTTGGTTCATGGAATGCATGAATGATCATTTGATGATGGTGTCAGTAGTGTTGACCATGGATATCCTATGCTGGTGCCAGGTCGAATTTGGCGTATGGGTTATCAACTAGTCTGAGTGGACTGCCTGTCCTTATGGTTGTAAGTATTGTTTTTAATCGTGTCATAGAATAAAGTTTTTATGTTACCAAACAAAGGAATGATCATGTGGGCGTTGAAGTGTTTACCACACCTCTCAAGTCGGCTGCAGGTGACCAAATCAATTTTTCAGAAAACGTTGTAGTGCTTCTCGGACATCAAAGTTAGTAGTGTCACTCCTAATTGAACTAGACAGGTAAACTTAGGGATACAATAGCAGTATGAAACAACAACCAACCATTCCTACGGCTCCGGATCTGTCTGATGAGAATCCAGGGCATTCCTATCCGTTGGATGAGATCAGCCTCATGAAGCAATACCTTGAGAAAGAAATTGAAAAATATTGTGCAAGAAATATAGGCGTGCAGTGAACTCAATGGACGCAGTAGACCCAACTTTAATTACTGTTTGTATGTGTCTTGGTGCGAGTGGTGTAGGTATAATGTCTACAGTAGTTGCCATTCCAATTGCCACAGTGTTGGGTGTTGCTGGAGCCGCTTGTGGGCTACTTGGAATTGCTGGAAAATTCGTCAGTTGGCAACTAACCATCAAGGTGAAAAAAACATGATCAGAATCGCGCATGCTGTGAATACCATTGCTGACATTGTATCAACATCACTTGATGTCGGACCCGTAAAATCCTGTATCAGCAGTCAAAGGGAGAATAGTGTAGATAATTGGGGTGCACCAGCACCCCCATTTTCTATACTACTGTTCTTGGCTTCTTGCTTTCTTGCACTGTCTGACCCTACCGAAACCGAAAATGAGCGACTTCCAAAACTCCATTTGAAACACTTTCGCTTTCCAGGTTTTAAGCAGGAAGTCGTTGTATTTCATAAACAGATAGAAACTGAAGTCGACGTTAGGCTCGCGTGCTGGTGTTTCACTCTCAACAGTTTGCCTTTGTAATTGCCTCCTCGTAAAGCTAATGCTACCATTTGTAGGGTCAACGATGGTTGGAACCTCCCAGATCTAATAACTACGTCTTGAGGCAACTAAGTGTAGTGCGGCATATGTCTTGTGGTAGTTCGGCCTGATACCATCTAAGTTTGGTGCCGATAATATGCGACCATAAAGTCGATAACACTAGACCGTTAACGCATGGTAGTTTACATGGTCGATAACTTATGGTTATTAACACATGGCAGGTTGCATATGTTAGATCATAAATGGCCGTTTACACATGGCAGTTTTCCCATGGTCGATAACATATGGTAGTTTACCCATAGTGAATAAACATGGCAGTGAACACATGACAATTTTGCCCGTAGTCGATAACATATTGCCGTAACCACATAGCTCCAAGGTGTAGTGGTCCCAAGGTCTTGTGGCACCTTTGTGCACTGCCAACATATTATAGTGGCACTTGGGTCTATATCTACCGAGGTCTGATGCCACTTTAGTATTATGACATCTTTGTTTAGTGTCATTTTGATACAATGGCACCTAGGTATAGTGCTACTACGATACAGTTGCACGTAGTATTAATGCCACTTTTTAAAGTGGCACGTACGTTTAGTACATCTTTGTACAACAGCACGTAGGTTTAGTGCCACCTAAGAATAATTAAACAGTGATTAAGGGCCAACGAAATCTAGTGCTGCCTGGGTAAAATGATTCCAGGGTTTAGTGCCACCAAGATCTAGTGGCTCATTTGTTTAGTACCACAATGGTATAGTGGCAACATAGGATTGTGGCACCTTGGAATTATGGCACATGGGTTAAGTACCACCTTTGTATAGTGGTATCGAGGTTTATCGCCACCTTGGTATAATGACACCTAGATTCCAAAGGTCTAGTGCCACCTTGGTATAATGACACCTAGATTTAGTGCCACCTTGGCATAGGGTCACCTTGAATAAGTACGAACTACGTTGAGTACCATATATATATATATTGTGCCACCTGATTATAGTGAAATCTAAGTAAGTGCCATCAGCGTATAATGTGTTTGTTTATTTTTTAAATATGCAAGAAAAAACCTGTTTTTGCTTAGAATGAAAACTTGCTGAATGTTGCCGTACGGATCACTATACCAGCTCTAACCCACCCCCGACCATCTCTCAACCCTTATGGTGCAAAATCATACCAGAAACGCACCCTGTTAAAAAACAAAATGTGCAATGTGCGCAATGGGCCCGACTTCGCCACATTATTTTGCTGTTAAATTGATGAGAGCATAGGCTGAGGTATCTATGTCGTTCTTGGCTATCCACCCCTGTGAGTCAAACGGGGAGAGCAACATCTTGATGTTGTGTAGTATTGGAACCAGAATTTCACAAGCTTGTGGCCGGCATCTCAAAGAGGACTTTTACACTTTTTACACTATTTTTTAGCACTATTTTTTCATGCACTTTCTTTTTCACTTTGAATATTTTTAATACTTTTCTTTTACATTTTTTATATTTTTATGAACTTTTATCTTTTTGTAATATTTTGGCACCTTTTTTTCACTTCTACTCTTTTAAAAATCAATTTTCAATTTTCACATTTTATCACATTTTACATTTTTTTACTTTTTAAAAATGTTCCTTTTGTGTTTTCGCATTAACTCTCTATTCAATATATCAGGTATATACAGCATGTAAATCAATCACAGCCCTGGTCGGTGTAGAAGCAGAAACACAGACACGTTTTTACGTGGGGTATGTTTCCAGGATCTTGTACAGCTGCTTAATTGACCCGATCGTAATATTTGCTTAGTATTGGGAATACCAGATCGTCGATGAATTATCGGTACCAGCACTTGAAAACAGTGACCATTCTCCGTTTACAAAGGTATGGTAATGGGTAGTGACCTAGTAATGAACTATGCATGCGCAGTAACATAATTTTCTTTTTGTTGTCGCCCGTTGTTAGCTAAAGATTTATTCGCCTACCACGTGTCATATTTGATTTATTACCCGTTCCGCCCATTATAAGCTATCGGACCTATTAAAGGATTTATGAATGGCAAGGGTCTCAATTTTACGGATATCATTTCCAAATGTAGTAGGAATCAGTCCATTATGTAGTAATCCCAACAGAATCTTCACTGTTTTTGATGAATTGTACAGTGAGTACTAACGCCAAACCGAGTTTGTTGAAAACGTTTTGCTAAGGCCCCTCAATAACAATAAACGTCATGATCATCACTTGCGTTATGATCATTGTCGAATCAATTACCATTAGGATCACAAGGTCACTAAGTCAGTCTTACTTCCTTGTTTGAGTTTCGTTCGATAATAGATCCTGGTAAATGTTTGTTGGTATACATTACAATGGAAACCACCTCAACCACGACTTTTGCTACAATGAGAAGGTGATATTTAAAAACACGAACAAAATCAGTAGTATAGGAAGTGGGGTGTTGGCACACCCCACTTCCTATACTACTGTGGGCCCCCTCAGGCCCAAGCCATCCGTTTCGAGAGGTTTTTTCTTTTTAGGCGACTTAGTTTCGGTTTCGGGGTCTGTGTTGAGTTTGCGACTGGGCTCACCCATTGAGGTAAAATATCTGGGAGCATGAAACATCTGGTGCCGCTGCTCCTTTTTTCACCCGCCCAACGTCCTCCATGAACTGAGACACTGTAGCATTGTTTTTCTCAATAATGGCGGTATGTGTGCGTATCATTGTCACTCTCATCGTAAAGATTTTCCAGCAGAAGAAAGCTCCAGCCGATCTTACTGGAATCTTTGTCGGCCTGCCCATCCAAGGGCTGTGGTGATCCAGATCGTATTCGAAGATGGTGTTAAACTTACAGTTTGCGGTGTAGTCCCCATCGCCTGTGTCCTTGATGGTTGTGTACCCCCAAGCGACCTATCCTTATGCTGGTACATGGAGTTGTATGCTCCAGTCCTCGTATGTGCACCACCAGAAAACGCAGTCGACAAACACTCCGATGGTCACCGACCGACTGTGGTGAAGCCCAAGCAGAATATGAGGTTTGTACTGGGGCGGAATAATCCTCCCAGGGATCCGAGTGTAAGGACACTATTTATTTCCTCCTGACATGGGTCCATAGGAGGATAACGTAGGTCACCACCAGACTGGACCGGGAGGACACAAAATCCGTCTGGGGAGTAAGCCGTGTTCATCCTGCTGTGGTGGAGGTAAATGTTGCTCCCGTAAACCTGTGTGTTGCTCTACTCGCTCCATGAGATCATAGTTCTTAACCTCCAGATCTCTCACCATGTCCCTTAGTTCCACAAATTCATCATGCTTAGCCTCCATATCACTCAGTTTGTCCTCCAGATCTATTTTTGTGTCTTTCATATACTCTGTATCTAACATTAACTCCTTTACACCACCCTCAAGTTCAGTAATATGCTCTTCTGTGTTCATTTCTATACCTTATACCCTTATTCGCACAGCTGGGGCCACTATGTTTGGGGTGTTCACAGCATATTTAAGCTAATTAGTCGCTGCAAATATGACTACCAGAAATCTAAAAAAAATATTTAAACAGCCCATTTTTAACCGTTTATTGGGAGAAGCAGTCTATCCAAATGACAGCCTCAATTTAACGCTCTAGTGAGTGATAACATTTTTTGTGAACACCCATATTTTTTCTGCGCTTAAGCTCTAGTCCTTATATAGCAAGAAGTTATCATACTAAGATTGTCTCTTATTATGACATTGCAGGTGCTCGAGTTGTCAAGTGCCACTGTACTTGTGTATTGTGAAGAGGTTACCCGGGGCCTCTATACCATATACATCTGCACCTACATCCAGTACTTATTCCTAGTTATTGCACCCTTTCCCCCTATTTAGTGAAGGGGATAGGAATGAGTCACGTGGGGTAGGCCTGGCCAGATAACATACAGCCCAATCTTCGGTGGAGGTGGGGTCGCAGGGTAAATCACGAGGCCACTGTGGTCCTGCTGAAACTGTAGAGAAGTTGTCATACCAGGAGGCTTTTGCACTTTTTCACACAACGTCTATGTATTGAGGGAGAGTCATTCATAGCCCACTCTCGGCTTTTTTCATTGATTGAAACAGTCTGACGCACCTTACAGATCTGGCCTTAATTTCGCCCTCCATTTGGCTATATTTTGTGACCTCAGCTAAAACGAGCTTAAACTCATGATCTGTGATATTACCATCTTCAAGTGCTGCCGATACAATGTCAACAGCCCGGCGTTGAGCGAATTAACAACAGCATCAGGACCTATGTATGGGCCATTCTTGGTGCTCAGGCTCAGACCCACTCAGAGATACTTGTTGTTGGAACGTCCTTTCATGCCCAAAAGTAAATTCAGGCTAACCTTGAGGATGCCATCAACTCTCCTGTGGATATTCCGGCATCCATCTGCCGGTATCAGAACGTCCTCCAGAACGCTTCCTCAAAGGTTGATTATGTGTTTGGAACTGGCCTTTATATGGCTCCGTCGGATATGAGCCTCGCCATTGGAAATGTTGCTGGGTACAACAATCTGATTACCATCGCGACTGAGAAGCAGCATATCAGCAGCAATTCGGGGGGCGCACGAGGATGAGAAAACTGCTCTTATAGTGGGAGGAATCGCTATAGGCTTAGATGTGCTTTGGTTTGCTACGTAGTTGGTCGCGGAGTATCAAGAGGATAACTCCCACCACCGCCACAGCTGCGGCCCATGCATGTTCTGCCATCCAACCAGCCAATTTTTGAGCAGCCATGATACGATGGAGCCAATAATTTCCTGGAAGGGCAGCTGCTGCCTTATACTGCCGTCACACCGGACTGGCGTCCTTACTGCGTCCCTACGGCGACCCAGGACGTGGAAGGGACGCCATGGACGCCTAAGGGTCGTGGTGAGAACGCATCAAGACCCCGTGGGGACCCCAAGGACGCCAAAGGTCGCGGAGCGAAAGCGTTTACTTTGGACATGTTCAAAGTAAACGCCGAAGTTCGGCGTCCTGAGCCAGGACGCGCTGAGGTCGCCATGGTCGCCGTAGCATCGCAGTAGGAACCCGAACAATGCAAAAGGAACGTAGTACAGACGTGGAAGAGTCGCCATGTAAACGCAACGAAAAGGATCGGGGGAACGATGGCGACCTTACAACGTTCTCAATGCGTCCCTGCGGCGTTAATGGCGTTTCTACGGGGTGCCTACTACGACTATTACGTTTCTACGGAGTTTGCACTGCGTTCCTAGCGCGTTCCTACTGTTCACCCTCGAAGAGCTATAAAACCCAATATTTCATCCTATCTTTATCAGTGTATTTCTCGCACTCACCATCATCAGGGCCGAATAAATGATGAACTTGCTCGCACTGCAACATATACTTACTGTCCAGCAGCAGCAGCAGGCAGATGATCATGTCATAGCTGTAAAACTGATCAGACGGCGAAGGAGAAGAAGGGCAAGGTTAAGAAGATGCTGGAGTTAGACCATGGCTCGGTGATGTCCGAAGAGAACAGTTTGGCCACTTCAACCGCCTCATGCCTGAGCTGAGGCGAGAAGATCCGGCATCGTTCCAGAATTTCCTTAGGGTTCAACCTGAAATGTTTGATGAGCTGCTCACCAGGCTTGGCCCACGAATCACCAAGCAGGATACAAATTACAGGAAAGCCATCAACCCAGGGACGAAGCTGGCAGTCACTCTACGCCACCTAGCGTCTGTTGACATGTAATCCAGCATAAAATTCGAATAATAATGAATGAAGCTTTCCGAAAGAACAGCGGAGTTTTATACTCGCAGCGAGGACGACGTTGGGTCGCCCTGCAGTCGCCGTGGGAACGCCATGCACGCGGTAAGGTTGTGGTAGAAAAGCTAAGAAAGCAGTGGGGTTGCAGTGGGTTCGCCGCTGATCGCCGTATGGACGCCGCAGTGACGCCGTGTAAACTCAATAGAAACTCCAAAGACGCAGTAAGAACGCGGTCAGGTCGTGTTGGGAACGCCCTGTACATACACAGATCGCAGAGCACAGAACTCAGGTGTGACGGCTGACCGAAATCTGGATTTATTTTAGAAAAATCATTGGCTTTCTCAATGCGACCATCGACGTTCTCCAAAATATGACAGTTTAGGACGCGGTAAGGACGCCAGTCCGGTGTGACGGCAGTACTACCAGCTAGGCCCTTCAGGACGTTTGCCAAAGAGATCAGCTGTTTTTTAATCCATTCCTTTAACCGGCCTTATCAGCCAGCGTCGGTGTCGGTGCCGATGATGGACTAGTGCTCCCTCCACCCATCAAAGCAACTACCAGGGTCGAGATTGCCAATCCAATCCCAGTGAGGATGGAGGCGATTGTTATGCTCTGCCTCCGGAACAGGGTGCGCACACGCTCAGCAGGCGTTGTGTCCTCGTTAAGAAGTTTGTCGATCGTTTCCCTGATGCGGTTCATTGGGTTCCCAAACGTCCACGGTTTACAGACGCAGCCTCAACACGGACACTCGCAGGTCCTTCAGCTCTGCAAGCTCATTTGCTTGCAATTTCCATGCTGGATCTCCTTCCCTCCCTGCCCCCTCCAGGCTTGCCATTTTAGCTTTCCGCGGTCTATATCCCTTTCTATTTCAGTTATCTTAGCTAGGTTGTTGACCAGATCTGGGTCTGCATGCCGTCGATTGAAATGATATTGGCCTGGCACCTTTGACCGGGTGGTTGTTGGCCCCTGACCTCAACTGATGATAACCGCAGCGCTGTGCAAACCTGGGTCGCGCCCAGCCACAGCCTGTTTACGTATCTTAATCTTTGGTGTTGTGCAATATATTAGACTTCGAAGGTGTGTACGAATATTCATGGACCCTGATGCGATTATTGATCAACTCCTTGAAAGGGCGCTAGATCTCGAAAGGATAATCAAAATACACTTCTGAGAGAGCCGCAGGAGGCTTAGTCCGCACTACAGTCTGAAAATCAGCCCCCTCCTCCCGCCCCCCAGTTTGACTGGAGGGGGGAAAGGGGGTCCGCACCAGGGCAGATGGGTTTGACTCAGTCTGGGGCGGCTTGGCCAGCATGGGCACCATCACCTTTGTTTGTCAGCGGAGTGGGGGGTGTTTGGACTAGCATTGAATTGTTACGGGCAGAAACTAGTGGCCTAACACCCTAAACAGGTTGTGGTACAAAAGGCTCCGGACGCTCATTTAAAAGATCCGTTTACATGGAATAAGATTACAACACCAATTACTGATGGAAAAATGCCCGTCAACACTCTGTACAGCGGTGAAGTTGTTTCTGGATGTGGCCTCGCGCTGCAAGATGGCTGGGCGGTGGGACGCCAAGCTTGATTTCACCTACACGTGAAGGCTATAGCTGTTGCGATGTATCACTAGCTATGGTCACAAAGGATATGTAAATTAAACAAGGGATTATACCAGTTGATATACTGAAGTAATGACCACAATCGCGCTACTTGTTGGAGGTGCTCATGTTAACGCTCTTGCATTCTCTGGGAAAACTGTTTATTCTCTAAATTACGAAAGTGGACAAAACGTAAAGCCATTACGGCAATCGAGCAGCTTCCCTCTGGCAGCATGGGCCAAGAAGCGGACTGATCGTTTATGAGCAACTACCTGCCAGGGATGCCAAGCGTACCCTACATCTGGGGGTCCAAAGAGCAAAGCAGCTTACAACACTTCCCCTCAGATGGTCAAAAAAGGCATGAGGTGATGTTGGCGTTCGCTACCTCGAGCGTTTACTTTATATGGATCGTCAAATGCAAAATATCTACTATAGTCCTAAGGACTACTGGAAAGGCATTACAGCTATCAAGAAGCTTGCAACAGAAGCTAGGGTTTCTGAGAGCTGCCAGGGGGTGGCTAACAAAGCAAGGCAAATCTACTGCCAGTGCCAAAACACATTCCCACACCAAAGTTTGATGTGTCTGGGCCTAATGAGGTTCACCAAGCCGATCTCTTATTTCTTCCTCATGATGTTGTAAAGCGCGGACTAAATCTGATGAGCCTGTACTATACTATTTGTTGGAAGGACCCCTCCGCGGCTTTGTAAAGGAGGAGCTGCTTGTGGTGCCAACCGATACCCAGTTGCCACCAGGTGGTATTACTAATTAAACAAATAGAGATCTATACATAACAATGGCAGAACTCATAGGAGATTACCCTCTTGCGCAGAAGTAGCCGCCGCTTTATCTGGTCTAGCTCATATTCCGCCATCACCGCAAAGGCACGTACTCGGTGCTGCTATCATTGCTGTGCTTGTAGAGTCTTACATTGATGACGAACTGGCATTTGAGTCCCCCTAGCTCATCCAGCTCCCTGGTCAAAACTTTGCGCATCTTGGGACGCACGCCTTTCTAGAAGATCGTGAGGTCTGAGACAAGGCGGTGAGACTAAGGAATGTCTATCACCCATCCCCGCAGATAGTGCTTGACGGCCCATTTGTTTTTTTGAAGTTGAGGCCGTAGTGGGAACCGGTTTGTTGGGAGTGTGTGACCTGAGGCGCGGAGCTGGTTTTTGGGAGATTGACCTGGGGCACGGGACTGGTTTGCGTGAACGCGGAACTGGGGCACGGGAGATTGACCGAGGGTGTGGGGTGGGTTTGCCTGCCACCATGTTCCTTAATCTGGTAAATATCTCCTTGTATCTGTGGTCGAAGGCGTTTTGTTTTTCAAGCGCTTTGATGGTGGCCTTCGAGCGGGGATAGGGCTCTAGGTGGAGCCCCCATCCGCAACCCAGCCCCCAAACCAAAACCGAAGCTAAGTCGCCCCAAAAGACGACCTCTTGAAACGGATGGCTTGGGCCCCGAGGGGGCCAACAGTACAATAGGAAGGGGTGGGGGGGGGTGGGTGTGCCAACACCCCAATTTCCTATACTACTAGATCAGATAAAGTCGTTACTGGTTTTTGCATCATACCTGTAAGCTAATCAGGAGATATTGATGACAAATATGATACGAATAGAGAAACGGGCATCATACACCCAGCTTATTGATCCAATGACCCCACCAATGGTTAATCATTTCCGAGAATACTCCGCCCCTAGAATAAAATTAATACTGTTGGTTATTTACTGCAAATATCTTGTCTGTTTGATGTAACTAGTCGACGAATATAGCAAAGATAAAATATCATAGATCTCGACTACTGACACGGCCAGATTATTTGAAAAAAATGGCAGGGAATGCTATCATTCACACCCGAGCCCTGATAACAGGTCACATAGAGGCTGGATCTTCCTAGACATATTAATTATCGGCCATCCGTAAAGAGCCATGTGTAAATGGGCATATGCTAAAGACTATGTGTAAACCACCATAGTGTCTGAGATCTAGTAAGGTCTTGTACCACCTCAGTATAATGACACCTTGGATTAGTGCCATTATGATCAATGATATCTAGGTTTAGTGTCACCTTGGTACAGTTGGGTAGCAGTACGGCTGACCATACCAGCTCTGACCCACCTCCGACCATCTCTTTGTGGTGCATAATCCTGCCCGAAACGCACTTTTTAATACCTTTCATTTACATTGTTTATACTTTTGTGAATTTTTATCTTTTTGTATTATTTTGTTAATTTTTTTTCACTTCTACTCTTTTAAAAATTAATTTTCATCTTTTTCACATTTTGTTACTTTTTACTTTTTTACTTTTTATAAACTTTCCTTTTGTTGTTAAGCATTTCCTCTCTATGGGATGTACTGTGGTTGCTCATATTTACCAGCGTGTAAAGTCCGCGCAATTAAATCGTTATGTGTATTGAGGTGTGTTGATATCAATCACAGTCCGCTGGGCAGTGTCGAAGCAGGAACACCCAATTATTGTTCTGTTGTCTTCTAATGCTTCGTCTTTGGATCATTGCGTTGTATTCATTGATTAAGGAAGTTTGGTATGCTTTTACTGATCTAGTTTTATTTTCCCCATTCATTTAGGTATATTTTGTGACCTCAGCTAAGACGAGGTAGAACTCATGATCCGAGGTATAGCCATCTTCAAGTTCTTTTGACAAAATGTCAGCAATGTTATTCATCCCATGAGTGCAGATCTGAACATGATTTTTAACCTTGATGGTCAGCCGCCGACTGCCGACATCACATCTGCACCAAGACACATAGCAACAGTAACTAAACAGTGTCTACTACATCCACTGAGTTAGCTGCATGACTATCTTTCGTGCGCATAACACAATATTTTTCATTTTATTGCTTCTTGAGGCTGATATCATTCAACCAATAGGAGTGCCTAGGTTTATCATCGGTGGGGGGCAACCCCGGGTTAATACTAGGTGTGGTTGGTGTCTTCATAACTATATGCTTTAAGCACAACTTAAATTAGGAGTGACACTAACTCCATGCAAATGAGCTTGATAACATTGCATATCCAAAGCTTCCGCCACGTGAGGTTTGGCACCTGACCCCATCACCAAACGACCACTCATATCCCCTACAATAAAGAACCACTTCCTTCCACCCAAATAGTAATTAGTCTACATGGTCTTATGTCCCTTTGCTGTAGTCTGTGTTGGTCATCACCATACATTTTATTAGCAGCGTGGTGGTGATATTGGGTGTCCCAACCGAAAGATTTTATTACCTCGCATTTCAAGGTTTCCATTCGTAGTACCACCAGTTTTAGCAATTTTTTTGTGAGTCACCAATAGATACATCTGTCTTTGTTGTATATTTAGAGAGTTCGTATTGAGTGCTCTCCGTTTTATGTCATAGTCCATAATTACTCTTTTTTTATTGACAACTTGTAAATTCGAGATCAACTCTAACAGGAAAATCGTGGTTATTCAAAGGCCTTCCTTTATTATCGCTTAACTGATGCATATGTTTGTGTTTATAATGTCACCGAAAGATCCCCATCGGCCAGAACACCAGGGAGAGTGGCGGTTTTTCCTTTAGCATGTTGCGTGAGGTACAGACTTGATCAAGATAAACATAAAACTTGTTATAGATGGTTGAATTTATTGCCCTGTCGCCCGTGTTATCACCTGAATAAATCTACCGCCTCCCAACGCCGTCATCAAGACCCAACATAGTTAACACTCCATCGTCAAAACGTGCAGTTCCATCAGGAATTGTGAGGGTAATAGCCCCATTTAAAACATCAACTTCCAAACGAAGACCTAATGCTTTAATCTCCTGCTGAAGAAGGCTGAAACTCCAGAGACAGGGGTTTGAATGGATAGTTCCTCCTTTCTAGTACTTTCGGACACCATTGAATGGTCTTACTTGATACAAGGCTGTGCAAGCCCACAGTATGCGTGATTGTCCTTAGGCCTATGCAAAGATCACCCGCATGTATTTTTTTTGTCAGTGTTTTTGTGACCAAGGAGTCAATAATGTAAAGTGTAGGCTCACTCTGAATTGGTATAAAGCCCTCAATTAGTCATTGAGCCACCCCCAGGATCTGCAGCGTACACCTCGGAGTCGGAACGCATCCAGGGCTTTAGCAGGCGCCCACTAGTAGTTGCGTTAAGATGCGTTCTCCATGCGCCCGCCACTGCCATGGAGCTGCTTGTCGTCAGTCATCCTGGTTGCACTTGCTGGTCGGTAACACTAAAAGACACGTCAGCCAATGCCAGGTTTTTTGCAGTCATTGTCACACATGGGTCACGTTTACTCCTTGCTGAAAAGGCCTCCTTCATCTCATCCCACTGCTGGTAGGTGTGCTTTCCCTAAGCATACAGATGGTTTTGGATACCCTCTATGGTCTCATCGACTTTTGTAATAATCGGCTTGAGAAAAGACTCTTTTTCAAGGCAAATGAGGTCTTGGCTGGGTCTCTAAAGAGAAGCAGGATGCCTTTCATGCTGCGGGCTGGTACGTTAAGGTTTATATTCCACAGTGTGTCACTCTTATTGTATGCGTACTACACAAAGCACACACGCATACAGAATCGCGAGCCGACCGGTTTACTGATTGCAGATCATGCGGGCCAACTCTGGTGGGGTGACACTCCAGGGAGATGCCATCGATTGTGTAGCTGGTATTGGTGTCACCTGTTGCGTGAATCACTCCAATGTAGTCATTAAATCTTAGTTCGTATTCCAGTTTGTCACCAAGCGTACTCTTGTAGGAGGGCATGTTTGGTACCTGGGGGTAGCTCTCACCTGTGCAGTTTTATATAGGTCGCCGTAACAGTGGTCCTTATCACTATCATCGATGGACATGGTCTCGTTGCCAGAAATCTAGATTGTCATTCTTTTAACCATGGCGTGCCCTAGGTTTTGTAAAATGCTGTGGTTGACTTTGGTAAAGGCCAGCCTGGCGGTCCCTTAGTCAATGACGTCTTCTGCACCCAGGTTGGGGAAGCGTTCCGGCAGTTGTTGGATCTTGCCAATAGAGCTGAGGTTGTCAGTAATACCCACAGACTGTTGCACACATCTTTACCCTAAGAGGCTCGCGTATCCAGCGATATAGAGTTAGCTTGAGCCTCTTAGTACTTGTCATGTATATGGTTGAACTATTGCATATATATATTTATTACAGTCACATGTCAGAGATTGAGAACCCAACATAAGACGGTGAGGGGGACTTGGGAGTTGGGGCAGGGGTGCCACTCTGCAGGGTATCTCTGACAGGGAAGTCAGGCTTGCTGATGACGGTCACAATTCTACGAATGAGACTTTTACAGACAGCCTTGCTGCCTTGCTTGAACTTGCCGATGATACTGCAGCTCTGGTCGCGGTTTGGTGGAAGCCACACCTCCAGTTGTTTGCCGAAAGAGATAATGATCTCTCACACCAGCAGGTGGACAAGGGGGTCTGACTCGACTAGGTTGGCCAGCAATATAGCGGGATCCCCGCCCTGCTCATTGAAGTGGTTGCCAAACCATGCCGATAATACCGGGTGTATACCCGCCCTGGTACTAATGTCAGGTGGGAGCGGGCCATTGATTGCTACGCTCGTTATGGGGTGTGTGGGATGGCCAAACCGTACAAAGTAGGGTTCTGCCTCGCCGTGGCCTTGCATACTGGCTAGGTAGCAGCTCTTCATGTCGAGGCTGACAACGTCCTTGGTGTCATACGCCATACAGTTCCATAGTTCACAATATCGGTGTTCAACACAGGTCTTCTGAACGTCATTCAGGAGCCTGACCGGAGTGGACCTCAAGCCGTTCTTTTCCTCCGCCATAATGCTAGCCACGTGGTTGATTCCAAAGACCCTGTCGGCTAGGGCCGCATCACCCAGCTGAGTGCAGATCTCGTACAGTTTCTTGTGGCGGTCCAACCTTCTGTAGGTTCTGCCGTCCTGGAGTACAAAGTAGTTCACTTGTCACCGCAACCAAGTAGCCAGACTGCAATAGGCTGGTATTTTGTGGCTTGTTGAATGGCCTGCCAGATGTCTCCCTCATAAATCTCACTTTGCCTGGAGCGGAGCAATGGTAGGTCCTTCGACCAGGCATTCCGTTGCGGACAATGAACTCTATTACTGTTACCTGATGCAGTGGCACATAGGTTAAGTTCCACATTGATACAATGGCACCTAGGTTAAGTGCCATCTTGACACAGTGGCGCCTATGTTTGTGCCATCTTGGTATAATGCCACATTGATTGAGGGCCAATGAGTTCTAGTGCTACTTTGGTATAATGACACCCAGGTTTAGTTCCACCAATATTTGTTGGCACATTGGTTTAGTACCATCATAGTATAGTCTATCAAGGTCTATTGCCAAGGATAAGTGCAAGCAAAGTATAATTCTACCTTGGTTTAATGCACATCAGTGGGTGGTTTGCGCCTGAGAGATTTATATATTTCCCTTCGATACATCCTCAGTTGTTGTTAAGTACGCTCCACCCAATCGCATCAATGCCGCATTACAGATTTCTACCATTGTCACATATATGACAAAATGCATTTTGACAGTTCAACAACATGACATTAGTTTGAATACGTTAGTTGTCGACCGTGCATGTATTTGGAAAGGAAGTGTTGTCCATGGAACGTCAAAACCTAAGGACAAAGAGACAATACAGAGAGCGTGACCGGAAATGTTTCAAGTGTCAACATGTTGAAAGCTTGATCAGGAGGAAAAGTGTTATATCATTTACTCTTGTGCAACGTACCAGAGTGAATGAGTGTCATTGGTGCTTCTAATGTGAGTTTGATATGAGTTGATGGTGAGATGCCATGAGGTCAGTGGTGATGTGGTATAAAAAGTAATGGCTGCTGTGTAATGGGAGATTCTTATGTACTGATATGGTAATTAATCATTACATTTGTTCCATGTGCATCTGGATGACATAATCAAGTAGGTAATTACAGCTAATATATTGTGTATCAATATGGTGCTTCTGGCTTCATTGTATATCTGTTGTTGTTTGTCTGATAAAATCCCCCACTGGTTGGCTCGTACTTCACAGTCTGCATGGCACTACAGCTGATTTTGTTATCATAAATGTTTGCAGCAGATGGACTCTTTCCCCTCTGCTTTCAAGTGTCAACATGTTGAAAGCTTGTTATGGAGGGAAAAGTGTTATATCCTTTACTCTGGTGCAACGTTTATGGATATAATTACCAACGAAACTCAATGAAAGTGAAAACGTATATATGACAGGGACAATCCTGTCGAATGAGACTCATTAGCCATGACTCATGATTGAGTGGTTACATTGAGTCGGTCATTATTGGTAGGATACGAGTGAGTGTCGTTATATGAAAACATTATTATTGTCGATGAATAATAACGTCAGTTGTCCTGCGATATGAAATAATACTATGTTATCGAGAAACGAGTCAGTCATCAGTCCTGAGATAGGATAATGAATGTCATCAGTGGTTTTAATAACTGTTTTTTATGAGTTGATGGTGATACACAAGGAATTCAGTGGTGATGAGATGTGAAAATCATGGCTCCTGTGTAGTGTGGGAGTCATATGTGCTGATATAAGAATCACTCATTACATTTGTTCCATATGTAGTCAGATGACATATACCAGCATAGGTCATGACAGCTAATATATTGTAATATTGCTAATTTCATGCTAAAGGAACAGTGTAACGAACTGGTGTTTCAGGCGTTACCTAATATCGGTTATTGTTTGTCTGACAAAATCCCCCACTGGTAAACTTGTACTTTACAGGGAGTAAAGCACTGCAACTGATTTTGTTATAGATGGTGCGTAGCCAACGGTCAGGTCATAGACGATGCAATATGTGACCAGAAAATGCAACCTGACATTATTGCCCCTCTCCTTAGTATAAATAGACTGCGCATTTTCATCGGCTATGGATGGGGAGACAGGCAGCGTGCAAGTGACTGATTTGTCCAGGGATTCCGGAGATCCTAATGACAGCATCCTGTCACCTGACTATGGCTGCCCAATGCCATTCTGCACCTGTAACAAAGAACTGCTGTCAAGAACAACTACAGTAAACGATGCTATGGTGATGAGGGAACCCGAAGGGCAACTTTCACGTCGCAACGAGCTGCAAGAACAGCCAGACAGTCCCGGACATTCGTCTGTTGGAGGAAGGGTTTTCAATTTGGCAGACCAAAAACACGACTTTGATGGAGATAAAGACAAACATATCACAGAAGGTGATTTGTCCTCAGCAGAAATACTGACACTTCAGCAAAGCATAAGGAGAACAATATCAACTGAAATTGAAAAACCTTTGTCCATCCACCAGCGCAAGATTGACGACATCAACGAGCAGATCCGTCATTTACAGGATGAAATGTCAAGACGAAATACCATAGAGGATAACCAATTTGGTATTGAATCATATCAAAATAACCTGAGTCAGACAAAAAAGTCCTTGGATGTGTTTGAAAAGTTCCTTGTGGACTGCAACAAGAAGTTAGACTGTGTTGCATCAAGGAGTGATAAATCAGGATTCTTCAATCAAATTCAAGCTGATTTCAAAGTAGAATTGAAACAATTTTCCTCTTGCCTCCCAACATATGCCCATAAATCAGACATAATAGAAACTGTAGAAGGTAACCAGGTGTGTGTTATTCTGGGCGAGACAGGGTCTGGTAAAAGCACTCAAATGGTGCAATATTTGTTAAAAGCAGGACTTTCCAAGACTGGCAAAATTGTTTGTACCCAGCCACGAAAAATTGCAGCCACAAGTCTAGCTTTGCATGTGGCTCAGGAATTAGGATCAAATGACATGGTAGTTGGGTATGAAGTTGGCCGAGATAAATTGAAGAACTCAGATACCTGCATCCTATATGTAACTGACCACCTTCTACTGCAACGATCCATTCATGACCCACTTTTCAGTGAATATTCATGCATTATAATCGATGAAGCACACGAGAGAAGTCTGCAAACTGACTTACTGTTGGCAATGATCAAACGATGTCTTCCAAAGCGACCAGACCTCCGACTTATTATTACATCTGCGACCATAGATCCTGACGTGTTTGTCAAGTATTTTGGTGGATGCCCTGTTCTAAAAGTATCTGGACGAGCCTTTCCGGTTGATGTTGAATATCTTAGTGAGCCCATTGACACGGACTTTGTCAAGGCAGCTGTGCAGAAAGTGGTGCACATTCACCAAAACGAACCACCTGGAGACATTCTGGTGTTCTTGACTTCTGGACAGGATACAGAACGTGCCATGAAGATGATATCTACATGTGACTCGACATTCGCTTGCCAACTTCACGGACGGCTTCAGCCTGCCGAACAAAAACTGGCATTTGATCCTGCACCTGAAGGGAAAAGGAAAATAATTTTTGCTACTAACTGTGCAGAAACATCCATAACAATAGCTGGGATCAAATACGTCGTGGATACAGGTATGGTAAAAGCAAGTAAATTTGACCACAATCGAAAGCTAAATGTGTTGGAAGTTGGGAAAGTGTCCAAGAGCTCAGCAGATCAGAGAAAAGGAAGAGCTGGGCGAATAGAAAGTGGCAAATGTTTTCGTTTGTACACAAAGGATGAATTTGATAAGATGGACAAAAACACTAAACCAGAAATCATGCGAATACATCTTGGCATGGGACTTTTGCAGTTGATCCATTTGGACGTTTGTGACTACAAAGAATTTGATTTTGTCCAAAGCCCTTCCCCACAAGCACTAATAAATTCCATGAGAGAATTAGAAGAACTTGGGGCCTGTAAAGAAGGAAAACTGACTTACCTTGGGACGCAAATGGCCAAGTTATCAATAGAGCCACATTTGGCCAAGTTGCTATTGCTGGGCCTAAAGCATGGTGTTGGGTACGAATGCCTAATCATAGCAGGGTTTGGAACTATGTCTGGCAGCATATTTTACAGGGTTGGTGATGAAAAGAAGAAGATAGAAGCTGATATGAGCAAGCTGAAATATAGTGAAGAGGATGGTGATATGCTGACGCTATTGGCAGTCTACAAGGAATGGAGTAAGGTATCCCAAGGATGCATGTATAACTGGTGTAAGACAAATAGCATCAACGGAAAGGCAATGAGTCTGGTGCAAGATTCCATGAATGAAATTGAATGTACCCTTGAAAGAGAGCTGAAGGTCACTTTACCCCACAAGTTTTGCTCAGAAGCAGATTGTACAGAACGGATCAAGTGTATAATTTTCCACTCATTTTCGGGCAATCTGTGCTACTTCAGAGGACATAAAATCTCTGGTTACATGAATGCGATATCCCTTGAACAGGACCTGTTTGTGCATCCATCTTCTTCAGCCCATAGCTGCAGGACATTGCCTACATGGCTTGTCTATACAACACTACAGACCACATCTAGGTCGTTCATGCTTAATGTCACCACAGTCCCCGACGAATGGGTCAGACATTGGATTGATAGAAATCTGCTTGCAATTGATGAGAATAAGCTGGATGAATGCACAGTTCAGCTCATCAAGATAGACCGGATTAGTCCAATGTGTTTAGAAAAGATTGTTGGACACAAATTCAAGACGCTCAACAAAATAAGAGAAGATTTTCAAACAGCTCACAAAAGGCAAGTAATTACTGAAGTGTCCCGTGAAGAAGGTATCATTCGAATATGGACACACTCTTCAGTACAGCCACTCATCCATCAAAGCATAACAGATATGCTTGCTGAAGCACGGCAGGATTTCCATGAGCAGACAATAGACATACCATTTGCCAGTGGGTGTTCATACAAGGCCATATTAGGTCGGGGTGGGCTTATTCATGAGATTTTGTACCCTGACGAATACTCAACATTATCCATCCAGAACGTCCCTGAGAAATTCACAGCGTCAGAGATTATGAAACATCTCTCCGGCGTCATCACTGACCAACTATTTCCTATCAAGCATGAAGGCTGCCGAGGGGAATGGGGCAAAGTAATAGTTGCCAGTGCCATGTCAGCAGCTGAAATGCAGAGGAAAACATCAAGTCTGCCTTTCCTTGTTAAATCTTTAAAAGACGTTCCGAAGAAGCGTCCTGAAAAAAGATATTCGTTTTCTGTAACTTGGATCAGACGACCCCGTATGCCTTTCTGCATCGTTGACTTGACGCCTGGGACAAACGGGGTTGCTGTGGCTAAAGCAATAGAGAAAATACATTTTCCTTCACTATGTACACCTGCCAAAATCTTCTCATATGGCAGCCCGAAAAAAACCCCATCAGAAGTCAGTCCAGAACAGCTGAAAGTCGATGGAATCCCATCAGATGTGTCCGAAGAAGAAATTCGCAAAATACTCAGTGATGAGATCCGAGGTCAACAAAATGAAGAGGTCATTGCCCACGTTGGATTTAAATGGGAAAAAAAAATTCATCCTGAAACTGCCATCGCTTTGCAAACTCTAAGAGAAAAAATATGTACCATTCTTACAAAAGGCGGTATTTCATTGGGGGAAGATGACGCTGAAGTTGTGGTAATGAAACCAGAACCAGGAAGACGTGACTACAAAGCGTACGTGAACTGCATAGATGCATCAGTAGGTGAGAAAGCAGCATCTATTCTAAGCCACTCAACTGTAAATGGCCAAGTTTTAAATATCCAATTGAACATAAAGATTGCAAAAGACATTCATAACTTTATTCAGTCTGATCTCGACACAATTCTGACAGGACTCCATGTGATTGAAAAAGACCTCAAGAACGATGTCGGTATAACCATACGGTTTCGCTCAGGTGATTGGATTGATAATATCAAAATGAATATTCAAAAGTTAATTCAAGGCACACGTATAGAGACTAATGGTGATGATTTCCTTCGTCTCACGTCCGAAAACCGAGATTTTCTGGCTTCACTCCGAACAAACAGAAACGTTTTGGCCAAGCCAGATTATCGCCTTGCAGTTATTCTTCTCTTTGGCCGAGAAAATGATGTTGCTCAAGCAAGATCCGACATTGAATCGTATCTCTCGGAGAATATTGGTGCTTTGATAAAAGAGTTCTCAATGCAGAAATATTCCAAAGGATCAATAAAAAAACTGGTGTGCCATTACAAGACAGATTTAAGGGATCTTAAATCTGTATCTGGAGTAACGTTCGTACAATTGGACCTACGTAGGCACATTTTGAAGGCACATGGCAGTGAGGAAGCACTTGGAAATTTGGACAACGTCCTCAGTAACTTCCTAGGTGCTGCAGACATGGATGATATGGAGCTGGGTGAGGTTGGTTGTGCTGTCTGCTTTACTCCGGAAGACAGTACCTTCATAATCATGGAACTTTGTGGCCACGAGTACTGCAAAGATTGTGCCAGTCTCATGCTGCACTTATCCATGAACGACAGATCATTCCCTATCAAGTGCGTGGCTGAAGAATGCGACCACGAACTAGCCTTGTGTGACATAATGAAGATCCTGGGTGATTCACATGACGATCTTCAACCCCTTGTAGCGTCTTCGCTTGCTAACTTGTTGGCCCGGAACGTGGAGGAGTTGAAGCCATGTATAACTCCTGATTGCCTGGGTATATACCGATGTCAAAAGGGACCTAAATTCACCTGTGTAGAGTGTGGTGTCAGTGTATGCACTAGTTGTCACACGAAATATCATAGCGGTAAAACATGTCATAACGCCGCTGCTGTCAAAGAAGAGTGGATAAGAGGTGATCCGAGAAACCGCGCCGCATGCCCGAGCTGTGATTCGTATATTGAAAAAGATGGCGGCTGCCAGCAGGTTATTTGTTCAATTTGCAAGAAATCTATTTGCTGGATATGCAAAGCTGCTTTTCCCACATCAACCCTCTGCTATGATCATTTGTCCAAAGAGCACGGTGGCTTCTATTGAGAAATCGAATATGAGAAATCTTTAACCATGCAGATATCATTCAATTTCGATTTTGTGAATGCCTTTTGAAACTCTGATTTGTTGTTGACCTGATTTCAAATCTTAATTGCTTCGCCTCTTTATGTATTAAGTACTTGTCTTTTTTATTCAAGAATATGTTATTCAGGTTTGCTATTTGATAATGTCTTTAATGTGTTCCACTAACCACAATGACAAACACGATGAGTCATCGAAAACTTAACTTATAAGACTGTCATGTTTAGTAATTCGGTCTGACATGTGGATATATTTCATGTTGTGATAAACACTCGGCCGGCAATTAACTGATTAAATAAGTGATTATTGTTTGAGACATGAATATACTCACAGTTCATTCATCTGCTTTCACAAATGCTTTCTAAGCACAATATTAATGTGAAATTAACATTCTGTATATTCTAAGCCTTAGGGGTGATGTGATACATTACTTATTTGGGCTTTGACTGTTTATTGTTTATTTAGAAACAAACGTGGCAGCATTTTCGACATATATACTTTGTGTCACGGTGTTCACCCAATAAATACAATGTACCACAGTGTTTTTTGACAATAAGAGATTATGTCTTGGCTAGAGTCTAAATGAAATCATTATGATTACTGTTGTCGTTTGATGACCCGTCCACGATCACACAGATTCTCTGTTTAGGATTTTTAAGTTCTACTTGTATTCTACATGCAGTTCTTATGTGTTCAATGAGCATTCATTTCATAGATATGAATACATTTGCACCATGGCTTCGAGCAAACCAAAGTTCATTTTAATCGCGTAGCAAAGGCCTGCTATCTTTCATGAAGCTGCTACCAATATCCTATCGTCCGGTTAGGATTAAAGTTCAATTAACAATGGAGAATTACCTTTAGAGAAAAATATAAATGTGTCTGACTGGTCCTTAGTGATTGCCGTCATAGCAATCACACTGATAATTGTCATCATAATGAACAGCGTCATGACGGGAGATGTCTACATGAGCGTTGGCTGACAATGTTCATCATTACGATAACCCACGTAATGATAATTGTCGCAGAAACTGCCGTTGTGATGCCGTTATGATAGCTGATTTAGTTTAGTCCTCTGATTTCAATACGCATAAATACTGAAGAATATTAAGATATGCGAAAAAAAATATCACTCAGTTTAAATGCAGAAACTACAGGTTGCCAAGTATAAGAAGTAAAACATAAAATTATGCAAATGGACCAGATGCATACACAGGCCCTGATTGAATTAATGCAATTCACAATAGCGTAATATATCAACGATGAAGATACAATTAATCGGTCATCATTCAATGCGAAAATGCCACTCAATGACGTCGCAATACTGAGAACTGCGGTTAACAAAAATTATAAGCAGCCATATTTAAGCTTTGAAGTAAAGTCGATGTCAAAAAGTGTGTAACTGAAATAAGGGCCGGTTACGATTGCCATCATATCAGAACAACGCAGGTTTGAAATAGATATATTGATTGGCGTACGCAAATCAGGTGTCATTATAAATACCCAGATAAAACAGACATTGCCAGGCAATACTAATTACAAGCAAACCATGCGCCATGCATAAACAGGAAAATACCATGACATGAACAAATTGTTGGCGTTGATCAGTCTAGATGGATCGATGGTCTTTGTGGGTAAGTTCCCTCTTTTGATTTCAAATTTCCATTGAAAGCGGGCCACGTGACGTTGTGTGAATGGTCCAGTGAGAGTGGATCACGTGATCTTGTGTAATTGGTCCAGTGAGAGCGGGTCACGTGAAGTTGTGTGGGTGGTCCAGTGAGAGTGGGTCATGTGATGTTGGTTGGGTTGTCTAGTGAAAGCGGGTCACGTAATGTTGTGCGGTTGGTCCACTGAGAGAGGGTGACGTTGCCTTGTGTAATTG
Organism: Urechis unicinctus; assembly: GCA_034190875.2. Classification (NCBI taxonomy): domain Eukaryota; kingdom Metazoa; phylum Annelida; class Polychaeta; order Xenopneusta; family Urechidae; genus Urechis; species Urechis unicinctus. The sequence goes on along the minus strand of CM067351.1, from coordinate 51,748,026 downwards.
GTCCAGTGAGAGCGGGTCACGTGATGTTGTGTGGTTGGTCTAGTAAGAGAGAGCCACGTGACTAGGCACAATTTTGATAACTTTTGCGGAAATATTTTTAAGATGAGAATAAATAACTTATGATCACTGCTGGCAATTTAACTTTAAGGCACGTTTTTGTCATAAACTCATGCAAATAACTCCAATACAAAATAATCGGGCATTGAGTTTGTTCTTGTGTCAGTGTTTGTAAACAATCACTTAAGCATTGATGCAAACATACCCTGTGAATATCACAGGCTTAATGATGAAACGACGTGTATGATATAATATAATCCTAGGTGTGTAGGATGAGCAATACTGTGATTTACCCTTTCAATTACAAAAGCCTTCCTTTTTATCCATAGGCTAAATGAAAACTAAAACACAATGTTTGTTCCAGAAATAAATTTATATTTCAATAGATAGCAATATTGCACGTTGCATTTTTTATCATATAGTATAATTAACTGTGGAAGGTGCCTTCATAGGGCAGTGAACGCTATGCCGATCCATGCACAGCAAGATATTATTGACTCCAGTAGTGATATATTGTAAATTACTTGGCAGTTTGCTAATATTCTTTTTTATGAAATAAGAAATGGCTCAATTTCATCTGCTGTGCCATACAGACACAAGAGCGCAACCTGCATCCTCTACAATGAAGTATCCAAACTAATGTTTCAAACAATTATATTGTTCTTTATGCTTATGTTAAGTTATTTAAAATCAAATGTAAATGTAAATTCTATTAACCAGACCATACAACAGAAATATATGTTAAGAAGAATTACTTGCTTGTTTTCCTTATTGTGTTTTTTGCTTGCTGTCCAAGGCAGCGCTTCTCTGTAGTTTTGCTGGCCAGAAAGCGTCTTATATAGACCACAATTACCGACGCCTGTCAACCGAAAGAACTATTTTATGCCTTGCCGGTGGCTATGGTGTTGTCCTAATAATGATTGTTTTTAACTTCTTGGGTCGGCGGTTTTTATACAAGTGTGTAAGCAATCGGTGAGGTTTCCAATTGGGCGTCTGCTAATACGAAGGAGCCTGCAAGTTTGGGCGAATACAGGACTTTTATCTGGGGAATAGCAGTTTGTTGGCGACATATGGTCAGTGAACTAATTTAAAGGCGTATACGGTAATACTAATTTTTTTCATCATGAGTGAAAGACCTTAGATATCAAGGTTTGGCTCTTGAAGGGAGGGGACTTATGACTTCACACTGCATACAGCTTATTACGGTTAAAACTTTGCAATAAATAGATCTAATTAATAAGGGCTGTCACACAAGTATTGAACATTCTCTTACCTCGTTGCCTACACAAAGTGACTTCAAAAGGCAAATATACGGGATCGATACATTTCATATAAGCTCAACATTCTTTCAATAATATTGCCGTTTTTCTATGTTGTCTTGGGTGTTCACTATTATGTAAATAGATTGTAAATCATCAGTTTGAAACTGAAGGTGGTAAGAGATTAGTCTGTGTAATTTAAATAATTCTGACTATGGTCGGTGAACGCATTCAAAATACATGTAACTGGCCCAAAATTACTTCAACCAAGGCGAGTGGAATTATATGCGAAAATGATTAGGACCCGTAGAGCTAAAGTTACTTCAGAACCCCAGTGGGCCTGCTTGTACTCGAAAAGCGCCGTGCAGATAATAATACTAATAATGAGATAGTGGCTAGATTAAAGGCGACGAATAAAATAAAAGCACGGAATCAAATAAAAGCGAATTATATCACGTTTTTCCCCCTAGCGGGCTGCGGAAGTCAAGGTTGTGGAGGTACGAGCTGAGGAAAAGAAGGGTCAGCCGGAATGCTGAATGTGTACTCTCCGTTTTAGAATTTCTATGTTGGAACGATTTGGAAAAATCATAACTGTGAATCGGAACGATGTAAATGTACCATTCCGAATGACATATGAGCCGCTCTGAATGACATGCATGAAACATTATAAATGACACGAATTACGTAACTTACTATGGAGAATGATATAAATATATAATTCTGAACGATGTGAATTCACCATTCTCAATGACTGAAATGAACCATATAGTAATGTACCATTGGGAATGATAATATGTACCATTATAAATGAAGTAATTGCATCATAAAGTAAAGTACCATTCGGAATTATATATATGTACCTCTCTGAATAATATATATATATATATATATGTACGACAAAGCTAAAGATTGCTTAGTAATGTTCAATTAGGGAGTATATAAATGTACCATCCTAATTATAAAACCGAACCATAAATTAATGTAACGTTAGAGGTGATACATATGTACTTTTCTAAATGATATTACTGAAACTTATATAAATGTACGATCCGATACAATACCGGGGTTAATACTTTATCCGTCAGTAAACATATTGAGGCGTATGCCCATATCCCGCCTGAGCGTGGCCTCTGTGTGGGGACTTGTCTCACTTGGAACAACATGTATCATATGACTCTGCACTTGACTTCTACTCTGATTGTGCCTTGTGTGGTTGTGATGAACGATACACACTATTATTAGATTACAACTTGCAAAACCCTTTACAATAATCATAGATCTAAACATGCTTTTATTGCACTAAGGATTCGACATGGCTCTCACGTTTTTGAAGCTGGCTACAATTGTACAGGCTTTCAGACAAGTACGCCGCCACAAAGACACGATGATGTTGGGGTATATTGAAGGCTTTTGTCGGACGAAACACAATCCAATGAGAAGTTCCAAAATATTTAGATCATGGTTGTCATCTTAACCAGTTAGACAGATCCAAGCCATCAAGGTCATCACATGCTACCTTGAGATTGTCAGGTTGGGATCTGTAATCAAATAATATATTCCACAAAGCTGATAATTACGCATAGAGTTCTATTAGAGCTATATATGATTGGGTTAGAAATCGTAGAGGCATTTGTGGTCTTCAAGACGAATTGATTGACAACTTACTCTTTCAGAAAGGCATTCTTCGTTATTTCATCCACTGACATGGCAAATGATTTTCGATAAGGACACCTTGCGGATTTCATGTAGCTGCCCTGAAGAGAACATCAAGGTGATATAGTGATTATCAGTTATCTACCAAAATTTAATTGGAAAGAGCTCAAAGGGCAGCTCATGGCATTATATGATTGTGCTATACACACCTGGGGGAAGTGCGTGCTCGTAAAAGAATCGGTCTCCATATTTCAGAGCTTCAAACTGCTTGCCGATGATGGAGGCAAACGTGGGTCCAACCGCTGCCCCGTCCTCTGGCCTCTCCAATAACCCACTCAGGTACGGGTCTATGTCGTCGTCGTCGTCGCTTCAACAATGCATCAACACAAAAATCAACCACGGGTCCATTGTCTTTTATTGCAAATTAATATAATTGTTATACAAGGAATGATTCAGAGTTCAATGTCACATAGTTTTTGACACACGGGACTGCACCGTGCATATTCATTATAATTAGGATAAAGTGAATGGGGTTACAATCAACACAATCAATACTCCTAGCCTTTGATTGGCGTCCCACACATACCTTTGCTAGTCTCACCTGTAGGGTTCAAATCATCGAAAGTTTTTCATTGTGTTTATTTAAGCTGCATCCGCTAGATGGCATCCTGCCTAGCTGATAGCTGCGTGACTGACAAGAAGCGGCTATAATTGCGTACAGTATCGTTCCTATGAAGCAAACCTGGCCGTCTGACTAGGATCCCCGCAATAAATGACGGTCCCATATCTGAAAGGGTATGTACCTTATTTGGTGGATCAAACGTAGTGCGTGGGATCGTAGGCCCAAAAGTATAGGTTGCACAACTCGACAGGGGCAAGGAGTTTTTGCCAAGTGAACAATGGTACGTTAAGGGCGCTGTCCAAACATCACAATTATTGGTAGTTAGCGCAGTTCCAAAATTAATTAAATGTTGAATATAATGAATAACCCACAATTGTTTATCTTCTTGATTTACCCAGTGTCTTTGCTAAGTTACGTTTGTCAAGTCAGTGGATATGCCACGGATAAATTGAGGACTTATAGAGTTTAATAAAGATAAGATTTAATAAAAATATATATATATATATATATATATATATATATATATATATATATATATATATATATATATATATATATATATATATATAAATATATATATATATATATATATATATATATATATATATATATATATATATATATATATCTATATATATATATATATATATATATATATATATATATATATTGTCCTGGTTATATAAGCGTCCCAAAACGCATTACAAGAATTCAAATTGCTATCTGTGTTTAACTTCTTAGCAGTGATACGGGTGCCATAAACCAACACACCACTTCCTTTGTTTCATATTAAGGTACATGTGCGGCAGATATTACAGATAGGCCTCACTTAAATCAAAAGCGTACTTTGAAGATTCTAGTCAACCGAGGACCTTTACTAGAATAATGCAATGACGTGCAGCCAGTGCATAACGCAGCACGTTCCTCACTGATCAAGACCATTGGAACAACAAATGTAATAGCCATTAACTCACGCGGGAACAGTCTAGCGTGGAGTACATCTTCATGTGTAGACGTTGGTAAAATAGATCATCGATGATAACCCGATAAACCTACGTAATGACATTTGTCACTTAGCGTGTGAGGTGGTAGGTATTCTAACTATAAGGAAAGTTGCAAATGTCGACTTGAAACTGTAGAATATCTAACCATGCGCTGAGTAGTATATGGATGAGTCGGTCAATGAATATGCAGAGAACGTTTTGTAATTGTCTAAAGATGGATAATGTTTAATGTGAGCGCTCAATGGACCATTATAAGTTTCTAATAATTGTATGAACATATATGATGTACATAAATCCTCTACACATCTATAGCACTCGCTGGATGAATCCACATGGTCGCCGGAGTTTTAAGGTGTGAGTGGCAATGGGTGTTAACCCACACCCTGTCAGCAACAGAGATGTGCTATTCGAATGATCGCATATCATAACCGATGTTGTTATCTTAGTGCAGTCATCTTCTCCCTGAATAGCGAGCTAAATTAATCCCAATGAAAGATGACTAGAGTTTGTCAACGTCAATGACGAATCAATAAAGAGATCTTATTATTGTTGACGTACTGCAAAGAAATTGTTTAATGCTCTATGCATTTTCTATTGCACCAAGCATCTGGTGACTGACGCATATTCATGTAACATCTTAGCATGAGATCAGTTCGCATGGCGCCGATATTTCTGAGAAAGGACTAAGATTAATTGCAGGGACGATTTCAGGAGCGCCGTTAAAGGAGAAATTATGAGAGCAAAGTGGATTTGGCATACAATTACCGTCGACAAAACAGGCAGCTAGTGTTTATCATGATGCTGCCATGCATTGTTTCTCAGGGTTTTACTTAACAAATAGCCAATTCGACATCGTGACGGCCTCACCGATCCTAACTTTTCTATTTCTGCACTAGGAAAAACCGTGAGATAATGCTACGAGGTTTTGCCCACATACAGCCAATTTGATATTGTGACAGTGTATAAGACCCATGAGTACAATAATTCATCCACTGTTGTGATTGCCATGGCAGAGCTTATGTAGGGTGTACCTCGTAGGTGACCATTTCGAACGCAATATGTGGTATCGGACGTCTGTTGTAAATGCGATAGCTTGAAGGTATATATATATATATATATATATATATATATATATATATATATATATATATATATATATATATATATATATATATATATATATATATATATATATATATATATATATATATATATATATATCTATATATATATATATATATATATATATATATGATTTCCATTACGTTTTGGCATGAAATATTAATTAATCGTTTGATCTTGTTCAGCAAAGTATCTACTCGTTTTAACCAAGCTTGAAATTATCATCATTTCATTGATAAAAAAACGGTTTGGGGTTAACATTAATGACATTTTATTAGTTATACCATAGTAAATGTTTAATGTAAACCTCTATTTGTTCAATGAGCCTGATATGACATTCAGCAAGGGCCAATATGAATTTTACCCGGTAGTTGCTGAATAAAGTTTGTCCACTTTCTGGCAACTAGTGGTTAAGCTGAGGCTCTGATAATAAACAATTCATAATTCTCCGTATTGTAGGAGGCTATGGGCGTCGCGCTTTGAGCTGTGATATATAGCTTTGAATTTCGCACGAATCAAAAATGGCCCAAACGTTTGTTTAGGCGTTAAATTCCATTTGACCGGACAAACGCTGTCAAAGTTACCCATTCGAGCGCCAGTTGACGTAATGACAGCAAATTTTTATAAATTCATTGTCATCACAGACCATAAAATAGGGGCAATTCGGGAATTATGAGAGAAAAGTTAGCTGTCGTTAGTTGCATTTAAATACTGACAATAGCGAGTCTAATAGTAATCTAGGTTAACATTTCCCGTGTTGAAAATGTTTATGCTAATATAATTTTGCATAAATAAAAAGCAGCAACAATTACTCGTAACATCCGTTGGTGGGGTATTTCGGTGGTTCTAGAATAGCCAACTAAAAGTTCAAAAAGAACTCTCATCTACTCTACCTTAATTGTTGCTTTGGTATGCTTTTTAGGAGATACAAATTAGTAAAACACATTACGCAACATGGAACTGAGATTAAATACTCATTGGTGGAACGCGACTCTATGCACATAACTACAGACCGATAAAAATGAAGCATGTGCTTATATTCAAATAAAGCGGCCATCAATCTAATATCGTCGACATATTAACATCAAACGCAGGCAAGAAAGTAACGTAACTTGTGTTTTATGGCGGTCGGCTTTGCCGGTACGTTTGCTAGGGCATACGGTATTAATAGGATCAGTGCATTTCTTATTAAAAAATAAGCATGATGGAATAGCTGCATTTCCATACAACAAAGCATCAAGCAGGTATGTTCCTCGTCGTGGTTTTATCGCATGAGGTGCTCTACCCCGGTATAAATTCCACCAGTTCCGTTTTTTTTGTACAAATAATACCACGCATGGTACCTTTACCATGCAGTTCAATCTTATTTCCATTTTGCCTAATTAATATAAATAACATGACTGCTATCCTTAGCATTGGGAACTCAAGATCATCGATTCTTTATTTACCTGAATTGCAGCATTCAAACGTTTTGTACAAATATACACCAACGAGTAAGAGACACATCTGCCTAACTACAAATGTGCAAATCAATACTTGTCTGGTATCATTATTCAAAATTCATCGAGATGCACTTTAAGCCACTGATGTACAACAGTATCTACCACGTACCATACTTGATTAATTGCTTTATATAGTCAAGAGTAAGGAAGAACACATCTCAGGGGTAGAAATAAACGGTGTCTTCAAATAGACTCGTACTTATGGATTACATCGCCACTAGCGCTAGAGAATCCGTCAGCAAACTGCACAATTTGTATGAGTTATTATGTACTGCAGCTGAGTTTGAAATGGCTATTGCAAAAGTCCATGAATTGCTTGTTGCGTGGATATAGCCATGTATCTTTTGTTTAGCTGTTGTTCATATATTGACGTGCGTTTTATTGTACCACCTGCTTTAAAAAGTGTTGAAAATAGGGTAAACAAATTGCCAACTCACACCAACTAGATATAACACACGAGGCATTGTATTATTTGATTCACTAGTAGAAAATGTTCAGAGGCGTTTTGACAGAGAAAAAGCATGGACTTTGATTATAGACTATTAGTCAATAAAATGAGCTTATCGATAATCAAATAGACTCGCAAATGATGCTGGTTTGTCACTGAACGCGCATGTGGGGGTTGAATTGTCCGAACGACTTACCAGATCAGACAAGCATGGCTACCTTGAGCAGACTGCAGACAACTACATGGTTGTTGAAGGACATTGTCTAGACTGAACAGCACGTTATATAATAATAAATTGCGAAATGGTTCATGATGGAGTGTTCATGCATATCTCATTCTGTTTAATGTAAACAGATAATGTTCGCAACTGACACCATCGGCGAACAAAGTGTAGTTTAAAAAGGGTAGTTCGTTGTATTATCTTTCGTCTTCCGCCTCATCATCTGCTACTGATATATAATAGTTGTGAATATGTGCATATACCTATACCGGTTTGAAGTGACGTAATGTCTGGACAAAAAACTTCTTAATTAAGGCAATATATGACGTAACAGGGTTGGGATAACGTTATTTATGATTGATTGATTATTAAAGGTGCATTTTATTGGAAATTTGAATTTATTGTGGTACGGATATTTTAACTGACCGATTACAGTTAGACGTAGCACTTAATCCCTGAGATGCACTGTAGTGTATGTAAGAGCTCTGATGAAGTCGATCTAGGGTTCCTGTTTTGACAGCTAGTTTGGCCATATTTATGTGTCCATTAAGTTTACAAGCGGCCTTGTAGACATCCTCTCTGCCTCAGATGAACTCTAAAGCCTGAGTCAATTATGCCCCCAGCCGATTCTCTCCTAACTTACTTACTTGAATCTTTAAGATACCACACATTTCAATCTAGGAAGATTAATGCCATGCCTTCCAATCAACTTGCTCTTGGAAACCTGTTCACTAACGCATTCTGTATGGAAGGTGAATGTTCTACATTAGTTATGTCAGTGGCGAGGTTCTTTGTTTTTGGTTCCGAGTATTTCATAAAGCCGAAAGCTGTGTCAGGAGCTATCCTATGCTATCCTATGCTGGGAATAGCACAATTGGTGCAGGGGACATAGTACAGTATTTTGGATTATTTCACCTAGTTAATTAGCTGACTTAACGCATATATTTGTTGGCAATAGGCAACAGATATTTGGTAATGCTCGACATCATTAAAATATATTGCGATATGTGATTCCCCGCTAACTATGAAAAGTTTGCATGTGATCATCCAATAAAACTTAGATCAATCGGCTATCTAATATATTGTCAAAATATGGATTTCAAAGACGACGCAATGGCTTTTACTTATCTTTTGCAAAATTGGCAAATGCTCTCCTCACTGAAACATTGCATGTACTTGTTTGCATGCGCTATATTCATATTATTTGTATCGAGTTAGTTCGTTGAATCGATATAAACAATACGTGCTATGGTATGTTTACTATCAAATCATCAGCGGCAAACATCTGCCTGTTACCAACAATCACGCCTAATGGTGTGTCGCTTAAGGGTTGTCGTTATTCCCGGTATGCCCTTAGGTTGTTATTAAGCGTTGACAAGCAAAACAACCCTAAGCGTCTTATGTAAGCGTTTTCCTACGCTGTCAGGTAACTTGATTCATGAGACATTGATGTTAATCTGGGGTGGCGAACGTGACGATTAACAGATGAATTGGAACAGAGGGTTGTCTATCTAGTTTTGATTAATTTATCTAAATGCTTAATTTACTTCCGAATCCCGTTCGTCCAATTTCGAATTTAATCATAGCATGTCAATATAGTTTACAAAGTAAATGCCGCTATTAGGTGACGTGGAGGGCAGGACGATATCGCTTACTTTAGACAAGAGTGTGTGTGCTAGGAAGGCATAGATGCATTAATAAGACACCAAAGATCAGCGATACGCTTAAAAGCAGAAGTAAATTCGTATATCAATTTTAATTTTAGTGTCTAAAAGAAAATGCAAGGGTAGATCTTTGACATAATGGTTTTGCTGAGTAACGCTCTATTATTCAAATTGTCTGTCAAGACAGGGGGGATAGCTGTCTTATTTGACAATCGCCTATATCACATGAATAACAAGTGACATTCGGCTATGCGGCATGGGATGTATTGTTGGGAGGGATAGTTTCAGTTCAGCAATGTGCAATGGGATAACTATGGCACAATGTCGGTGAGATAGCAACACTTACATACATTTCAGTTTTTAGCAATTGCAGGTCGTTAAACTTAACGGTTCAGTGTGTTTGTGAATGCTACTCTAATAACAATCATGTCATTCGTATTTTATCAAATTACTTTCATCGTCATGGACCCTAAACACCCTTTGACAGCAGTTCGTTATCTAGTAGGATAATCAACATTTTTCCCGCGTGTAGGTTACGATTTTTATATGTAGTTATATCAGGCGCCACATTGCTTTACGACTCATTTTACTAATATTGCATTTGATGACACCGTAGGTATAATAGGACGCAGCCATCCATCTTGTGACTTTTGTGATATAAACTGTTGTTCAATTGGTCGAAGTGTACAAATCTTTCCATTTACCTAATCTAGATACCAGTCCGAATCATTCATTGTGACTTCGAAGCATCGATATAGGTAGATTGTCTTCAAAGTCCCACTAAATTCCAAATTATCGCTTTCCGAGTGTTCAAATAATCATATTTTGAATGGTTAATACCTCATACACATTCTCGTGCAATATTATTGCTCATACTTATGTCATATTTGTTCTTCGTAGTGTTGTCAGTTACTGCAAATCATTAGTTCCTAGACAAATATTAGAGGGACAGGTGAAAACCAGGTTGAAAATGATATTGGGCAACAGCCATAAACAATGACAGTTTCGCCGTTAGTCGATAATATATTGCCGTTAACATATTGCTACAAGGTTTAGTGATCTCAAAGTCTTGTGGCACCTTTGTGCAGTGTCAATATATTTTAGAGGTACTTCGGTTGATATCTACCAAGGTCTGATGCCACCTTAGCAATATGACATTTTTGATTAGTGCAATATTGATACAATGGCACCCAGAGATAGTGCTACCATGATACAATGGCACGTAGGTTTAATGCCACATTTTAACAGTGCACTTACGTTTAGTACCAACTACGTTAAGTACCATGTATATGTCGTGCCACCTGGTTAAGTTCCATCAAAGTATAATGCTACCTTGGTTTTACGCTAATCCGAGTGCAGTCGACATGGGATGTATACAGGTTAATCTATTGTTGTCTATTTTGTACAGTTATTCAAGTTGAGTGCAATAGTTATACTATAAATATAATTACGCAAGATACATTCTTTTGTGTTCGTTTACTTTTTAAATGAAAGATGCGTTTCAATGGAAAATCTGCTATCGCTAGCAGATCAGCCGATTTGTAGCAGGAGTGTCGACACAACGCATAGATATATTAAAGATCCGAGATCGGTTCCGCCTCATCGCGTTTGTTATATGACGTAACAGTATCTCCGTTGATGGATAAATCAAACCCCCTAACCCAACCCAGTATGACCCACATACGTATGTACTTCTCTGAACGCAAGCACAGCGATGTTGCATTATGATACAAAACCTCGTGGATGAGATGTAATGCTACATGGCGCACGACTCGGCATGCCTGATGATTTGGGTTTGGTGCGGATAGAACCTTGGTAGTTGTCAATAGAATATGTCTCAATGAGGACACTAGCTTACATTTTCTCACAATGTCTCACAACCACTGCCATACAACGACCAGTTATATATGCGCATCGAACTCCTATTGCCGCAATGTTAAACTTGTCCGCCCTCATACAGCAAATGGAAAATATGTAACTTGCCTGGGTTATGGAGGGGCAAATAAGTTTATCAGGATACACGGCGGGGCCTCAACAACAAATAAGAACTACTTAATTCCTGATAATCCGACCCTCCCCGCGGACAAATAATGAATGATTCATAGGCTTCTCTGTACCTGGTATCAAAAAGGTTGGAAGGGATCGAGGAAGGATTACAAGAGGATCGGGGGAGAAACGGGAGGTACCAAGGATCACAAAAATAAGCATCAACAGATAGAAACTGAGGTCGATTTGAGTAGCACGTGCAGCTGTGTAACGTCAGAGCTAGTCTCGATCTACCCCATGAGGAGGAACCACGTTTCAGATGAATTGTGAATGTGTCCTTATTCATCGCCTCGCCCACAAGCTGGTGCCGTTTCCTAACTATATACAACATGTTGCAGTGTTCCTAAACTATATACAACATGTCTGGTCGTTCTTAAGCTGTATACAACATATCTCAGTGTTTCCAAACTATATACAACATGTCGCGGCTTTCCAAAGCTGTATACAATATGCCACGTTGTTCCCAAACTATATACAACATGTTGGGGTGTTCTCAAACTATGTACAACATGTCGCGGTGTTCCTAAGCTGTATGCAACATATCAATGTGTTCCCAAACTATATACAGCATGTCGCGGCGTTCGTAAACTGTGTACAATATGCCTCGTTGTACACAAACTATATCCAACATTTCGCGGTGTTCCAAAACTATATACAACGTGTAGCGCGGTGTTCCCAAACTTTCCGTTCATAAACTGTGTACAAACGTTGTATATATACAACATTTTTCTCAGTGCATTTTATCACAACTATATGTCACACACATTCAATGTTTCATGGTATTCTTTATTCACTAGTATTACAAAAACATGCCTAATGGAGCTGAAGTGTCCATGAACTCAAAGCACAATGTGTCGTAGTGTTCAGATTGAGGTCAGGGCCGGGAATGGTGGATGAAGACTTGGATGCTTGTTCGACCTGAGTCATAATGCAGTGGTTGTGACTGCTGTAGTATTTTGACGCCTGGTTCCTTCCAAACGGGCCGTGTTAATGGTGGTTAAGGTATATATCTTATTACCACGCGTATGTTTTGGTGGTGAGAAGTTACATGAACCAGAGAGCAGCGCCCTTATAATGAAAACTTACTGTAAGTTATGTTTTTTAGATACGACAGACACGTTTTTACGGGGGTATGATTCCAGGTTTTGGTCCAGCTGCTTAATTTAACCCGATCGTAATATTTGCTAAGTATTGGGAACACCAGATTATCGATGAATTATCGGTATCAGCACTTGAAAACAGTGTCCGATCTCTGTTTACAAAAGTATGGTAATGGGTAGCGACCTAATTATGAACTACGAATGCACAGTAACATCATTTCCTTGTGTTATCGCCCGTTTTAGCTAAAGATTAATACGCCTACCACGTGTCATATTTTATTTATAACCCGTTCCGCTCATTATAAGCAGTCGGACTTATTGAATGCTTTAGATATTGCAGGGGTCTCGATTTTACGGATATCATTTCCAAATGTAGTAAGGAATTGGTCCATTATATATTATTCACAACAAAATCGGCACTGTTTTTGATGAATTGTACAGTGGGTACTACACACTTCGAGTAGGAGTCAAACCGAGTCTGTTTAAAACGTTTTGCTAAGGCCCCTCAATAGCAATAAACGTGATGATCATCACTGACGTAATGATTATTGTCGAATCAATACCGTTATGATGGCAAGGCCCCTAAGTCAGCCTTACTTGCCTGTTTAAGTTTCGTTCGTTAATCGATCCTGGTAACTGTTTGTTGGTATGCATTACAATACATAAACAACCTCAACGTAATGATACAGTCCACGATTTTTATTAAAATGAGAAGGTGATTATTAAGAAAATAAACAAGTGAGATCACATCAAGTCGTCGTTGGTTTTTAGATCATACCTGTACGCTGATCAGGTGATATTGATGAACAATATCAAACGAATAGAGAAACTTGCATCATATATCCAGCTAAATGATCCAATGACCCCATCCATGGTTAATTATTTCCCAGTATACTACATCTCTTATATGACAATACAATTATTACAGTTTGTTATATATAGTATTAATTTCGTACAAAAAAACGTACAGATTTGTAAAGAATCAGTGCAAGAAAGAAATGAAGATTAACATCGTGCAAGTGCAAATTGTGGACAGGAGCTCGTCAATTTCTTGTGGGGTAAGAATAGAAATTGCTCGCCCATCCCGTTGCATAATGAGCTCTCTGAATTTTGATATAGTGTTTAACACATTACTGTCTATTTCATTTTCACTCAACCTGATTAGGTACTCATTTGGTGTGATTTCTGCTGAGAAAATAGTGTTAGTACTGATACCAATGGTGGACATTACAAATCTCAGATTGCAAGCAACAGTGGAATAACTAAATGCGCAGAGTCTGCTCACAAAGGACAACACATTGTTACCACTGCTTATGTATTTACATAGAAACATGATATGGCGCTTCATTAATTGTTTAATGATTGGTTGTTGACCTGTCAAAAGATGTAAGTATATGGAACGCGTTTGTGGATGGAGCTTCCAGACACGCCTAATACATTTTCGCCAAGATCGGCAAAAAACCTCTATGTGTCGGTGGTCTAAACTCCATAAGCGAGCGCAATAAAAACTTGTACAGAAACTATTGACAAACTACATTGCAAGCCCCAAACCTTGACATCAACAAATGTGCTTGTGACACTAAATTATGACATGCTACATTCATATTATTAGTATTACAGTCCTTACTGACATAGGTACCAAGATGCAAACCATTTTCCCTCATAGGAATAGTGCAACCATTTAGCTTTAAATCTACAGCGCACTGGTTATCATTAAAAACTAATAAATTGCTCTTCGTTGAGTTGAAAACGACACTATACTCATCCGCAAATTGCTCACATGTTTCAATCATTATCTTGGCGGCGGTCAATGAGGGTGCAATTAACGTCAGATCATCAGCATAACCAAGTGCCCCAACAATTTCATGACCAATATGACATCCAACTTTAGTGTGTGACAGACGGGTGAGTAGTTCATCCATATAAACACAGAAAAGAATCGGAGACAGAACTGCGCCCTGCTTCACGCCGCTTGTACAGCTAAAGCTGTCAGAAATTTCATTATCTCATTGCACGCGCAATCGTTGCTGCGTATACATGTTCGACAACATCTTAGCTGTGGTAGGACACATGCCTCGCTTGCGTAACTGCATAGACAGTTTGATATAATCAACGCGATCAAAAGCCTTAGAGGCATCTGATCACATCACATAACATGGAGAGCCATGACCAACATAGTATTCAATTACCTCTTTGAGAACAAATGTACATTACGCCGTCGAATGAGATGGTTTGAATCCGAATTGCAAGTTACTTGTCTGAAGAATATCAGCATAAGATTCAATCAAAATATTATCTAGTAATTTCCCTACTACGCTACTGATGGCTATGGATCGGTAGTTTTCACCAACATTCGTCGATTTCTTCCTATTCTTGGGGATAGGGACGAGCGTGGATAGCAACATGCCCTCGGGGGAATACATTTGTGACATCATAACGCTAAATAACAATGACAAATGGATATAGAGTTGTTCTTAAGGCTTTACCTAATATCTGTTATAGTTTGTCTGATAGAATCCCCCACGGGCTAGCTTGTACTTCACAGGGAGCATATCAGTGCAATTGATTATGTTATCATTAATGTATGTAACAGACGGTGCGTAGCCACATTCAGGTCATAGAAGATGCAATATGTAACCAGAAATGCAACCTTGCAATATTTTCCATCTCCTTATTATAACTTAACGGTGCATATTCATCGGCTTTGGATGGGGAGACAGGCAGCGTGCTAGTCACTGATGTGTCCAGGGATTCCGGAGATCATAATGCCAGCATCCTGTCACCTGACTATGGCTGTCCAATGCCATTCTGCACCTGTAACAAAGAACTGCTGTCAAGAACAACTACAGTAAACGATGATATGGTGTTGAGGGAACCCGAAGGGCAACTGTCATGTCGCAACGAGCTGCAAGAACAGTCAGACAGTCCCGGACATTCGTCTGTTGGAGGAAGTATTGTCATTGAACCGACAGTAGAATTGAAACAATATTCCTCTTGCCTCCCAATATATGCCCATAAATCAGACATAATAGAAAATTGTAGAAGGTAACCAGGTGTGTGTTATTCTGGGCGAGACAGGGTCTGGTAAAAGCACTCAGATGGTGCAATATTTATTAAAAACAGGACTTTCCAAGACTGGCAAAATTGTTTGTACCCAGCCACGAAAAATTGCAGCCACAAGTCTAGCTGTCTATGTGGATAAGGAATGAGGATCGAATGACATGGTAGTTGGGTATGGAGTTGGCAGACATAAAGTGAATAACTCAAACACTCACATTCTATATGTAACTGTATCTTCTCCTCCAACGATCAATTCAAGACCCACTTTTCAGTGAATATTCATGCATTATCATCGATGAAGTACACGAGACAAGTCTACAAACTGACTTGCTGCTGGCAATGATCAAAAGATGTCTTCGAAAGAGACCAGACCTCCGTCTGATTATTACATCTGCAACCATATATCCTGACGTGTTTGTCAAGTATTTCTGGAGGAAGTCACGCTGCCCCGTCACTTCCCCTATTTTAGGGGTTTACTTCATGGGTAATCAAGGGAAGTTCCTTAAATTACATAATTTAAATGTTAAGATTTGGTAGCAGCCATTTACAGTAAGTAGGTGATACGTCTCTAACATTGCCAGTATTGTTATATATTATATAGCTAGGTGTCTGTTATGTAATGGAATAGTTGCAAGGTTGAAGATTGCTTCATCATCCATTTCGCGTGCCGCTTATTCAGAGATCCATCCAAATATATGACAATCATGAAAAAAATTCATAAGACATTTGTATCCCATATGATTTAACAAATGAATAAACAAAAGTCACATTTTTAGGATATAGAAACTTGTTCATGCTCTTTTACTTTCGAATCTGCCGCAGAAATACATTTTACCCGCCTTCATTTTATTTGGCACGCACACCACCTCCGCCAACCGTAAATAAATTGTCCGCATCTTGATATTCAATTGTTGCCAGTGCCGTCGTCGTCATATGTATCGTCATAGTCATTATCCTCCTCATCATCGCTGGCAGTATTAATTGCAGCAAGAAGATTTTTGTCCATATCATTATCATTAAAAATTCCATATTGTGTGGGTTGGTCTTCGTTTTCTTTCAGCATTTCGTCTAGAATTTCCTTCGTATCGTTGTCTAACAAGAGTCGGCAATGGCGGTTATTTTTTCAAACATTGTTCATGGAAATAGTGACCGCATAACCGGAGAAAAGTAGTGCCAATTATAGTTACAACATATGTCGGTCACTGATGTTGCCTGCAATTCCCACTCAGCGATGCAGCTCTAATGATACGATGTAACATTAGTGTACGACAATGAGATAAAAATAGCATATAGCACGCAGCTTTTGTACTTATATCAAAGAGTTTATAGCTAGTCTAAGAGGGCTCACTTTGAGTGGCTCGGTGATGATCGCTTTATTATGCATTGCAATCGTAATATGGCGCTACAGTGACACTAACAAAAGCACATGGGAATACTGGGCTGAAGTCACTGCGATTGATTAGAGCGGTAAAAACGTCCTTTCCCAGAGCCTTGTCGCTGCCAACAATAGACTTATGAATTGCAAAAATAGCAAGTATACTATGAAATAATTGTCAACTTGATAAATTACCCGGTCTGGGGTACACCTATCGAAAACAGTTTGTCTCTGACCGTGTCCGCGCTGTTTACGATCCTCAATCTTTCATGTCTGCGCTGTGGATTGTAGCTTTAGACTGTCAATAACTGCCTGGAGCGAGAGACCGGCCTGGGTCGACATTAACATTTTTTGGCAAGTCAGGGGCATGTGAAGGTCTCGAGCAAGGGGTTTTTATCTACGCTAGGCTGCATGACGATTATGAAATTACACGAAATACATCCCCGTCATCAGGCGACGATACCATGAAATCAACAAAAGCACATGTGACTGTTGATCCAACGTCTCGAGGCTCGTCGGCTGTTTAAGATGTAGAGTCATCTGGTTGGTGGAGGCGACTACGGCTCCAAATTAAACAGAGAATTCCACGTGGTTTGAAGAGACGCTACGGAAAGACGCTGTGACAATACACTTCGGCTAACAGGTGGCGTCTTCACATATTTCCTCCCTAGAAATGGGAGCTTTAGTTAATACACTGAAATTATATGGGCAATTAGCAATGATGTGGGATAGTCTTAGAGTTGATAATGCTAGTAACCGACTAAATAAATCAGATTTGTTCAGTATCCATGCACATAATTTGCTCAAGGTGGATTTGGGCTAATCACGGCATTATCAAAGCCTAAATTAAATCAATCTGCAGTCATGGGACATTTCACGCTATCATCACAACAAGAGCCATATCAGCAGCGATTTAACAAAAAATAGCTCGATGATTAAGCATATCACAGTATTAACATGCATCTTTTTATTTGGTGATTATACCTTCAGCCTGCTCATGGGACATATCATGGATGGTCTCAGGTAACGAAACTACAACACTTGGGAAACTAATGGCAAACATCTATTGCAGCATTTAGATGGTTGCAAATTCATGTTATGTTGGATGCGCTCCCTGTCAGTGACTGATATACTGTAATTAAGTGAATTAAGATGTCTAGTTTTATGCTGGCATCCACGGGAATAAATGTCGTTTATTGGAAAACTAAATAAATCCTGGACCTTGTTGATAAATAACTTAACTTGAGTGGACTCAACCTTTGTCTGCGAACTCTGCTGAGTGAGTAAACTCATACCGTATTTCTAGAGCCATATATCTGCGTTCTCGACTTACCTCACCGACTCAGCTCATTCAGATACAAAAGTGATAACATTCTGATTCTCACAGAGAATCTTTATTTTTTGCCTGTTCATTAATGGCGATCGACTGGAAATCGAACAAAATTGTGAAGAATAACAGGATTTAATTGAGGAAATGGAGATAACTGGCTGGTCTACGACGTTGCTTATGAATGTCTTAACATATAAAAAGTGGAAAATAGTATAATAATCAAAATGATAAGGGATAGCATTTACCTTTACCACTGTTGTCTCTAAATATATTACTCACCTTAATTCATGCAGACTGTACACTATACTATGATAGCAAGAAATATATTGGGCAGAATGCTGAGTGTGCGGATTTTAAGCTCTGAGGGAAAATGGCCCGCGTAATAACTATCTCGGTCAAAATTATTTCATCGCACGCAAAATTGATACAATAATAATGCACACAGAGAACTGTTTTGCGAAGTTGTTAAATTGCAAGACAAGCAAAGGTACCGTTATACCTGTTCATAAATATTTGCCAGTATAAATAAAATTTGTATCACTATTTAAGTCGTTGCCTGACGCTAGTATTATGGCCTAATTTATGTTTACCGTATGTAGGTGCTGTACACTTCTAGTGATAGATCCATAGTTTATTATAGTTAAACAGCCATGTGCCCTTGTCATGGGTATCGCCCGAGCGATTGATTTTAAGTCATCTGACAATGTCAGCAATCTGTTCCATTAAATGCCTCTGTCTCTCCAGTCAACCTACACATTGTCATTTATGGATATTCCTACTGCCCGGCAGGATAAACTAAATTTCTTACTTCTACTCAATGTTCTCATGAGCCAAATACAAAAGATGTGTATACATTTAATATATCTTCAGTTTTTGGTTATGTTGACACATTTAAGCTTATAACTTGTCTTAGTAAGCATTTACTTCGCGATAACAGGCATATATATATATACATATATATATTTATATATATATATATATTTATATTTATATATATATATATATATATATATACAAATATATACACATATCATACACATATATATATATATATACAAAAATAGCGGTATATATATATGTATATACATACATATAAAAAATATGTATGTTTTTATAAATATATATATGTGCACTGATAATATAATATATATATATATATATATATATATATATATATATATATATATATATTTGGTTTCGCTGATAAAATATATATGTATATATATATATATATATATATATATATATATACAAAAATAGCGGTATATATATATATATATATACATATAAAAAAATATGTATGTTTTGTAAGATATGTGTGCACTGATGTGTGTGTGTGTGTATATATATGTATATGTGTGTGTGTGTGTGTGTGTGTGTGTGTGTGTGTATATATTTGGTTTCGCCATATTATTCAAAATCAAAATCGACCATTCATGAAAGATAATATTTGTACGTTACTAAGACTAGACTACCATATTAGGACTGCAAGCCAAAATATCTAAAAATTAATTGAAAAAACATGTGCGTTGACTTTATGCTAACATAGTTTTATATCCTTTCGTAGACTCAAGTCTATGAAAGGTTGGTGGTTTGAGCACTAAATGTCGCATTCGTCCTCAAAATATATACATATAAATATGGTAATTCGCGGTTCTTCTGTACAGATTGTCAACTTAAGAACTTATAGTATGCGTTTGATGCCTGTATTGAAACCACAGCAAGCCGACCATACATGGATGCAACATAATGAAGAGGGCCAGAATTTGAGAAATATCCTACTTAATTACTCATCCGGGATCCTTTGGCGCTATCATTAACAGTTTTGCGTTTTCATCCGCATATTTTTGGTATGATCAAATATCGTACCAAGCTACACAAGCCAATTTGTTCAAAATTGTAATCATGCGTTTGCATAGCAAGTCGTTGCGAATATATCATTGTACCCAACTGTTGGAAGTGAAAGTCCATATCCAGTCAAGTGTCAATAATCCCTTAGCTTTTTGTTCAATTTCACCGAAACGATCTTTCTGAAGCCTTGTGAAGCCTGAAAAGAGAGATAGACTTGAATCGAACGCTTAAAGGAGCAATCAACAGGAACTCTAATCATCGACCCTATTCCATTGTTTATGACAGTGCCTTTGTGAGCTCCATCCCCTAAATGGCGTCCCGTGTAGCTTGTAAATACGATACGCGAGGCTGCTATCATGACGTACAGTATCGTTGCCATGATCCAAACCTGGCCATCTGATTCTGATCCTTCCAATACATGGCGATCCCATCTCCGAAAGGCAATGTATCTAACCTGATGGGTCAAAGGTAGCACGTTGGACATTTGACCAAAAGTCATGGGTTACAGAACCGGATCTGAGCAAGGAGTTTTTGCCAAATGAGCAATGGAACTTTATCGGCGTTGAACAAGCATTACAATTATTGGTTTTTAACGCCTTCGCATTATCAATTCAATGTTGAATGTTTGGCACGACCCAGGATAAATATCATTGTGACTTATCCCAAGGTTTTGTTACGGTAGTCATACTATTGGATATGTATGTTTTCTCTGTATTTGTTTTGTGAGGCATTGTTTAGACGTGGTATTTATCACGGTTACTGTTCAATCGATTTCAATAACAGTGACAATATAGGCTATATGGCTTATCATATATGCGCGAGATGTGCACCGGATGTCAATCACAATGTATATGTGTATATATGTATTTGTACAAACTCGCTGATTAGTATAATCATAATGCCAACATCTTCGACACTTGCACCAATCACATATCTCTGTACGTCTGAATAGATGACCCAAAGAAAATGTCACTAGGTGTAAACTACCATTGTTTATTTAAACAGGAGGTTTGGTTAGCAGCTATGTCAAGCTTTAAACAATAAGGTGTAAAATAGCTTGTCAGCAAGCATAATTCAAATTGATTTACCATTATATATGATCATTGCAATGAAATCAATGCTTCGTTGGCCCCTATATATTACATGGAAGAATAAGCGTTGAGGGATTACGCCACTCTTTACACCACTGCTATCGATTTACATTAAAGTTTAGATTAATTATTCACAACGAGGTTATTCGTTGAAATGGCGTCGCTGAGCTCCTACTGCCTCCATTATTAGCCACAACATTAGAACAAAAGAAGAGCGATAGTTACTTTGGAATCTGCTCAAACTTATTAGAGAGAACTCATCATCTTACAAACATATCAAACTTACCTATGTTTTCTGAAATAGGCAGTTCTGTTCCACACCTGGTCTTTATATTGGCTTAAGTGAGCCAGGTGAAGTTTGATTCTTTAGCCATTTTAGGGCGGCTAATCATATATAATGTGTGACAATGCAGAAAAAGAGCAAATCTAAGAAAGCAGATTGCTTTTTCCGGCAGAGATGAATACCACGAATAATATTAGCATTTAGATTGGACACTGCTTGCAGATGGTAGTTTAATACTCAAACAACATCACACTCAATAGTTATTACAATGATTCAGATGACGCAAGCATATGAATTACCCGATTGTACACTGCATTATTAAATAACCTCGCATAGTTTCATACTCTACCTAACGATGTGAGCATCGTAATATTTCAGTACGTACCTTTTCGTCAAAGAAAGGAATGCATCTTTACATTTTTATTGCCGCAATCAATCGCAGCCGATCCATTATATATGCAGCATATTATAAAAGGAGTTTTTTCTTGGGTAGTCGATAACTACAAAATAGGCAAAGTTGTTGCAAAGGGGCAACAAACCAAGCTTTGAAATGTTCAGTGATATTCCACATCAAAGTGATATTGTGACATTGAAGCGTCGGGGTGATTTCGACCAGTGCATTTTGCTCATTGAGTGCCATATTCTTTCTTCCTTAGATATTTGTCTTCCTCGTGTATCTTGTTACTACATTCCTGATCAGTAAGGTGAATATGTATTTCCCATATAACTTTGGAAATACATGCAATGAATATGATTTATCCCGAAACAAAGATATTACTTTGTTATTGTTCTACCTTGTTCGTACAATACTTTGTGACAAGGGACACAAGTGACTTATTGGATCATTTAAACAACATTGCACCTGGTTTCCAAAAGCCATGTCCGTGTTACGCAAGTGTTTCGTTGCAATCGCCACCACCTCCAAAATATTCAACCTATTGCCGAAATTGATGTTGGTGCCATTAATGAGCGGAGAGGAGTTGTGTGGGGTGGGGCGTTTATGAGTGGGGTGCGTGCGCCTCAGGTGCAGTTAGACGATATGTAGATAACATTACGTTGCTATATAGCACAATGCAACACAAAATAGTGCTAACATCCTCACCACCTTCTTGGCTGCATGGCTCGCGCAACATCCATAGCAATATAGGATGGCGTGCCATCTATTGTCAAACGCTGGTTCCGCACCTGATTAACGTCAATTGTAGGACAACAACTGCTTTTCAAAATATAGCCAACGCTGGGCATCTGATATGCATCTTTATACATTAGACGGCATCGAGGAGACGGGATATAACCAACTACACATCTCTCGCCACACTGTATATTGCATATATATATATATATATATATATATATATATATATATATATATATATATATATATATATATATATATATATATATATATATATATATATATATATATATATATATATATATATATATATATATATATATATATATATGTATATATATATACATATATATAAATATATTTATATATATATGTATATGTATATTCTTATAAACATATTAATATATATATATATATATACATATAAATAGATATATATATAGAAATGGATATATATGAATACAAATATATATGTATATTCATTTATTTATATATACATATATGTGTGTGTGTGCTTGTGCGTGTGTGTGGTGTGTCTGTGTGTATACAGATATTGCTACATAGTTCAAGGTATTTATCTGAACTTTACTAACAGATCCACAGCTTCATCTAACGTCTAAGAAGAGTGAAGGCGATCAGTCTTGCCGCCATTGTTTATGCGAGTGTTCCGTATCTGCAGTGAGACGTAACTGCCAAACCGCATATCATGACACATATATAGAGTAGTTGTGGCACATAAAGCACCCCTTAACTACATAACGATCTCGATTTACACAGGATGGCTGAAACTCCTAACACACAACATGTAGTATGTGTAGGTTTAGATATAATGCGCGAGTTGATGATTGATGTAACAGCTGGTATTATAGATCGGTCCACTTTGCCTAATCAGCCATTGACAGTTTATCTATAATTAACAGTTTGAACTAAAACAAACGTCGATGACGACTAATGATAGCAAGTTTTGGAAAGCTTGAAAAGTCAATTCATAAATACGCACATTATATATATATAGAAAGACAAAAAATATTTTTTTTCTTCATAATAACTCTCATTCGATGCTGCTCCAATCTTAAGGTACCGGGCGAAACAGGACTGCTGTATATATGTATATATACGGTCTGCAATACCACAAATATGCTGATGACATTCAAATTTATTTTACATTTGCTCCGACGCAAAAATATGTAAATGATGCACAAAACAAATTGGAAGAATGCATCCAGCAGATAAAATCATGGTTGGCAAACACTTTTCTAAAACTTAATGAGGACAAAACTGAAATTCTATTTTTTGCATCTCGGTACAAATGGCAGCCGTCGTTTGTCCCAGTTATTATTGGCGATATGAGTGTACCTACATCAGATACAGCCAGAAACCTCGGTGTTCTGATGGATTCACAGTTTACTGGAAAACCACATATTATGAAGTCAACTCAATCTCTCTTTCATCAGATCAGAAGATTAGTCAACATAAGAAAGTACCTGAACCAATCCACAACCGAAATTCTTGTACAGCATTCATATCATCTCGACTTGATTACTGCAATTCGCTGCTATATGGAGCCCATTTGTACCTTATCGCAAGACTGCAACACGCCCAAAATACGGCCGCCCGCCTTGTTGCAAAAGGAAAGCATGGGGATAACATTCAACACATCATGCGTACACTTCATTGGCTTCCTGTGGAAAAACGTATTGTATAAAAAATTCTTCTGCTCACCTTTAAAGCTGTTATTAGAACTGCGCCAAGCTACCTTCAGGAACTTACTGCTCAATACCAACCTGCAAGGGAACTTCGATCGATGGACAAGTATCTTCTTCAAGTCTCAAAATCCCCACATATGTCGTCATACGGTGCCAGAGCGTTCAGCAATGCCGCACCAAGTTTGTGGAACGCACTTCCCATCGACATTCGTCGGTCGAAAACGCTTGATGTATTCAAATCAAAACTCAAGATATTCCTTTTTAATCAATGCTATGACAATTAACAGCCTGCCTAAGCGCCTTTGAGCAGGATTATTTCCTGGAAACAGGCGCTATACAAATGCCATATATGACAATTAACAGCCTGCCTAAGCGCCTTTGAGCAGGATTATTTCCTGGAATCAGGCGCTATACAAATGCCATATATGTTATGTTATATTATATATATATATATATATATATATATATATATATATATATATATATATATATATATATATATATATATATATATATATATATATATATATATATATATATATATATATATATGTGTGTGTGTGTATATAAATATATATATATATATAAATATATATATACTTATATATATATATGTATATATATATATGTGTCTATATATATATATATATATATATATATATATATATATATATATATATATATATATATATATATATATATAATTGTGTAAATACTTGCTTCAAATAGTCTGCTTGTTCTTGCAATGTAAATATGCTAGTTGTCGAATATGGTTGGTCTTTCACATGAATGTGGTAATGAAACTATCACAGCTTCTCTTTTGGGATCCACCTCGTGGCACCTTAAACATACCCCATCGGGAGGAAAGCAAAGGAGCTCAATCAAACTTTCCACAGAATTAGCTGACTTGATGTGGATATGTTAAGATCAATATCAAATGCTGTCACCTTAAACCTATTCCATTGGAAAGAAAGCAAAGGAGCAACATAATTAGCTGATTTGGTATGAACATCATATTTTATCACACAATTTACTGGAAAACATACCCGCAGCATCGATAGTGCCCTACACCTCTAATCTAGGCTTAGTATCCTGGCATATCTGCACCGTGTACAAACTAAAACAATACCTATTTTTCAATGCAGAATCAAAGGGTGATAGTTGAAATTTCCATAATTGCATGAAAGCATTTTCCAGGCTTATTCGAGGCGAAAATTTTACCTGTCCTCTAGAATTGGCTCAATAGGCTGATTATGAAGATGATGATATTGATGTTGATGATGATGATGATGATGATGATGATGATGATGATGATTGATGATGATGATGATTGATGATGCTACTGATGATGATGCTGCTGCTACTGCTGATGATGATGATAATGATAATGAAAGATATCTTGACATGCACGAACATCTTGTCCCTGTCGAAATTTACAAGTCCATTAACAGAGCCAGATGAATTTATAGAGGGGAACGTATTGCCACTTACCAATTGTGCGATGGAAATAAGGAGCCTATGCAATACGGCAACCAGCAAGATAAAAGTAACAAAATACCAAACTGATCCGGTAAGCACGTTTCATGTTCATTTCATCTATGCCCTGAATGCCATTCTTGTCCTTGTCCATCAAACGTGCTTGTTTAGAGTTGTATTAAAGGCAGTGTTCAGAATGCACCACATGTACATAACAACCTGAACTTCTTCACGCAATAATTAGATTGGAGTTAGTCACAGGAAAAAGAATCCGACGCAGAAGGTATTACTCGTGAATTTGATTTATTCTAATTACAAAAGTATGAGGGTCTACAAATAAAGCATATGGTGACAACTCCAACGACGTATGATTTAGGAAGTTCATGATGACATACGGGCATTGCCTACTCTCTTCGCTTCCCTGTAGGTTTATCGTCAGTGTCAGCCAAACATCTGCAATCTATATGACGTTGATGTCGGCTCTCTCTTCCGGACTGCCCTGTTTGCCGTACAGGCGCTCCCGGTCTCATGCTGCTTCCGATCCATGTAGGAACATTTCTGTCGAGATTATTGGTTCGGTTGGGTAGCGGATCCATCCATTTTCTCCTATCCGCCTCTTCCACCCGATCAGGTGGCTTAGAGCCAAATGGTTTATATTCAATGTTGGGGTGTTTTAGAAACAGTTGCAGAGGTCAGAATTAAAACTTGGTTCTGAGTTATCCGTTTCTTGCTTTGTTGGTCGACCTCCCAAACCTCTATGTAGTAAACAGGAGAGTCGATTACGATTAGCCAGGGATCAAGCGCCATAACATTTGATTTTAATGAAAAGCTCCGGGCATTCTTGCTTAACGCTAGAAAAGTATATTTTCGTTGGGTTTGAAGTTATGTTCGACCTCTTTTTTTAATATCCAGTCAGCGTTTGTGAAATTATTCTAAGCACGTTCTTTGGAATGCGATAATGGACCATGAGCAACAGACAACTGACAGCCTCCCTCATACACTTGGCCATGATGGGACATTCTGCTACATGGAATGCTCCTGGGGCACCGGCCGGTCTCAATGGAAGAGCATTGATCTGCCACTGTGGCCCTTGGTGGTAAAATCTCGGTCGTGTCTGTGCACTCTAACCGCATTCTCCTGGAGCAAATTCTGCCTCTGCTTGAGTGATGTAATTGTTCATTGTAATTGTCAGAAGAGCCGTGCCCCCCCCCCCCGCCCCCCACATCTTCATTCACCGCGGTTGCGTCTTCTCCAGCTCCCTCGAGGCTATCAGCTGTTTAGTTCGATTAGCTGCAGTTCTGTATATGCGAATCATGAGATTGTTTCCCCACCCTTATACGAATGCCTAACATTTGCCTTATCCCTTCACTCAAGCTTCAGCTAAATTGCCCTGGTGGTCGGAGCAAATCCCATTTCATTGTAATTAAAACCATCCCAAATTTAAAATGTTTCGTCTTGCACGATTCAATATTACAAGCCAGTGAATGATAACATTACGTTATGAGGTACGGAACACAAACATCTAAAAAAGCCTTCTGTATGAAAAAATAGGCTTGCAGTTCCTTGGCTGTGATTCCAAGTTGCATTCACATATTAGCTCTAAAATATTAACCCTCTGGTGCAGATGCAGTATCCAGTTCCCGCAACGTCACAGATATATGTGTCATTAATTACTAGATGCTTAACGAGAGCGTTATTTTAGTTAAAGCCACATCTCAGAAGCACTTAAATGACTACATCGACTACGTTTAGGGGTAATGGAGGAATTTGATTTTGTTCAAACGTTGTTTATTCATTCACGTTACATTTGCGTAGCCTAGATAAATGACTATAATCTTATCAATTTGGGCAAATCAGTTGATTCTGTCTCCTAAGTTGAAAAGGCCCAGTTGTTCATAGGCATCGATAAGCCTCAAGTTGTTTTCGATCTCTGCTCGCCTCATATCTGACAATTGACCTAGTAGCTGTAGACGATATGCTGCCGCATCTTGTCTAATGGTTGCTACTTGGTCAGGGTAGAATCGTTTAAATTCAGCAAGAGGCACATGTATCAAGTCCGCCATATTCTGCAACGTGCGGACCCCTGCAATGGTTGATAATGACAACAATAATCATTTGATCCACAAAATGCACCAGTTTGTGGATTGACGTGTAAATGCCCAAATTATTGACAAATATGCAATGTTTGGTATTTAATAATAAAATTTATAGCTTATACGTTTGTAAGATAGCGTCATTGATTCCTCAATGTTCTCGATAGGTATTACTCCACTGTTAACCATGCAGTCTTTGACTATAGTAAGATCATTAAGTTAAGAGAGATACGTACTTGCCAATGCACATATTGACTCTTCATGCGTGGAAACGTCCTACATTGTTGTACAAAAGTCAGAAACGCAATGTTGCAAAATGAAAATCACAATAGAACACAATTGACTGGTCACTTAAAGTAATACAATGAATTTATATAATTACCTGTTCAAATGCGGCCATAAGAATATCGCATCGCTCCTTGTCACTCAAATCACGGGAGTTTCTCATCACACCGGCTTCACTTAACCCCATGAGCCCTTTGAAAAGTGATCTGGTTAACCTCGTCCCATCTTTGTTACACACCAACAACATTTATTAGGGATACATTGGCAGTCAGTATAACCGATAGATTATTCCATCTGAAGATACGTGCTTTCCATACAATCCACTATCTTCAAATACGTTACGCCTACACTGACAGTCGCATGGGCTAAACAATGACGATTCCAGCATTGTTTACATACATGTACAATTATTTCACATTAGTCTTCTGCGTAATAGTCCTGTATGTCAGCTGTATAAAATAGTCAAATAAGTACATACGAGAGGTTATACTTTCACTTGAAAAGGTGCTCTACATGTCATCCTGAGCTCTCAAATGAATTAAACCTCTTATGAAGAAGACGTAATCAGATGCAGCTACCAGGACGCTATACAGAGGTAATCAACCAGAGACTTACCATTGCTAGCGTCCGATGCAACAACAACTGCAAGAAGAACGTAGAAAATCAGACGGGAAGCCATCCTGGATGAACGTGTCGTATCAGCTGCAAGGCAAGCTTCTGTAACTCAAGCCGATTCCAGCAGCAATTTATACAGCACTTCCACAACTCATAGCTATAAGCGTGTCGGTGAGCTATGGTCGATAGAAAATAAGTCTCAATAATGATATTTTCCCCATAGTTACGCTATTACGCTATTACGTATATCATATCCTGCTATCGTATTTTGGTAAATGGTCCCGCGAACTCAATTAAATGTCAACCATTTGTCACAGCGCTGCTTCACGAGCAACACTAAGCTTTACACAATGAATTATATATTGCTGTGTGCAAACCGGATATAACATTGCTCTTGGTCCTGCTGAACGATATGGTTTGTAGTCAAATGTCCACTTCCGACAGAAGTAACTACCTAATTTACTGCGATGGCTCATATTTTGAAAAAATAGGAGAATCATTTATCCATATGTTATCTAACAAATGATTACACTTTTGTCTAGTTAGTTTCCGCTCTCGCTCATCAATGCGCGCTTCAACAGAATGGCACCAATAACGGTTGTGAACAAGTGGGCTTGTCGATTATTGGATTCGGCTTGAACGTCATATCGAATATGGCAAATCGCCATTCAGGCCCGTGGCCAGGATCTTTATTTTGGGGGTTCTTTTCCCCTCAATTGTGGACCTTTCTCGTTGCTCATACTGATGCGTCTATAAGACCATAATTAAAGGCACCATCGACACAGGATATATATATATATACACAAATGCGCTAGAGCAAGGCGGACCTTTCTGGGCAAAGTGGGCGGTTCGTTGGAACCACTCGAAATATTTGCAAGGAACAAGGATCAGCGTTATGATGAATTGAGCGTTGTGGGCGACAAACTTGCAACATAGACTATCGTTGATAGGAAAGCTATATGAGTCGCGCCCCACCTTAACAATCCGGATATCCGGCATCTTGGCGAAAAAAAAGCCCCATTGTAAATATCATCTCTTATATATATGTTTATATATGTTTTTATATATATATATATATATATATATATATATATATATATATATATATATATATATAGATATAGATATATATATATATATATATATATATATATATATATATATATATATATATATATATATATATATATATATGTATATATATATATATATAACTATATATATATATATATATATATCTATAAATCTATATATATATATATCTATCCTATATTAATAGATCTATATATATATATATATATATAGTATAACAGACTAAAGATATTTATCATGGTAATATAAGTGTTTTGCACTATTTGTGTTCTTTTATACAACTCCAAAATGGGATTTTAATGCAAAACATGCGTTTTTACACACAAAAAAAGCATTAGTGGTAAAGGTCTTTGATGTAATATTGTTGTATTATGCTCCTTCAACTATATATGTTCTGTGACAATGCTCTATACCTTAAATATGCTATGTATCAGTAGATGCAAGGAGCAAAACAATAATTGTGTGGTGCTGAATGTATCCAGCAGAACAATTACTGTGTGTCACAAAGTGAATTCTGCAGAATAATGATGGTTGGAAAATCTGGTAGAAGTGGACGGAAACCACGCTCGTCAAGTGTACCAGCCTGTCCAGCCACTTTGTCCACACAAAGCGGTCGTAAGCGTGGTCGCCCCAGGAGAGATACCTCGCAACCTTCTCCTAAAAGATCAATCTCCAGTGATGATTCAACTGAAAACCCAGCAGAAACCTGTAGTGCAACAAGTAGTACCAGTGGAGAAAATGAAAAGAGGCATGTTACCAGAAGCAGCTGCAGTACTTCAGGACTGCTTCATACTCTGGTCGGACCTGCAACTGCGCAGTTCGTCACATGCGGACTCACATCTAAGAAAGATGTCCTGAAAAGATGGAGAGGCATGAGAGATGGTACCGCGCAGAACTACCCCAACAGTGCCATTGCTGGTGACCTTGCCAAAGAAGTAACTTCAGTATGGAACAGGGCAGCATTGCCAACCAAGCGACAGGATAAAATAAAGCAACGAATCCTTGATATGCTGGACGAATGGAAAAAAATACAGCGTCTGAAGGAAATTGATACAAAGTGTGGAGTCTACTCAGATTCAATTGACAAGCTATTCAACATTGCCCCAGCTGACAATGAGGAGAAGTTAGGCGCATCAAGGAATGCAAATGCAATTGAAGATCTGGCATTCTACAGGTCCCAGTTACAAGACACCAAGAGTTCATCCATGTTAGGTGTTGAAAATAACAAAGGGCACTGAAGGAAGGTACAAGGAGACGGTGTGAAGATCTCAAGACTTCTCAATGAAAGGTAACATAAATACGAATTGGATACATCATATGGATAACTACTATTAACTAGTGCATATCCTAGTCATAAATAAATTGTATATTGTGTATATACCATTTACTTCCAGGTGTTTTAGTGTGTAAACTATTCATCTACAGTAAGTAAATACATGGTGGAGGTTTAGTGTGTGGTACAGGTGGCTTTAGTATTAGAGATGCATGTATATAGTAGTAGTATGTAGTAATTTGCTTCCCACTGGCAGGAACCACGAGGAGTACTGTGAAGATGTCAGTGATACAGAGTATGTGGCTAGTGCAAAGACCCAGCAGGAACTGAAGAACAAAACAGACACAATACCTTGCACTGGGGTGGATCGTAAGACATTATTGAAATTGACAACACAAGTGGCTACCAGATACCATATGTCTTCCACACAGCACCTAGCGATGGTATCAGTAACAGTTGTAGCTGCTGGTGGGGACATGCAAGAAGTTGTCGCAATTTCAGCTACCATCAAACGCCATCATAAGTCAGCCCAACAAGAAAAGGCTAAAGAAATCCGAGCCAAGAAAGTTAGGCCTAGGTACCCCGTGGTCCACTGGGATGGCAAGATCATGGACTATGCATTAGGTATGCATGATGGCTGCAATGCCGTGGTTTTAAGTGGACCAGGTGACTGTCCCCCAACATTCTTAGGAGCCCCTATTGTTAGGAGAGGAACAGGAGAACAGCTCTGCAACTCATGCTTAGACTCATTCTCCAAGTCTATGATATCCCCAGAGAGTCCATTGTTGCTGGTGTGTTTGATACCACAGCCTCTAACACCGGCATCCCGCAAAGCTGTTGTACCCGCTTGGAGCAGGCTGTTGGCCATGCGTTTCTGTGGAATGCTTGTAGACACCACATGGCAGAGCTACACATATGTGGTCAAGCTTCATACCTGCCACAAAGGGTATGTATATACACTTACAGTTACACTATACAGACCAGGTCTACCAATATTGTGTATACTAGTAAACCAGTTTTAATGTACATTGTGCAAATCAGTAGGAGTGTGTTTGACCAAAAGTATATATCTTATAGGTCCTGTGGAGCGCTTCTAGGAGTGGTATTTCCCTCTAGCCAGAGCAGCCGCAGCTGCAGTACCACCTCAAGTGTTCCCGGATCCTAATGGGCTGGCACAGTGGGAGTGGCCTGTTGACCTTGCTGGTTTTCCAGCTGGACCGTGCACCTTGGTCACCACCCTCGCTCTGGAGTCAAAGCAGTGGGCCAGGGACCAGTTGGTGACCAATACCTTTGAGAGGGAGGACTACCGTGAGCTGACAGAGCTCATCTACTTCTACCTGGGGGGTGATGTGAGTTCAATAAAAGCCTTGCTAGTTAGATAATCTGTTCATGAATTAAATATCACACACCACTAGTATATATGAACTGTCTGTCTATGCAGGTACCCAGGGGATTCAGAATGCGACGACCAGGTGCCAACCATTCAGCACGTTTCATGGCCAGTTCGATCTGCCTGATGAAGACGCAGATTCTCAGCAATGTGTGGCCATTGACACCCCGGTTGAAATCTGTGGTCCTGAAGATGTCGCAGATCATCACCCTTCTGTATGGGGCTTACTTCCTAAAATCTCGTCTGACAGCTCTTGGCTTCTACTATGTAGTTAAGGCATATGCCTCAGTGAAACAACAGGCTGCCAGGGAACGGCTCGAGAGCATCAAACGGCACCTTTGGTACCTGGTGTCAGAGCAGGTCGTACTGTGCCTCTTCGATGATGGTGTATCAGAAGATGAGAAGAAGGAGGTAGCAAGGGCTCTGGTAGCACACCCTGCACCACCTGTATTCCATCCAGGCAAACCAAACTTCCAGCCTCTGATTGACCTACTGGGAGAGACCCGCCCAAGTCTGGCAGTGTTCGTCAGTGAGCGATCTTGGCTGCTGTTTAAGCTATTCAGAAGCAATACAGACTGACTGCTCCGAGAACCAGCAACTTGGCCACAAGATGCAGCCTATCGGGAGCTGAGGGAGCTAGTGAGGGACCTGAAGGTGGTCAATGACTGCGCTGAGCTTGCCGTCAAGGACGTGCAGGAGTAGGCAAATGCTACACGTGACGCAGGACATATTGACGATGTGATATTGGTTGGAACGGATCAACGCTGTCGGTTGTCACACCTCCGCAAGGCTGACTTAAATGCCAGAATCTAAGACTGAGACTGAAACCCTAATACATGCTAAAATGCATTTTGTTGCACTGAAGTTGCTACATAAATGGACAGGAAGCCCTATTTCAGTGATCATATGCTTCAGTTTTTGTATTGTGTAATGAACAAGAAGGTATGATAATTAAAGCTATTGTCTGAGTTTTTTGCTATTTTAATGACTTTTTTTCTTCCAAACTGTACACAGTACATCATATTAGCATACAAATAGAATACACCAATCATGTTCAGACAGTTAAACATCATGAAAGTATGAAATATTAATTATAATACATTTTGAATTGCAGAATACATGAAAATAGCTCAAAATCGTTATTTTTCCAGAAAACGCTAGAAGGGAGGGTATAAAATTAATTTTAAAAATCTGAAAAAGAAATCAGTGTGATAAGGGCATCATTAGGCACAAAATAAAACCAGGGGAGCACGCGTTTTCGAAAAAAAGGTTTTTTTGAGCCATCCTAATATATATATGTATATATATATTATTTACATACATATTTACATATTTATAAATATATATACATATATACATAAATATGTATAAATATTCACATATGTACAAATATGTGCATAAATATGTGAATATAAGGGTATATTTATGTATATACATTTATATATGTATATATATATATATATTTATATCCACATGTACATATTAGTATGAGCGAAATGGTATACCACTATGTCCAAATGAAGTCAATCCACATTGTTTTTTCAAAATGTTCAAAAGCATTTTATTTTGACCATTTTAATATGATTCTCTAACCTTGTTAGCGCCCAAAGATAATCTTTCATGAATGATTTCTTTGGATGATGATTATTATAGCCAAATTTTGCAAGAACAATTCGTTGACGTAACACGAATACCTCTATATCTTCCCTAAAACCATATATATATTTCACCCAAATGGTCGAAGTAATGTTTAAACATGATTGTATTTAGAGTATTCGAAGATCTGATTGTTTCACAAATCTTATAACCGAGAACACAATTTGCAATCATTATTCATCCATTATTCATTTTTGAATGATATTGCGAAACGATAAAAATGGTTCATAATGATCACATCAATATCAAATTAAATCTTTCTTATCCTTGATGAATGAAAATGATTTCAAAATATCGTTATTCCACGAATATATGTTGGTCTCGCAAGTAAGAAGAAGGAAGAGGCCTTTGCTGATATCAGATTGCTGCAGTCGAATTGTTCGTATTGATGGCCCAAGTCAAACCACACTACGTAACAGAAAATTCCTACGTAAATTTTTACCTGTAATTGTCTCACCCCCATCGCACACCATATACTTAGATCTGCACCGCAATACTAGACCTGTTTCCATTCATCCATCAGACACATCAGCAACAACCTAACAAGATCCAGCAGCGTCCATCAACGACCTCGCCACATAGCCCGACAGTGACACCCCTCGTCGACACTATCCGGCCGGCAACCACATCTGACGACCGTGGCCCGCCGGCTGATCTTCCGAAAGCTACGCCAACTAACAAAAGTCGTTATTTTAAGGGTTAAGGTTTCCTGCACATGCGCAGGCAAGCTGTCATAACGGTGTAACATTATGAAAATGATCACACAGAAATGCAATAATATCGTGAGTGATATGTTGACATAGTTTGATGAGTTTCGGTTTGTCCGGTCTTGCTCGGCATTCATGTATTCATTAGAGTTACCAATAAAGTATCAGACAAGTCTGTGTGACAATCATACAAGTTTATGACATGGTGTCAGAAGGGATTCGAACTTCTGAAGGATTGAATTACTTGATATATATGCTTCACATTATCGCATAAGTTGATTACGTTGTAAGTTAGACGCTGGAACAGCCGGTAGTCTCCCAAATATCGCCCGCTACGCGTGCGCTGCTCGAAATCAAAATGGCGAAATTAAATCCACCAAGCAAATTCAGCTTTAAAGCAGACGATTGGAAAGATTGGCTAACGGAGTTTGATATATTCAGTATATGTAGTAAACTGTACAAGGATCCAGGCGAGGAACAACGAGACGCTCTTCTTTACTGTATGGATGTTAAACAGGCATCCAAAATTTTCAATACTTCATTAAACACGTTAACAAACACATGGTCATTATATACATGGTTATTAAGCACATGGTGATTAAACACACGATCATTAGACACAAGGTCAATAAGCACATGGCCACTATATACATGACCATTAAACATATGACCATTAAACGCACGGTCATTAAACACATGGCCATTAGAAACATGGTCATTATTCACATGGTCATTACACACGTAGTCAATAGACAAATTGTCATTTTACATATGGCCATTAAACACATAGTCATTAAACACATGGTCATTTACCACGTGCTTATCAAACACATGGCCATTAAACACATGGTCATTAAACACATGGCCATTAAACACATAGTCATTAAACACATGGTCATTAAAAAGTGATCGGTAACATGTGACATTGAATGTGAAATATGGTAGATAACATATGGTGATTAACAAACGGCCGTAATGGCGTTTAACAAGCGATCATTAACAGCTGGTGGTTGACACCTGATTGTGATCACTTGGTGGTTTACACGTTGTTGTCACTGCAAGGTCATCTACATATTGCCGCACATTTGTCCTGAGCATTTAATATATTTATTAATTGGACATGGCACATGGTTGATATTATATGGCAGTTTACACATGGCAGTGTACGCGTGGAAGTTTACACATAGTCGATAACATATGGCTGTTGAGCCATGGCCGTTGGTGTATTGTTGTTGACGCTAGGTCGCGAACACATAGTCGTCAACACATGGCTATTAACGTGGTCTTTAACACGTGGTTACTTACGGAAATAAAGTAATTTAAGAGGTGCAGAAATGTTACAATACCAGTTTGAGGTTATTTATTCTGAGCTTCTTGTTTTCTTGCACTCTCTGACCCTACCGAAACCGAGAGTGAGCGACTTCTTAAACTCCATTTGAAGCCCTTTCGCTTTCCAGGTTTTAAGTAGGAAGTCCTTGTATTTCATAAACAGATGGTAATGAGCTTACATTTACAAATATGAGATTGGCAAAGTCAATGCAACATAAAGCTCTGAATACATTTAGCAATAACCATCAGCCGCATAAGAGCCATATCGCTGGAGCTGCTCAACTACACTTGCTTGCTTGTATCCGTGTGCAAATAAAACTATGCTGCTCATTGGAATAATGTGGGGTACAACCTTAAACACATGCAGAGTCTGATATCGAGCGAGAACAGTAATTATGTCCAACAAATCAAGTTGAGACGATCACATCCTCATAAAACATCACAGCCATACAAATGTGCATCTGACAATAATAGTCATGGAGTACAAGTAATTGCGGTATTCATTTTCGTTCGATTGAATCCTCAGAATGTTTCTCGCTTGTTCATCTCGTTACATCGGTTAATTGATCGCATCTCTAATATATATATATTTACATACAACAAATGGAACAAATGTCAGGTAAACGATTTGTTGCTGACTTGCAGGTCTCATCGGTGATTTTATGCACACATATTTCATATGAGGCTCTTCAATATAATAGTAGCGAAATAGGGAGGTTATTTGCAGCTCTCATTTCGGATGTCAAGTAACAGAGCGTAATAAATTTGTTTTACAGGTCGTGTGATGCTTGTTCGTTTGCACGTTCGTATAGATAATTCACAATCAGCTTACAGTTACTAATATAAGATTGGCAAAGTCCATCCAACATAAAGCTCTGTATACCTTACCCAATAACCATCGGCTGCTTACGAGCCATATCCCTGGAGCTGCGCAAATACACGTGATTGCTTGTAGCCGTGCGCAAATAAATGTATGCAGCCATCGGGGAGGTGGCGGCCTCTACTTGACGTAGTAGTAAATGCAGTTCTTAAACTTAGCGACCATGTCTGATTGAGCTCTCTTCTTTCGGTCGCCACACGGCATACTCGGTGCTCGGCGTCAACACTTGCAGAACACGTCTGATTAACCATGGTTTATATTCGTAAATGCAACTGTAATTGTGTCAGACCTTCCACATATGGGGGCACGGCATGCGGTATCCCGAATTTACGATGATGCATATAGCGTGATATTACATAACCTCATTACATTTATTTATGCGACTTATATTCGCGCTGTTCAAAGTATGAAACAAATACGTCATGTAGTATGCAATGCAACAGTAGACACGTCTATTACAAATACATCTTTGCATCCCTTCGCCCGTAAAAGCATCAAAACAAACCAGCTTCATGATATAATGGCTATAATTGTTATAATGAGACACACGTTGGCGGCCAAGATGATATCCGGGACTCGAGGGTGTCGCAAGCAGTTATCTTACATTACCATCCATTGTGTGCAAAACTGACAATAAATGCCCACAGTTGATTAATCATGTCACCGCGTCTTAGGAGCTTTTATAGTCTTGGCACAGTGTAGACATGGCCGATGAAGTCGATAGCTCTTGTTATTTCTCCATCAATTTGCCTATTAATAGCTTGGAATCGTTAGAATACTGTTACAAGTTATCAGGCACACTTGAGTAGCTCCAGGGATGTGACCTTCGTACGGTATATGGCTCATGGTTCATGATGGAGTGTTCATGCATATCTCATTCTGTTTTATATAAACAGATAATGTTCGCGACTGACACCATCGGCGAACACAGTGTAGTTTAAAAAGGGTAGTTCATTGTATTATCTTCGTCTTCCGCTCATTATCTGCTACTGATATCTAATGGTTGTAAATATGTACATACACCTAGTCTGTTTGAAGTGACGTAATGTCTGGACAAGAAATGTCTTAATTCTAGCATATATGACGTAACAGGGTGGGGATAACGTTATTGATGATTGATTGATTATTAAAGGTGCATTTTATTGGAAATTTGCAATTTTTGTGGTTCGGATATCTTACATTACAGTTACACGTAGCACTTAATCCCTGAGAAACACTGTAGTGTATATAAGAGCTCTGATGAAGTCGATCTAGGGTTCCTGTTTTGACAGCTAGTTTGGCCATATTTATGTGTCCATTAAGTTTACAGCGGCCTTGTAGACATCCTCTCTGCCTCAGATAAACTCCTGAGTTAATTATGCCCCTCGCGGATTCTCTCCTAACTTACTGGAACCTTAAAGATACCACACATTTCAATCGAGGTAGATTAATGCTATGCATTCCAAACAACTAACTCTTGACACCTGTTCACTAACGCATTCTGTATGGAAGGTGAATGTTCTACATTAGTTATGTCAGCGGAGAAGTTCTTTGTATTTGGTTCCGAGTATTTCATAAAGCCGAAAGCTGTGTCAGGAGCTATCCTATACTGGGAATAGCACAATTGGTGGGACGGACATAGTACAGTATTTAGGATTATTTCACCTACTTAATTAGATGACTTAACGCATATATTTGTTGGCAATAGGCAACAGATATTTGGTAATGCTCGACATCATTAAAATATATTGCGATATGTAATTCCCCGCTAACTATACAAAGTTTGCATGTGATCATCCAATAAAACTTAGATCAATCGGCTATCTAATATATTGTCAAAATATGGATTGCAAAGACGCCGCAATGGCTTTTACTTATCTTTTGCAAAAATGGCAAATGCTCTCCTCACTGAAACATTGCATGTACTTGTTTGCATGCGCTATATTCATATTATTTGTATCGAGTTAGTTCGTTGAATCGATATAAACAATACGTGCTATGGTAAGTTTACTATCAAGCCATCAGCGGCAACATCTGCCTGTTACCAACAATCACGCCTAATGGTGTGTCGCTTAAGGGTTGTCGTTATTCCCGGTATACCCTTAGGTTGTTATTAAGAGTTGACAAGCAAAACAACCCTAAGCGTCGTATGTAAGCGTTTTCCTACGCTGTCAGGTAACTTGATTCACGAGACATTGATGTTAATCTGGGGAGGCGAACGTGACGATTAACAGATGCATTGGAACAGAGGGTTGTCTATCTAGTTTTGATTAATTTATATCTAAATGCTTTATTTACTTCCGCATCCCGTTCGTCCAATTTCGAATTTATAATAGCATGTCAATATAGTTAACAAAGTAAATGACGCTATTAGCTGACGTGGAGGGCAGGACGACATCGCTTACTTTAGACCAAAAGTGTGTGTGCTTGGAATGCATAGATGCATTAATAAGACACCAAAGATCAGCGATACGCTTAAAAGCAGAAGTAAATTGGAATATCAATTTTAATTTTAGTGTCTAAAAGAAAATGCGAGGGTAGTTCTTTTATTCAAATTGTCTGTAAAGGCAGGGGGATACCTGTTGACAGCGATATGTCTTATTTGACAATCGCCGATCGCCTATAAATACACAAGTTCAGCAATGTGCATGCGTATTAACTATTACTATCATCGGATGAGATAGCAACACTTACATACATTTCGTTATCTTTTTAGCAATTGCAGGTCGTTAAAATTAACGGTGTAGGTTAGTTTTATATGTATGCTACTCTAATCAACAATCATGTCTTTCGGTATTTGACTGATATCAAATTACTATCATCGTCATGAACCCTAAACGCAGCCCTTTGTCAGCAGTTCGTTATCTAGTAGGATTATCAATATTTTTCCCGCGTGTAGGTTAGGATTTTTATATGTAGTTATATCAGTCAACTCATTGCTTTACGGCTCATTTGACTGATATTGCATTTGATGACATCGTATTTATGATTAATTCCAAGCCATCCATCTTGTTTTTGTGATATCAAAAAATCAATGGTCGAAGTGTACAAATCTTTCCATTTACCTAATCTCATACCAGTCCGAATCATTAATTGTGACTTCGAAGCATCGTTAAAGGTAGATTGTCCTCAAAGTCACACTTAATTCCAAATTATTGTTTTCCGAGTGTTCAAATAATCATATATTGAATGGTTGAGTACCTCATACACATTCTCGTGCAATATTATTGCTCATACTTATGCAAATCATCGTAGTGTTGTCAGTTACTGCAAATCATTAGTTCGTAGACAAATATTAGAGGGACAGGTGAAAACTAGGCTGACAATGATATTGGGCATCAACTGCAAAACTGGCTTCTTCTTCAGGTTAACAAAATGAAAGGGCAGCAGGAATTTGCCTTGATTTAACTAGGAAAGAGCTGTGATTCCGACAACAAATTGAACAATTGACTATGGTGTGATTATAGCCTATAACCGTTGCTTTCTTTCAACTATTAGAAGAGTTTTACTTATTTCATTAGCAGTAACATTACTCCTTGTCTATGATAGACCAACAATTAAGGGAAATTAATCTATAATGGATGTATGAAAATTAATTATGACAACCCCGATTTTGAAGAGAAAACTATCACCTGCTCTGCACATATGGGCTACAATGGGCCGTTATTGCAGGAACTATTAATGGTAAACGGGTAAGATTTATAGCAAGACTGCGATATCTGCACCCACGACGCATCTGCCCGAATATTAACAGTTAGCCATCCAACGATTATAAAGGGATGTCACCCATTACGGTGATAATGTTTACTGCGTAGGTGGGCTTCAGCCGAGGATGGGACCCAACCTCGACAAACAAGTCACATGTTTGTCAGATGAATCGAGCGTCCCTGAATTAAATCTGTGTCAGTCAGGTAGCATGCGATGTTTTGTAATAAAGGCGTCACCACATTCAACATAACTGCAGTTCGGGAGTAATGTGATAAAATTGAATATCCAAACATTTGCCATACCTGTCATAAGAATGTGAAAAAACAAATAAACCTGGCTCAATATTTACATAACAATGACCGGTATGGCCGTTCTGACCACAGCGGTTGCACAGCTTGTCTCTGTGTTGATCGTGATGGGGCTCCTGGCGGGATTCGGCGCGGGCTGGTTAACGTGCTTTCCCGCGGCTGCTGTTGAGACCTCGCTGCGGTGGCTTCTGCGGATTGTGGCTCTTGTGGACAGCGTACGCTTTCTCGAGATCGGTACGTTCGCTCCGAGGCCTCAATTGCCTGGGCGAGTTTCAGCGTGGTCTTCAGGCTGAGGTTCTTCTGCGCTAACAGCTTGGTGCGCAGGCGTTTCCTCTTACACGCATCGATGATCTGGTCGCGAA
The DNA here is from genome assembly GCA_034190875.2 of Urechis unicinctus. Taxonomy (NCBI): domain Eukaryota; kingdom Metazoa; phylum Annelida; class Polychaeta; order Xenopneusta; family Urechidae; genus Urechis; species Urechis unicinctus. The sequence goes on along the minus strand of CM067351.1, from coordinate 51,706,345 downwards.
TGAAGTCGTTGATGATTTCCGGAGTGAAGTCACCGAAGCACGTCTTTGCCATCGTACGGAGACGTGTGGAGCATTCCCCATCTTTTTGTTTTTCTTGTCGGAACACTCTTAATGTAATCTAGTCAACTTGACTAACTTGGCTAGTCATATTGACTGTCCACCAAACGACAAATGTGTTAGTCAATTTGACTAATGCAGTTAGTCAAACATTGATTAGTCAAAATGACTAATCTACCTAGTCAAGTAAAGAGTGGTCAATATGACTAATCTATTAGTCACTATGACTATCTCATTAGTCACATTGACTATAGCGTAAGTAGTAATGACTATTGTACTTAGTCAGACCGACTAGAAGATTTGGTCAGTTTGACTATGAATGAAGGTCAGTTTGACTATGATTAAAGGTCGAACCAGTGTAAGAACCAGTGTAAAAACAAGTCAGACAACATAATATGCAAAACAAGTAGACTTTATTGTATATAAACACTTACATGCATGCCCTTGTTAATACTAGCCCTGACACAAAGAAGCTTCGCATCAACAGGGTCTTTAGCCTCATCATCAACGAACAGCATGACTTTCTGTACATAACGAAACGTCTTTTTGGTCGATATGTAAGGCACATAAACACATCAATGGCGGCCATCAGCATGCCCATGGCCATGACCTCTGCTACATCCACAGCTTCTGCAACAGATGTTATTGCTGGTGTCGTCCTGCGTTGCGACATTCTAAAACACATAGTAGACTTATGGTTGAAGCAAAACACTCATTAGTAATGATACCAGCAATGGTACACGACAATACATACAAAAATACAGAAAACTATTTAATATTCTCACCTAATAGTAATGAGGCGATTGTCAGAAAATTTCAACTGAAGATTTCCTATTTCCTGCAGCAACTGGTTAAAGAACCGCCGCAAAGGTCAAGCTTCCGGTATGCCGCGGCGCGCATCTGTGGTTATGTAACCAACCCGTGTGATCCGTGCATCGCGGTCTCCCAACAAAGAGAAGATAACGCTCTCAGGGTGGTCAAATTGACTAGGTAACTAGTCAAATAACACCTGACCAGCCTTGCTAGTCATTGTGACTATGTTGCTAAGTCGATTTGACCATGTGATTAGTCGTTACAGAGTTTGACTAACTTCGATAGCTGGGTGACCAGGTTAGCTAGTCATTTTGACTAGATTGGGTTAAGAGTAGCTCTTTCGAACTAAGTACGGGAGTATGCACTCCCTCTTAGTTCTGGCGTCCAATGATAATTCCCGACATAAGTCAACGGAATCATTAAGAGTTCCGCTGCTTCACCTAGTTTTAGCTAATAAAATCAACTCACCAAACATTTATAGAGACAGAAGCTGAATTTCAGCAACAACAGTATCTTGTGAATAAGTATTTTGGCCTAAAACACACCAAACGGTAATATCTGAGCCCGACTTGGCAACATGGCGGCGAGGGGGCGGAAACTAACCAGCGGGAGGATACACCAATTGGAACATAGGCGAAACAGCTCACAAGACGCGGGTTCACAGGGACCATTTGTGGCACGAAGCTAAAAGCTAAAATGACCTTGTCTAACATGTAGAAACATTCACTGTCGCACAAATATCACACCGAATCACGAAGAAAGCAACGAAAACCTGGGGAAAAGGCGACAGGAATTATCAGCAATAGTTTTTGCCTATGTTCTCACCGCCTTATTTACATCGGAAGTTTCTGGGGCTGTCTGGGATATCGTCCTCCGCGCTTGTATTTCGGAAGAAAATATCACCGGTAAACTTGGAAAGTTATCGAAAATATAGTTTTCCGCAGACGATAGGAATATGAAACATTATCTCGAACCGAATTAGATAATAACTTTCGACACTGATCGCCCGAAACTCGTCAGAACATGCATATTTCGTGAAAAAAAGTGACGAGTTCTGGGTTGATCGAATGCATCGACCAAAAAATTTAGCTCTATCTGTTGGACCGACAAGGTGATAAATAGAACCTAACGTTGGTCTTTTGGGCTAGTTAAGAGTGAAGATGTGATGTGAAGATAACGGCTCCCTGACGAGTGCGGCGGCGAGTTCGGCGGCGAGTTCGGCGGCGGATTTACTTTTGTAGAACAGGGAGGAGTGTTGTGGCGCGTGGAAATTAGAAGTAATCCTCGTCGCCAGATGTAATGACGGGTGAGACGGACGCCGTGTTGGGATCAACACTGCTTTATTAATAGCACTTCCGGTTCACGGAGCATACGGGGAGCATACCGTAATCTGGATATTACAGCAGCTACTTCATGTTGATCACCTCAACGACAAACAACCCAATTATGTCTCGTCAACGAAGGACACTTTGAAGCACTTTTAAGCGTGCAATTTCTATAATTGTGTTTGTTGTTTCTACAAGTGCACTACTCAGTCATTACTTCACTTATGATGCGTAAGCATCATCAGATCTGTCTTAGCCTTATTCATTAATCAAAGTTTCAATACAATAACCAGGATAAATGATGCAAAATGCTCAAAGCAATATTCACGTCAGAGAAAATCGACATTATACATTCCATACAGAAATCTGCAACTCCCCTACAAAATAACAATGGCAGATGTGGCTACACAAACTTAACATTTTTCCTGAGATAGAAATCATTCTGATGTTACTCTGCGCAGTGTCTATACATATTTCATATTTATACATTATGCATACGTAAAGCAAAGAGATATATGTAACTTTGCAGAACACTAGCCCAAACGGGCCCCCGCAAAGGAATACTCACCTCAGAGACTCGTGGACCTGCTTCAGCTCCCCCAGAGAAGGCCCTTTTGGCGCAAGAGCTGGAGTCTCCGGACAGCGGACTAAGTTGGGCCGGGGGTAGGGGAACCACCATTACCTATACTACCTACACTACCAGGGTTCTTATCCATAGAGGCCCTCAAGCGTAAACATTCGGGGGCCGGGACCACCCGTGTAAGTTCCACAACCAAACAGATCTCTCGCCAGAGGACATCGAGAATATTCGCCAGATGCGTGGAAAACTCTCTGTACTGGAACAACGGAAGAAGTGTGGAATCGGGACAACACGGCTCTACAGTATCTGGAAAGGAGAGGAGTCGCCCAAAGGAAAAACTATGAAGAACCGACCGGAAGAGAAACTAGGACCTTTGGGCGGCGCCCGCAAGTTGGATGGCTCTGGGCTGGATTCCGCGGCCGGGAGGGCGCTGCTGGCTGGCCCGGGGGCAGGACCTATTGTGGCTCTAAGGTGAGAATTGGGTGGAGAGGTTTTAGGCGAGAATCCTGGAAGCAGTGGTGCCCCAAGGCCAGGAGGGGTTTTGGGGGAGAGTGCTGGAAGTGGAGGCCCAAAGGCTGGAGGGGTTTTGGGGGAGAGTTCTGGAAGTGGAGGCCCAAGGGCTGTGGGGGCCTCCGGAGGAAAACCGTCTGTAGATGTCGAGAGGACTCTTGGAAATTTTGCGGGAAGGAGAGGGGTCGGCTCGTTCTAGACTGGGTTTGGTTGGAGGGCCGGATCGTTGGGATCGAGGACAAAATAGCTGGGTTGGAGAAAAAGTTTGTGGGAGAGGTGGAGTTTTCCTCTGGTTCCGAGTGGGAGGACTGTTCCTTGGAGGATTTACAGGAGCTTGCGGAGGAGGCGGCGGAGCCTGTTTACGGGAAAACGTGGTGGGAGGGGTTTGCCGACCTCGTATCTGGGTTTTTTGTGGGATGGGCAATCTTTGTCCCCAAGACAGCCGAGGCTCCGACCCCGGCTCCGGCCCCGGCTCTGACCCCAGATAAAAACCGGCGAGCAGTGGACCACGACCCTTTCTATATGGAATAGTCCTCCTTCTAGAAAAAAAACTCTGTATAGATGGAAGTAGAATGGAACACAGTGTACCCCTGCTCCTACCTTTACGCTCTCTTCCAGATCGCCGTGGAGGGGGCCCCGGCCAGAACCAGTTTGGAGGGCCTGGAAAAAGAGGCTTCCATGGTGGCGGAGCCGAAGGTTTTGGGTTGGATAGAGAAAGACTTGGCTACCGAACGGCTGGGCTGGACTCTCCTCCTCTTCTGTACCAGAGCTGGACAGATGGTCTACTAGGAGGAGACCGGTGGGAGCGGGTCATTTGTAGCGAGGAACATCCGTGGAGTATATGAAGTGGAAAAGAGGTCTGCTCCCAAGGTTCTCCAACTTCTGGGAAATCCGGGTAGAAGTACTACAAGTCTGGTTTGGAGAGGGAGTTTGTAGAGGAGAAGGAGGTGGCGAGTTTTGCTAAGCCGTGTGGGAGAGAGGCCGCTGTGGTTGGCACTGTCCCGGCCGGAAACTGGCGGCGGGAGGGTCTTGGAAAAATTTTCGTTGTTGGGTACTGTGGTTTTCCATATTTCTGTACTAGTAGCGGCACTTTGGCCTACTAGCTGGATTTCTCTCTCCGAGAGATATCTGTTGGGAGGATAAAATCGCTTTGTATGGGGGCTAGGTCTACCAGCCGGTCTGTGGTGTAGTTCTTTCTCCCGCCAGCCTGCACAACATGGGGGCCCGAATGTTTTCCAGCCCTTCAAGTCTCGCAACCTCCTGTGCTAGGAAGTGGCGCCTCACCCACGCCGGCCCCGGTCCCAGCCCCGGCTAGAAACCGGCGCGTAGTAGACCACGACCCTTTCTTTCCAGAGTAGTCCACATCTAGACAAAAATATTGTATGTATACATTGAACTCGTTTGGAAAACGGGAGAGCCTTGCTTCTTTCCCCCACAACTTCTTCCAAAAAGCCGCCCACGGCGCTGCGACCAGAACCTCGTTCGAGGAGCTGGAAAAAGAAGCCTCCACCACTGAGGAGGAGGCGAAGGTCTTGGGTTGGAAAGACAAGTACCTGGCTGCGGAACGCGTGGGTTGGAATCTTGGACGACTGTATGCCGTTGGGGAAAGGGGTCGCCTGCTCTTGTACACGAAGGCTGGGCAGGTGGTCTACTAGGAGGATCTAGGCCTCCGGGGCAATTCTGGCAAGCGTCGCCAATCGGTCTTTCTTTTTCTGTGGTGTTGTCCGGGGCTCGGCGAGGTTGCACTGTAGGGAGTACTTGGCCGTCTGGAAGGGCTCTACTCCTCCGAGGGCGTCCATTTCAGTGTTGTTCGAGTGACAGAGACGTCTCTATAGCAGCATGTTGCTTTTAAAACGTGTAAATATCAGTATTCAAATTAATCCACTTGGTTGCTACAACAGCAGGAGGCTGCGGTAACGACAGGCTTACCTGGGAAGATACGTTAATAACAGGAGGCGGCGTGAGTGAGTTAGTGAGTGTGTGTGTTAGTGAGTGAGTTTGTGGGTGTTAGTGAGTGAAAGAGTGAATGAGTGAGTTAGTGAGTGTGTGCGTATTAGCGAGTAAGTGAGTTTCTGCGTGTTAGTGAGTGAGTGAGTAAATGAGTGAGTCGGTGAGTGTGTGCGTGTTAGTGAGTGAGTGAGTGAATGAGTGTGTGTGTGTGCGTGCGTAGTATTGAGTAAGTGAATGTGTGTTTCGTTGAGTGTGTGCGTGAGTGTGTGCGAGTTAGTGAGTTTGTGCGTGTTAGTGAGTGAGTAAGTGTGTGTTAGTGAGTGAGTGAGTGAGTTTGAGTGAGTGAGTAAGTGAGTGTGTGCGTGTTAGTGAGTGAGTAAGTGAGTTTCTGCGTGTTAGTGAGTGAGTGAGTAAATGAGTGAGTTGTGAGTTGTGTGTGTGAGTTAGTGAGTGAGTAAATGTGTTAGTGAGTGAGTGAGTGAGTTTCTTCGTGTTAGTGTGTGAATGAGTGAGTGAGTTAGTGAGTGTGTCCGTGTCAGTGAGTGAGTAAGTGAGTTTCTGCCTGTTAGTGAGTGAGTGAGTAAATGAGTGTGTGTGCGTGGTATTGAGTGAGTGAATGTGTGCGTGTCGTTGAGTGTGTGCGTGAGTGTGTGCGAGTTAGTGAGTTTGTGCGTGTTAGTGAGTGAGTTTGTGTGTGTTAGTGAGTGAGTGAGTGAGTGAATGAGTGAGTGAGTGAGTTAGTGAGTGTGTGCGTGTTAGTGAGTGAGTGAGTAAGTGAGTTTGTGCGCGTTAGCGAGTAAGTGAATGAGTGAGTTAGTGAATTTGTGCGTGTTAAGAATTTGATCAAAAGGGTAAGTGAATAATGGAATACACCAGAGGTTAATTGGCTCGTAAGTTGATTAGTGGATTGAGGAGAGAGTGAATGTCGTAAGGCGGGAGAGAGTTAGTGAATTTCGTAAGGCGAGAGGAGATCAGTGAATGTCGTAAGGAGGGAGGGGATCAGTGAATGTCCCAAGGTAGGGGGTATGTAAGAGAATGGACAGATAAGTGCAGGAGTGAGATAGTAAGTGATCGAGTAAGTGAATGGGTGACTGGGTGGACGAGTGAGTGAGCGGGTCGGTTAGAGAATGTTTATGTGCTTGTGCGTGAATGACAGATGCAATCACATTCGAAACGGTTGCGGGTTAGAGTTTCAATGAGTAAACCGTTTTTTGTTAAGAGCAGAAACGTGATGTCGATAAAATTATTGGAGACACGACAGACAATGGCACAAAGACGCCACGACGCATAAAGGACTCCCTCCGTTGGCTACTCATGCCCAGCTAGGTTAGCTGAAGGCGCTTATTGGCTTCAGTGTGTCTCCTACCCCGTCTCCTGTTCTGCAGGATCTAAAATGTATGTTATATACCCAAAGTAGTAGCTTACAGTTGAGTGGACATGACAATTCATGACCATAGGAAAAATAATCAGCGAAGAGCCGCTGCTCGTTATGCACAATCGACCACCACCCGTCGCTTATGTATTATCAATTATTTTGACCTAATCATGTGTCATGATTATTTACTGTTTGACTATGTTTCAGGGAGTTAGGTCACAGCTCATATACATAAATATACATAAACATAAAATATATATATATATATATATATATATATATATATATATAGATATATATATATATATATATATATATATATATATATATATATATATATATATATATATATATATATATATATATATATATATATATATATATATATATATATATATATATATATATATATATATATATATATATATATATATATATATACACACGCATACATAAACATACACACGTTTACAAACTTTAGAGAGATGGCACCAGAATATTTGCATAGAAGTGATTGCACGTGCACCTTTACACTGAAATGATGACACTCGAAACAATTGATTGTAATGATGGCATCAGAACCTTTAGAATAAAGTGATGACACTTGCACCATTACATTGAGGTGATTGTACGTGCCATCACTTCAATCTAACTGAAGTAATTGCAAGTGAGCATTAAAATTGAATATTTAGAACTTTTGATCAAAGTGATGGCGCGGGAAATTTAGAAACTTTCGGTTAGCGTCATAGCTTCATAATCTTTATATTACAATGATCTGAGCTATGTTAGCACCCGCACCAATGCGTTCGGTGAGATGGCGGCTTCTCAATGCGATTGATGGTTTTGACAGACAGTGAACCTCACCAGCAGGTTTAGACACTTTGCCTTTTCGCGGACAAATCGATGGCTGAACCTTTATTAAACTCCTTGATATTTAATGCATTGTTATCTATAAACCTGACGGTTGCATGCCATAATGAAGTCGAGCAATCGTTTCATCCACGCGTTAAGATTTCAAGGAAGACGATAGGTAGACGGGGCTGTTTGGCAGTGTTGGCTGACGTTCTCAAATCACAATATAATTACCTTTGGGAAATTCTATTCAAACAACTTCAATCTGCTATCACAATAAACAAAATAAGGGTAATATACGCTACCCTAGTATATATATAACGATTTTAAATATTCAATTTGTAGAGAAATTATGACTTCTTTAGTTATTGATCTTCGCACAATTGCTTTTAATTTATATGCAAATGGATATTATTTAGTAATATATTCACCATAAATGCAACTAACAGTATGGTAAAGGACGACCATTTTATCCGCAGCATGCGCAGTCCTCTGCCGCCCATTTTATATGCGTATTCCTCGGCCTACCCTGTTGAAAGGAGCGTACGCAGTCTTCTCGCTTTCAGTCGCTATCATCAATGTTGATTAGTTAATGATGATGGCTATTCAACCAACTAACACAACAACCAAATTATCAACAAGAATTACCTGGATCAGGTAAGAAGCTGATTAAGGTAATTGAATTATAGAGGTGAGAGGTTTATTGGGATAAAATGCGGACACCTGATTGACAGCAACACCGGTTCATTTTCAACCATTTCTGTGTGTTAAGCCCACACACGAATCAATAACCAAGTAAACTTCAATTCAGAACTATACATACTTGCAATCTGAAGATTAATACTGCCTTCATTTGATGGAGTATATGAACATGTTTCCAACTTGCGACGGTGTTAAAGTCATGGCACGTATCAGCGTGATGTATTAAAGTCATGGTGTATTAAAGTGATGTATTAAAGTCGCGTCGTATCAGCGTGGTGTGCTAAAGTCATGGCGTCGTATTAACGTAATGTTCTAAGGTCATGGCGTCGTATTAGCATGATATGTTAAAGTCATGGCGTCGCATCAGCCTGATGTGTTAAAGTCATCAAATGAAACAGAGCAGAACAATAATCCAAATATCTAGTAGTCCATGTATCTATCCAACAATGAATACATCCTATTTCCATATCTATGTTTTCAGCGTTTTTATGTCGTGAAGGATTGAAAAATGTCCACATGATGATAGCAAACCCTTTTGGTGGGCGTGATCATTTTATTTGGATTTGATTCAGAGCGTCATCAGGTTAATTATCACGTGATTACCCCATTTTGAATGCATTTGTAACCGTTTCGTTGATTTAATGCGTATGAAACCATGAAGCACATGGCATTGTGGCATCTTAAAGCAATCGGACATTAATTCTAACTTTCCAGACACATTTTGTAATAAAATACTCGTCGTTAAAACTATGATTGACTACTAACGTGAGATTAACAGGGCTAGGACGTCACATCGCCATACCACCCCCCTGTCACGTTTGTGCCGAGTGACTGCCACGTATTTTACTAGCTAGGGCCTCGGCATATCGTTCCCATCCAATTATACTCGACCACCAACTTCAAATTTTTAGCTAATGTCAGCGCTCGTAAGTGGTGGGGTCGAGCCCCTTGTTATGGTCCATGGAGGGTTTCGTGGAAGTAGACGTGACCCAGTGTAATGCTTACCCAACGTGGATTGAATTTTAAGAAGATAGTTTTTGAGTTAGGTAAATAGTAACGCCATGGAATGTACATTATGTTCCTTGAATTATTTTACATAGTTATCAGTTTGCTTGAGACATGACGCTTTGATGTAAAGCACATTATTGAGCAATTCTAACAAAAGAAGTTTTATAACAACTGCAATGACTAACCCATTTATAGTGGAGTATGTGTTTCATTTGCTTCGGACGAGACTCTCGACGAACCATCGACTTAATTGTATTTTCAATGAATGAAACCCGTCTCTATTGGACGAGGCGATAAACGCAGGGAAAGCAAATTTATACGTACGCAGCTTTTTGCGCTTCGAGAGACGAGCGCCAGTCGAAATCACATACGCTAATCAGAAACAGGGATTCTATTTCACATATCACAATCAGTTAAAGGGAAAGCCCCTGATATAAACTGTCACTTGAAAGTAGGGAGTGTCTGTCGTGATAACTGACTGTTGTCATGCTGCCCTGAGGCGCACGCTCGTCTATGATTCGTTGGTCTTTATTTCTAAATATAACATATATATATATAAACCGTATATAAACTCATAGGCTCTCTCCAATCTGTATATGCTACAATTTGTAACTTATTCTGAATCTCGCCACTTTATTACTGGTGTATCTAATAACGAGCAGCCGTCGAGTTTAGTATCAAGCTATATAAATTGAACGCGACTTCATCATGCTGATGTGCCCGAGGCTCTTTTATCGAGTGGATACGCTCTACAATAAATCCCCTGGCACGAACACTTTGTTTGCTTGGCCGTCAACAAGCATGTGGACGCATAGGGAAGGCATTCTTGGGATTGGCAGACGATCAATATAAGCGTCCGCAGTTGCTATGTGCTATTGTGTGTGTTGTCACGAACAACTTTATCTCCTCTGCGTTATGAGTCTATCCTTATGCTAAAATGGTTAGCTGCATCGTTAAATTTTTTGATTGTTGATGATGTCCTTTACGGTTGCAAAAGCATCCAACTTTTCCAAAAATTACAAAAGTTCAATGTTTGATACCTCCATGCTTTAGGATTTGATTTTAAAACAGTTTACATATTCTGAAAGTGTAATCTAATTGTATACTTTTTCTATATATGTGTTATTGTAAATAAATCAACGTTGAAAAGTTCTAGCAGGTCGAAAATTTCTGGTAGCCTAAAACTCTTTACTTTTTAATTTCGCAATTGATTAACTAATTATAATCCGTTCGTAAAAAAAATACTACATTTTCTGAAAGCTGATTCAATTACCAAACTTTGATTATTGACATATGCTATAAAAATATTCGTCATTTTCAAAGCTCGTTGAGTTGGTAAAACAAATTTCACTTAGTCAAATTTTCGATTGCTAATAAAATAGTAAATATCTGCTCAAATAGTCAATAAATTAGCTCAGTTGTGGACATAGACAACGCAAATCTAATCCGCAAATTGTATTGAAATCGGTATCAAAGATAAAACGGGACTTAAATCTGAAGTTATCGCGTCGTTTGTCGAAAACATTGGTTTACACTCAAAGGAACAAATGTCGCCTCTGCTCTCTGCTCACCTGACGGGGCGCCAGCAACTATGGCACGTTGTGGTACTATTTAATAAACTAAGCTTTTCCTTGAGTCAGCCAAATCATGGTCAATATATCATGGCTCTGGACAGCATGATTTCTATAATAAATTTGATTGATATAAAATATCAATGTACATGCGATGGTCATGAAAATTGGTTGAATAGTGCCAAAAATTCCATAATAACTTGAATTGAAGGTGTCAAAGATGTGCAGAACCCAAAGATTTCGTTTGACGTTGGTTAGCTTATATATAAATGTTTGTTTGTTTGTCTCGTGGTATAGATCGCAATTTTCAATATATTTTCGAAGTTATTTTTTAAAAGATATTTTGAACCATTAATATCTTCGTGGAAAAGATTCGATCGTAATAACAATTACAGATTATAGTAGCCCTTTTGAATTGTTAAATTTTTCATTGAACGTTGCTCAGCTTTAAAAACGAATCTTTGTTTCCTTTTTTTATCTAAAAGGTAACGTCGAAAAATGATTCGATCGTAAAACACAATTACAGATTATTGCTGCTGAATTGAATTATAAGGTTTTTTCTTATAACTAATTATAAGATCTTTATGACGATAAGGGTTATGACGATGATAAAGATGTCAATGACGATCTTTGTGATGAAGATATTTCTGAAGTTAACCTTGATGATTCAAATGTTGATGATGATGACTAGGATAAAAGCATGTCATCAAAGTACGCCAAGCTCCCCCATGTACCAATGGGCCTTTTCGTTTAACGTTGCTTAGCTTCTGAATCAATGTTTGAAAACTTTTTTTGTCACGAGGTACAGAACGCATTTTCAATATATTTTTGAGCTTATTTTTTTAAAATTGAATGTGTCAAATATGTTCACAACTCAGAGGTTTCATTTCAACCTTGATTGTAAACTGAGGTCAAGGTCATCGAAGGAAATTTTATATCACCACTAAATCCATAATAACTTGGTCAATTTTAGGCCGATTTTGAATCTTTTAAAACTCCCGCCAAGTTCTCCCATGTACCCATGGGTCTCTTGATTCTCTTTCTTACCCATCATTTTGACTGAGAATACATTTCAATATCACTGAGGTTGGATAGGCACTAAAGACGTCTGTGGTACATCGACTTAATGTGTTTGTCCCCAATGGACATTGTTCGGCACACTGCAGTTTTGTCACGATCCCCGGGATGTTTATCCTCGCATACTTCAGCAATGAACGCTAAGAATTCAAATAAATTAAGAGCATCCTACATTTGGTTGACGTAAACATGCCGCTCATGGAGGATTGCATTGTTAATGTACCCGCTGATTAGCGTGTTTGTAATTCATACAATACATTGGGAAGGAGCACTATAAGAACGAAACGCAGCATAGCTAGACCAACTTCTTACATTATAAGATCTTGTTGGAGCAAAGTTACAACCAAACGCTTTACCCGAAAGGTCATAAATTTCTCTTTCCGGGAAGTAAATTAACATAGTAGGGCATTTTCTACCAAGTGCACTAGCTATCAGTAGTTTGGAGTTGATTCCCCTGAACACGTTATGGGTTCGACTGTTGAGCACAGACACCCCCCCCTAGCTAACCTTTACAGCCTTCACATACTCGTTTAAAAGAGGATTTGCAACACATTTGTGCTGTATTTCAAATATCAGAATGTTGAAAACTATATGTATGACGTCAGCTACTCGCGTTGAATTACTATATCAATAGCAAATGCATTGGAAGTTAAAAGTCAATTTATTAGTACTTAGGAAACATCAACATCTACATTTGTTTATCTGGAATATATATTCATTAGTAACTCTTGCAATAATACAATCATCTGGAATATGAATAATACGGAGCAAATCCCAACAATGATAAGCGATATGTTCTCTAAAAAGGTACATTATAGAATTAGCGCGTAAATGAACAGATCAATCAATTAGGAGCACGAATGACGCACATAATTGTATATTGGCATTAATATGTTGGCTACATAAGTCTTAAAAGGTTTGCTGGGAACAGGAAATGTATAGAAACCAGGAAGAAGACGATGACATAATAGCTAGTATGATATACAGGTCGATTTAGATGCAACTCCCCTTCTGGATAACGACATTGTCAATGGCAATATCGCCCGTGGTATATCCGGACTTGGCAAGGAATGTCACCTAAACTCACAACACATGCAATATGTATGGCAAAATAGTCATAGCTACTTCAAATATTTAAAGATATAAGGGCCGCAGTTGTTGAAGCTGCACATTAATGGAACGAAAATAACATAGTTTCTTAATACGTTTTATTTACGCTGCCAATTGCTAAACAATGCAATGTTTAAAGTACTAATTCGATACTGATAACATCTAGAAATTGGTCAATTTATCTTAACTACTCAGGAAACAAGGAAATGTAAAATTGTCATGCTGTATCAGAGAGTACACATGCGCTTTCGCACGCTGCGTGGCATCATCTATAAAAATAACAGCCAGAAATTCTCCGGCTTTCCGCTTTCGTGCACATTTTCTTTATTCACACTCGATGTTGGAAACTGAACTAATATAAATCAGTAACGAGTTCACTTACCCAAGTGTGGCGAGCGACAGATTTGACGAAGGCCTTTCTGCATATCCATTCATTGGCCTGATTTCCTGACACTGTCATGACAGGCTTGCCACCGACTGTCACCGATAG
>CM067351.1:51587925-51687925 GCA_034190875.2 Urechis unicinctus | reverse complement strand
AGTGACAAATCGCTCCGGCACTCGATGTTGTATTGACAAATTACCATCGGTGGATAACAGTATCCCCCGCATCGAAACTCGCCATCCGGACATTCTGTGACAGCAATAAGATTGAGGTTATGCAAGGCGTGTTTTAAAAAGCAAACAGAAATTGACACATATTGAGTCGGACAAATAAATTACCACATGATAATTCATCGCTGGTATCAAAACAGTCGACTGATCCATCGCAGCGCTTGAATTGGGGTAAACACCTGCCGTCACAGCGGAAGTATCCAATGGAACAGGAAGCTGTAAGTCCAATCGAAATACACACAGACGCGACTACATGCAGATTTGTATGTAGGTATATAGATATATATATATAGATATAGATATATATAGAGAGATATATAGAGATATATAGATAGATATATATAGATAGAGAGATATATATATAGAGGTATAGGCATATATATATATATATATATAGATATAGAGCGATATAGATATATATATATAGAGATATATATATATATATACAAATCCACATGTTTTTATATATATATATATATATATATTTACATATATATATGTATATGAATATATATATATATATATATATATGTATATATATATGTATATTTATGTTTTTATATATACATATATGTATGTATAAATGTTCTGATATTCAGATATTCATATATATATACATATATATATACGAATATATGTATATATATATATATATATATATATATATATATATATATATATATATATATATATATATATATATGCATATAAAATATACATATATGCTGTTCATTAACATTATTTAATTAGCATACTACATTAAATGCGGAGTAGCTTACGTTTATGAGTCAAACATATGTATATATATATATATGTATATTTATTTTTATGTATATGCATATATGTAAATATAAATGTTCTGATATTCAATTATGCATATTTATACATATATCTATACAAATATATATATATTTATATAAATATATGTATGCATATAAAATATACATAAATGTTGCTCACTAAAATTATTTGATTAGCATGAAATGCGGTGTAGCTTACATTTATGATTAAAACATTACGTGAAAAATGTAAATATAAATGTTCTGATATTCAATTATGCATATTTATACATATATCTATACAAATATATATATATTTATATAAATATATGTATGCATATAAAATATACATAAATGTTGCTCACTAAAATTATTTGATTAGCATGAAATGCGGTGTAGCTTACATTTATGATTAAAACATTACGTGAAAAATAATATTTATAGTAAATACATACAGCAGTTATGAGACTCATCCGAGTTGTCTCGACAGTCATTGGCTCCGTCACACACGACTTCCCATGACACACATCGGCCATTGCTGCACCTGAACTCGGCACCATCTCTCTCGCGGCATGCTTGAAGTAGCAGAAACATAACTTAGTGATACTCATTGGTGGCTGCAGTAGCATACTGCTTACAGCCTAGCTTGATTTATTGTGTTGCATAAATAATTTGTTTATTGTAAAATTTATAATCTGTACTTATGCCAGGATGTTTCAACTAATCATGCATAATTCTTAAGGCAATCAGGGATCATTTCGTTATTACATTACTACGATTAACGCAGACGTAAGTAATGACATCTTCTAATTTGTGCCGCCGAGTTTACATGATGGAAGTTATGTTTTTAACATTATTATTTGACTGGAAATGTTCATGATATACTGTGGAGATCTGTTTTATTCAGTTATGTCGTTCCATCGATAACGGTGCCTCCCTAAAAACCATGAACTACACGAATGTTAGCTGTAAATCATAACGCGCTCTGAATTTACCTCGCTAACGATGTGTATTCTTCCGCTTTAGTTACATAATGTAGATTTCATAAAATCTCACTCATTCAAGTTGTGGGCATAATTGTGCACACATTAGACCGACAAGCAGGAAGGATAATGTCCGACAACATAAATGGCGACTGTCGAAGCAAGGATCTTTTTTCTGAGACCACAGCGCCGCGTAGCGACTGGAAGTCTGAAAATGTAACATTTTTGGTTTCCAAGGTGCTGTTACCAAGCAGCTTGCTAGGCAACCACTTTCCTTATATGGGGCTGTACAGTCTCTTTAATGTGGAGCTCACCGACACAGTTATAGGCTTATCTCTATCTCAGTTTTAGTTATTAAGGTCCGTCAGTTATGGAGCAAATATGACTATTTCTATCACCCGACACACCTTGAAAAGGCAACAATTTAAAATGGCGTCTTACGACAATCAGCTTCATCTGAACCATCATCGCAGTCTGCGATTCCATCACATTTGTCACTCGAATAATAGCACTGACGTCTGTTGGCGCATGTCAGACTCGAGCACACGACTGTAAGACAGAACGAATATCCGTACAGTAATACTCTCAAGGGCAAGATGACATGCTATTTCACATTAGCAAATATAGAATTTTCGAAACAACGTACCTGCATTCCGACACCTGATGCCAACATCTGATGAATGGGTGCAGTACGCTGAACCCCAGCCAGAATGAGAGCAATCAAAGATATTCTGAGCATCGGTAGGGCAGGTAAAGGAACTGAGCCAGATTGCTCCATTGCCTCGCGGGAACGAATACCGTGACAGATATGTTCCATAATGTCTGCACAAATAGAACAAAAAGCAGAAATATATCAAAACACCGCAATATACCGAGGTAAAGAAATATCCAATCATTAAGAACCATGTTCTTACCCCAAACCAGCAGCAACACAAAATAACGATGCTGCTCGAGTTGTGAGGTATCCACCGCACACAGTACCCCATACGCCTCCATATCTGACCTCTAAACGCCCTTCAAAAGAGGTACGACCTCCGACTAAACGTACCGCCACATCTGTGACACAGAGGGTACCGTTATGATATATAGACTTGTCATTCAAAATGTGCTGTGTTGCCCTTTGAAGACTGCTTAAGCTTTCATTGTATCATCTACATAAGCGTTATAATCATAATATTATTATCACTAATATGGATAACGTGCCTGACTCGTTAAAGCATCGTATGCTAACATCCCTGGAGTGGTCACAGTAGGTCTGGCCCCAGTTAATGCGCGAACACCCAGTTATGTGGTCAGCATGAAGCGGACAATACATGTTGTCAAGCCATATTCGTCCATGGCCTGGAGGGTACGAGCCAGCCTGAAGTGGAATACCATGTGACCTGCAGAGACAACCACTTGATTCTTAATATGCTCCATCTGTATATAATATAGCACACACATGACAATATGAACGGAATAATGCGAGGTATGGCTACAGGAAATAATACCCAAAGTGTAACATGCGACACATCACCGAAGCGTCTGAGGTAGTAAAGGAAGAGTTGCACACAGTGCCCCACTCCTTGGCAAAGTGAATCTCCAGGCGACCCTCGTACATGTTCTGGCTACCTACTAACCGCACACTGACACCTGAATGAGAGAAAAATGCCGGTAGGATAGGAAATAATGGCAAAATAGTTATATAAAATGCAATAAGGTACCAAGGTCTGTATATGAGCCTAGGATTGTACAGCATTGCATAAAAACAACGTCTCCACTGTCATATATACATGTTCCAAAGCAAAACCTCGGGAGTAGCACTTATTTTACCGACATCATAAATGTGACACCACCAATGGGTGAAGACATCATACCTGTATCATTAAAGCACCGTATGCCCACGTCTTGGTCGTGGCTACAACTCTGAATTTTGTTGAATTGACAATCGGAAAGGTTTCGAGCAGATAAGGGCACCATAGACCGTGGAACCATATTCTGCCACTCCCAGGAGCAAAGCTGGTGTTTTGCAAGGCAACACCATATTCCCTGCAAATAATTTTAAACGGCGTTATCAAAAGCTCAGCAGATATAACTATATATGTATATATATATATATATATATATATATATATATATATATATATATATATATATATACATATATATATATATATATAAATATATATATATGTATATATATATATATATATATATATATATATATATATATTTTTACATATATATGTACATAATATAGATATATATGTATATATTTGTGTATATATAAGCATATATATATGTATATATACATGCATATATATATAAATAGATATATAGAGATACAATAATAAGAAAAATATATATATATATACATCTATATATATATATTTAT
Source organism: Urechis unicinctus (assembly GCA_034190875.2). Lineage (NCBI taxonomy): Eukaryota > Metazoa > Annelida > Polychaeta > Xenopneusta > Urechidae > Urechis > Urechis unicinctus. The sequence goes on along the minus strand of CM067351.1, from coordinate 51,683,714 downwards.
ATATATATATAGGAAGATATATAGGATATATATATGTATATATATATTGATATATATATAAATATATATATATACACACACACATATATATACATATACATATATATATATATATATATATATATATATATATATATATATATATATATATATATATATATATATATATATATATATATATATTATATATATATATATATATACATATATATATTCATAGTTTGAGCGCTAACCCAATCATTGCCGATCGACAGAGCGCATTTGCTTCATATGTGCTGATGTAATGACGTTGGCACATCGTGCCCCATTCCTCCCCAATTTGTATTTCCATTCTTCCCTCGGACGAAATATTCCCTCCAACGACCCGTATTCCGACATCTGTAACATACCAGGGCAATCACATACAACATATTATATCAAGTTCTTAGCTAGAACATATTTAACAGCCAGTCAGCTGTTTGTCATATACCTGAGCTGTTGAAACATATGATTGCTGATTCGAGATGGCAGCTGTGATAACTTCTTGATACACGCCTGCATTGCGTTATGTTCGTGTGGTATGATTGGCATTCATAGTAATGGTCTAGAAACCGCCCACTGCCGTGCCCAAATATGTCATTTTCAAGAATAATTCCATCTGACCTGCAATCATAAATCAACCGACTTCAATTGACATTCTCTACGCTATGGCCACTGGGTAACAAGTAAAACTGAAAAAAAAATCTGATAAACACATCGCATCCAATTCAGGTTTAGTGAATGATGCAAACAACTGACCCTTTCCCAAGCATCCGACAAAAGACAGATGCCTCATTAACAGTGAAGTAGTCTCCACAGAAGCGGACCCATTCACCATTATATCGCACCTCAAGCCGGCCTTCATTGGATCTGTTGCCGTCACTGAGTCGTACATCATCCCCTATTCCGTCACACAAATCGTCAGGAATAATTTCAAAACTAACAAACACAACGATATTTTCTGTAGCAGAGAGCAGCACTACAAGCGAGGTCTCCTATATTGAAAATTGTAGTTGGAATATTCGTCAAATATATAAGAACGCCAGCCCTCCTCGCATGATCGGCAAATCATGACGCATAAAATGCGCTTACAAGAGAATTTGACATGTGTACTGCACATGGTAGATCATAGTTCGTACTTGAGAGTGTGGGGTAGCATCCGATCCCAACATCGTCATAATGATAGCAGTTGTGAAGACCCCACGGTCTGTGTGAACACTCGTTAATGTGCCTGTGAAATGATCCGCATTCAACCTCGTCCAGCCAGATGCGGCCTCTTCCGGTTCTGTAGTCACTTCTTGAGAGCACTTGTCCGGCCTCGCTGATGTGACAAAATAATCAGCACATACACATTAATGATGAACCAAAACCCATAGCAATCGGCAATACCAAAATTATAACGAATACCTCAACCGAGCCGTAGCATATAAGATAGCAAGGTTTTTTTATTTAGTGTGCCTCTAACGATAAACACCTAGAAAACGCAAAGTTCAATTTGGCAATCCTTTGGACAAGTTTTTATTCCCCATATATATATCTCATATTATATGCGTGCATCAAAGAGAAAGAAAGTGCTCGCTTGTATGACTGTGTATCAGTTCATTTATGTGAAGTGCCATTGTTACATTATATGCACCTGTAATTAAGCATCCGACAGAAAACGGCAGCGTCGACGTTAGAGAAACTATCATCACATACGGTGCCCCAAATTCCATTGTGTCTGACCTCCAGGCGGCCTTGGTAAATGCTAGAGCCTCCAACGAGACGAACAGTAGCTGTAAGAACAGAGGAGCTGTAAATGCACTACCGCTGTTTACAATGATCACGACCAGGAAGGTCAGCATTCTGCGAGATGTTGGTTTCACTGATCATACTCGCACATTCACGGTTTTCACAAGTTCACTTACAAACGTAGTTGAGTTTAATGGAGACAATTCGTACGATTCTCAAGAGCATTTTTTTGTGATCGCAAAAACGAGCAAGTGGTTATGATATAAACGTGAGTCTAGCCACCCCTTGAACCACTCATCCGCACGATAAGCTCATCAAAGTATGAACTTGGACCGGAAAGTTGATGAACAGAAGCATCTTACGACAGTCATCTTCATCTGAACCATCATCGCAGTGTCGATAGCCATCACATTTGCCACTTGCATAATAGCACTGACGCCTGTTATCGCACGTCATATTCGGGCAAACGACTGCAATTCAGACCCAAAGTCGCATGCAACACAACTCAAAAGAGTAAAGAGCGCGCATTTAATTACAGTCTGACAGGATCAATCAATATCGAAGAACATACTTGCATTCTGACATCGGATGTCTACATCTGATGAATGGCTACAGTACACTGAACCCCAGTCTGAATGAGAGCAATTTAAGATATGGTGAGCATAGGAAGGACAGCGGAAAGAACTTAGCCAGATTGTTCCGTTGCCTGGAGGGAATATATTCTGCGACAGGACTGTTCCGTAATGTCTGCACCAATTAAGAGAGAGGCAAAAATGAAACAACTAGAAGAAATACAACACATCAATAACATGTCAATAATTCAAACGACATACCCCAAGCCAGCAACCACACAAAACAACGATACTGCTCGAGTTGACATGGAGCCGCACACAGTTCCCCACACGCCTCCATATCTGACCTCTAAACGCCCTTCATAAGGGTTACGACCTCCAACCAAACGTACCGCCACATCTGTGACACAGAGGGCACCGTTAACATAAGATGGACGAGTCATTCGTATTAAGTTGTTGTGCCCTTTAAAGACTGATTATACTTTCATTGTATCAACACAAATAGCGTAATAATTATAATGATAATATCACTAATATGAATTACGCGCCTGACTCGTTAAAGCATCGTATGCTAACATCCCTGGAGTGGTCACAGTAGGACTGGCCCCAGTTAATGCGCGAACACTCGGAAATGTTTTCGGCAAAACGGGGACAGTATATGTTGTCAAGCCATATTCGTCCACGGCCCGGAGGAATAGAACCAGCCTGAAGTGGAATACCATGTGACCTGCAGAGAAGCAACACCTTCATTTCATACGTGCTCTATATATATAAAGATATATATATATATATATATATATATATATATATATATATACGGATAGATGCGATATATATATATATATATATATATACCCTATATATGTAATATGCGATATATATATATATATATATATATATATCTAAAGGAAGATTGATCACACAGTGCCCTATCTCCTATGGCTATATATATATATATATATCTATATATATATCTTTATCGTATCGTATACACACATGACAATATGAACGGAATAATGCAAGGTATGGGTAAGAACTAATACCCAAATTGTAACGTGCGACACATCACCGAAGCGTGTGAGACAGTAAAGGAAGAGTTGCACACAGTGCCCCACTCCGTGGCAAAGTAAATCTCCAGGCGACCCTCGTACAAGTTTCTGACCACCCACTAATCGCACACTGACACCTGAATAAGAGAGTAATGTCGGTAGGATAAGAAATAATGGCAAAATAAATAGATAGTTCGCATGCAATAAGGTCCCAAGGGTTGAACCATATACATGAGTCCCACGATTGTACCGCATGGCTTGAATACAGCGTCACCACTGCCATATAAACATGTCACATCGCAATACATCGGGTGTAGTACTTATCTTACCGACATCGAAAATGCTAAAGCACCAAATGGAGAAGACATCATACCTGTATCATTGAAGCACCGTATGCCCACGTCTTGGTCGTGGGTTACAACTCTTAATTTGATTGAATTGACAATCGAGAAGGCTTCGAGCATAGAAGGGGCAGTTTTTTAAACCGTGGAACCACATTCTGCCACTGCCTGGAGCAAAGCTGCGGTTTTGCAAGGCAACACCATACTATATATATATATATATATATATATATATATATATATATATATATAGATATATATACATATTTATATATATATATATATATATTCATAGTTTGAGCGCTAACCCAATCATTGCCGATCGACAGAGCGCATTTGCTTCATATGTGCTGATGTAATGACGTTGGCACATCGTGCCCCATTCCTCCCCAATTTGTATTTCCATTCTTCCCTCGGACGAAATATTCCCTCCAACGACCCGTATTCCGACATCTGTAACATACCAGGGCAATCACAAACAACATCTTATATCAAGTTCTTAGCTAGAACATATTTAACAGCCAGTCAGCTGTTTGTCATATACCTGAGCTGTTGAAACATATGATTGCTGATTCGAGATGGCAGCTGTGATAACTTCTTGATACACGCCTGCATTGCGTGATGTTCGTGTGGTATGATTGGCATTCATAGTAATGGTCTAGAAACCGCCCACTGCCGTGCCCAAATATGTCATTTTCAAGAATAATTCCATCTGACCTGCAATCATAAATCAACCGACTTCAATTGACATTCTCTACGCTATGGCCACTGGGTAACAAGTAAAACTGAAAAAAAATCTGATAAACACATCGCATCCAATTCAGGTTTAGTGAATGATGCAAACAACTGACCCTTTCCCAAGCATTCGACAAAAGACAGATGCCTCATTAACAGTGAAGTAGTCTCCACAGAAGCGGACCCATTCACCATTATATCGCACCTCAAGCCGGCCTTCATTGGATCTGTTGCCGTCACTGAGTCGTACATCATTCCCTATTCCGTCACACAAATCGTCAGGAATAATTTCAAAACTAACAAACACAACGATATTTTCTGTAGCAGAGAGCAGCACTACAAGCGAGGTCTCCTATATTGAAAATTGTATTTGGAATATTCGTCAAATATATAAGAACGCCAGTCCTCCTCGCATGATCGGCAAATCATGACGCATAAAATGCGCTTACAAGAGAATTTGACATGTGTACTGCACATGGTAGATCATAGTTCGTACTTGAGAGTGTGTGGGGTAGCATCCGATCCCAACATCGTCATAATGATAGCAGTTGTGAAGACCCCACGGTCTGTGTGAACACTCGTTAATGTGCCTGTGAAATGATCCGCATTCAACCTCGTCCAGCCAGATGCGGCCTCTTCCGGTTCTGTAGTCACTTCTTGAGAGCACTTGTCCGGCCTCGCTGATGTGACAAAATAATCAGCACATACACATTAATGATGAACCAAAAACCCATAGCAATCGGCAATACCAAAATTATAACGAATACCTCAACCGAGCCGTAGCATATAAGATAGCAAGGTTTTTTTATTTAGTGTGCCTCTAACGATAAACACCTAGAAAACGCAAAGTTCAATTTGGCAATCCTTTGGACAAGTTTTTATTCCCCATATATATATCTCATATTATATGCGTGCATCAAAGAGAAAGAAAGTGCTCGCTTGTATGACTGTGTATCAGTTCATTTTTATGTGAAGTGCCATTGTTACATTATATGCACCTGTAATTAAGCATCCGACAGAAAACGGCAGCGTCGACGTTAGAGAAACTATCATCACATACGGTGCCCCAAATTCCATTGTGTCTGACCTCCAGGCGGCCTTGGTAAATGCTAGAGCCTCCAACGAGACGAACAGTAGCTGTAAGAACAGAGGAGCTGTAAATGCACTACCGCTGTTTACAATGATCACGACCAGGAAGGTCAGCATTCTGCGAGATGTTGGTTTCACTGATCATACTCGCACATTCACGGTTTTCACAAGTTCACTTACAAACGTAGTTGAGTTTAATGGAGACAATTCGTACGATTCTCAAGAGCATTTTTTTGTGATCGCAAAAACGAGCAAGTGGTTATGATATAAACGTGAATCTAGCCACCCCTTGAACCACTCATCCGCACGATAAGCCCATCAAAGTATGAACTTAGACCGGAAAGTTGATGAACAGAAGCATCTTACGACAGTCATCTTCATCTGAACCATCATCGCAGTGTCGATAGCCATCACATTTGCCACTTGCATAATAGCACTGACGCCTGTTATCGCACGTCATATTCGGGCAAACGACTGCAATTCAGACCCAAAGTCGCATGCAACACAACTCAAAAGAGTAAAGAGCGCGCATTTAATTACAGTCTGACAGGATCAATCAATATCGAAGAACATACTTGCATTCTGACATCGGATGTCTACATCTGATGAATGGCTGCAGTACACTGAACCCCAGTCTGAATGAGAGCAATTTAAGATATGGTGAGCATAGGAAGGACAGCGGATATAACTTAGCCAGATTGTTCCGTTGCCTGGAGGGAATATATTCTGCGACAGGACTGTTCCGTAATGTCTGCACCCATTAAGAGAGAGGCAAAAATAAACAACTAGAAGAAATACAACACATCAATAACATGTCAATAATTCAAACGACATACCCCAAGCCAGCAACCACACAAAACAACGATACTGCTCGAGTTGACATGGAGCCGCACACAGTTCCCCACACGCCTCCATATCTGACCTCTAAACGCCCTTCATAAGGGTTACGACCTCCAACCAAACGTACCGCCACATCTGTGACACAGAGGGCACCGTTAACATAAGATGGACGAGTCATTCGTATTAAGTTGTTTGCCCTTTAAAGACTGATTATACTTTCATTGTATCAACACAAATAGCGTAATAATTATATAATGATAATATCACTAATATGAATTACGCGCCTGACTCGTTAAAGCATCGTATGCTAACATCCCTGGAGTGGTCACAGTAGGACTGGCCCCAGTTAATGCGCGAACACTCGGAAATGTTTTCGGCAAAACGGGGACAGTATATGTTGTCAAGCCATATTCGTCCACGGCCCGGAGGAATAGAACCAGCCTGAAGTGGAATACCATGTGACCTGCAGAAGCAACACCTTCATTTCATACGTGCTCTATATATATATATATATATATATATATATATATATATATATATATATATATATCTATATATATATATAGATATATATATATCTATATATATATATATATATATATATATATATATATATATAGATATATATATATATATATATATATATATATATATATATATATATATATATATATATATATATATATATATATATATATATATATATATATATATATATATTTATCGTATCGTATACACACATGACAATATGAACGGAATAATGCAAGGTATGGGTAAGAACTAATACCCAAATTGTAACGTGCGACACATCACCGAAGCGTGTGAGACAGTAAAGGAAGAGTTGCACACAGTGCCCCACTCCGTGGCAAAGTAAATCTCCAGGCGACCCTCGTACAAGTTCTGACCACCCACTAATCGCACACTGACACCTGAATAAGAGAGTAATGTCGGTAGGATAAGAAATAATGGCAAAATAAATAGATAGTTCGCATGCAATAAGGTCCCAAGGGTTGGTCGTTACATGAGTCCACGATTGTACCGCATGGCTTGAATACAGCGTCACCACTGCCATATAAACATGTCACATCGCAATACATCGGGTGTAGTACTTATCTTACCGACATCGAAAATGCTAAAGCACCAAATGGAGAAGACATCATACCTGTATCATTGAAGCACCGTATGCCCACGTCTTGGTCGTGGTTACAACTCTTAATTTGATTGAATTGACAATCGAGAAGGCTTCGAGCATAGAGAGGGGCAGTTTAAACCGTGGAACCACATTCTGCCACTGCCTGGAGCAAAGCTGCGGTTTTGCAAGGCAACACCATACTCCCTGCAAAACAATTTGAACCTCAGTATCAGAGGCTCAACTGATATTCTGGCATTATATGTAGAGATATATATATATATATATATATATATATATATATATATATATATATATATATAATATATATATATATATATATATATATAGATATATATATATATATATATATATATATATATATATATATATATATATTATGTATATATATTTATATAGATATATATAAACATATATATATATGTACATATATATATATATATATATATAGTATATATATATATAGATTTATATATGTATACATATATATAGACATATATATATATATATATATAGTATATATAGATACATGTATATACATATAGAGGGAATATATTTATATCTATAGATTTGGGGATATACATACTTAGATATAAAATATATATATATATATATTAGATATAGAGACAGATATAATATATATATATGTATATAGAAATATATAGAGAGAGGGATATATATATATTTATTTAGAGATGAGATAGAGAGAGAGAGAGAGAGGGTATATAGATAAGATATATATAGATATATATAGTAGGGAGAGATAGACATAGATATATAGATTACATATATATATAGATATATAGTATATATATATATATATATATATATATATATATATATATATATATATATAATATATATATATATATATATATATATATATATATATATATTATATATATATATATATATATATATATATATCTATATATATATCTCTCTATATATATATATCTCTACCCAATCATTGCCTCCCCCCATCATTGCCGAACGGCAAAGCACATTGGCCTCATGTGTGCTTATGTAATGACGCTGGCACATGGTACCCCATTCCTCCCCGATTTGTATTTCCATTCTTCCCTCGGACGAAATATTCCCCCCAACAATCCGTATTCTGACATCTGTAACATACCAGGGCAATCACATACAACATCAAATGTCGAGTTGTAAACTGAAAGAAATTTAACAGTAGGTCAATTGTATGCCATATACCAGAGTAATTGAAACATCTGATAGCTGTGTCGAGAATGCAGCTGTGATTACTCTGTGGTATTCGGCGGCATTGGGTGATGTTTGTGTTGTATGATTGGCAAATATAATGATGGTCCAGAAACCGCCCACTTCCTTGAGTAAATGTGTTATTATCTAGAATTATTCCATCTGCCCTGCAATCATAAATCAAACGACGTCAATTGACTTTCTCTACTCTCAGGCCATTCGACAACAAGTAACACTCAAACTCTGTTAAACACATCACATCCATTGAATGATGCGAACAACCTACCCTTCACCAAGCATCCGACAGAAGACAGCGGCCTCTTTAAAAGTGAAGTAGTCTCCACAGAAGCGCAGCCATTCAGCATTATATCGCACCTCCAACCGACCTTCACTAGATCTGTTACCGTCACTGAGTCGTATATCTATTCCGTCACACAAATCGTCAGGAATTATATCAAAAACTATCGAACACAGCATCATTCTAGGTAACAGACAGGTGCGCGTTTATTATAGTGCACAAGCCCTCTTTTAGCTACACTACAAACGTGGTCTCATATACTGAAAATTATAATTGGAATATTCGTCAAATATTTAAGAACGCAAGCCCTCCTCGCATGATCGGCAAATCATGACGCATGAAAAGTGCCTACGAGAGGATTTGACATATGTATTGTCCATGGTAGATCATAGTACGTACCTGAGATGGTAGGGTAGCATCCGATCCCAACATCTTCAGAATGACCGCAGTTGTGCAGACCCCACGTCCTGTGGTAACACTCGTTTATGTGCCTGTGATATGTTCTGCATCCAACATCGTCCAGCCAGATGGGTCCTCTTCCGTATACGTACTCGTTTCTTGAAAGCACCCGTCCGGTCTCACTGATGAAATTATCAGCACATTCACAGTAATGATGAAACAAAACCATCTCAATCGGTGATACCAAAAATTGTACGAATACCTCAATGAAGCTACACAATGGCCATTTTGTTAGCACGGCATATAAGAAAGCAAAGTTCTGTATTTAGTGTCCGTCGAACGGTATACACCAGTCATACTCACGACTGAATGGGGAAATCCTCTTTAGATATAATTTTGTGTCCCATATAGACTTCGCCATTTGTATAAGTGTGTCTAAGAGAGTGATTGTTAACTTTTTAGAGTGTTTATCCTTTCATTTATTTGTTATGTGTACCTGTAATTGAGCATCCGACAGAAAACGGCGGCGTCGACGTTAGAGAAACTGTCATCACATACGGTACCCCAGATTCCATTGTATCTAACTTCTAGTCGTCCTTCGTAAATGCTGGAGCCTCCCACGAGTCGCACAATAACTGTAAATATAGAGGAGCCGTAAAGGCATTATCGATGTTTCCAATGGTCAAAATTAACTAGGTAAACAATTATTCCTGATGAACTGAGCTCAACCTTTCGGCGGGTTCGAGATCCTAACAAACAAACTAAATAACGGGGGTCAATTCATTGCAACAACAGTTCTCACCGTTCCCCGGTGTATTTGGTGTTGTTGTCGTAGGGTAGGTGCTGGATGCATACACACCTGCAACCACATGCAACTTATATGCACATATTAGATTTTTCTTAACAGGAATGTAAGAGTTTCCCCTGAAATGAATTGCAACCTGCTATAGGACGACACTGGAACCATACCAAGCGACTTCGAATATGGAACCTCAAAATGTCAGTTGTTCTCACATCAAGTTTAGTGATAGGGCCAATACTGCATAGTTAAACCTACCTGTGTTATAAGGAGGGCACCGAATTCCTACGTCTTCGCCATGTGTACAGTCATGATTGCCCCAGCCCGAATGGGAGCAATCGTATATTTGTCGCGAAGTGCTACGACAGTTGATTTCATCCAACCAAATGTTTCCACTTCCAGGGGAGTAAAGAAGTGTTGACAGCACTTCACCTGCTTCACTGAAATCAAAATCAAGAGTCCCTGACGCAGGCGTCGTTAAAGGTAGAAGTTTTGATTTGTGGGGGGAGATGAAACGTGCTTCTTGCGTTCTTAATGTACGCAATGTGTGTTATGCGTAATTTTGCATAATGCAAAGCCTTGACACGATTTTGTCATTTTGCCCCATCCTTAATTGTGTTGATTATCTATCAGTTATATAATACCATTGATTTGTGACACCAAAAAGGGACCATCAGGGAATTAATTGATGTAACTGTGATCACAGGTATTTGTGAGCAGAAATCCAAAAACAGCCAATTATGTAGGCTGTTAGAGCAGCTTCTCAAAAGCCATGACAAAACAAGGCAATGAGATGTGGTATAATGTGCTATTTACCTGACAACACGACAATAATTTGAAGTGTGATGTGCTATTTACCTGACAACAAAATAAAAGGTTGCAGTGTTGAGGTGCTGTTTGCCTGATAAGAAGGCAAAATGAGTGTGAGATGATATTTACTTGACATCATGGCAATGAGATACAGTGTGAGGTGATATTTACCTGACAACAAGGCAATACGATGCAGTATGAGGTGATATTTACCTGACAACAAGGCAATAAGATGCAGTGTTAGGTGCTATTTACCTGTAACCCAGCATCCTGCAAAACATGGTCGCTTCACGGGAAGTGAACCCATCATCACAAACAGTGCCCCAAACTCCGTTATATGTCACTTCAAGGCGACCCTCATAAAAATACCGCCCAACGAGCCGTACTTGTACTGTAAAAACAGGTAACATGTCAGACTCATGTTTTTCTGAAAAACACCAGAGGAATTATTATCATGATTAAAAATTATTCAACAAGATCACAAGTGTTACTGCTTTGTACCACCATATCCGGCTGTTGGCGTCTGTGATGTACTGTATGCTGAAATATTGGGGCAAATCGATTACAATATATCGTTGAGTAGTACTACAGATTGAAAGAGGCATTCTAAATCAAAAGTGGTACCAAATTACTTCACATACTTACTTGTGCTGGTAGTGGTTGGATATGTAAAGCTTCTTCCTAAATCAAATCATAGAAAAACCAACTACAAATGGTCTCTACAGAGCATTATACAGATGTTCAATCGCATGATATTATGCTTACCTATATTTGTTGTAGTTGTAAATGGGTGACTTGTGCTGGTAGGGGGTGGATATGTAAAGCTCCCTCCTAAATCAAATCATAGAAAAACCAACTACAAATGGTCTCTACAGATCCTTATACAGATGTTCGATCGCATGATATTATGCTTACCTATATTTGTTGTAGTTGTAAATGGGTGACTTCTGGTACTGGCTTGAGGAAACCTTGACAGGTCAAATAGAAGGGACACAAAACGTTAAGATAAGTAAATCACAGGACAAATCCAGTTTCACTCTAATTTCTACATTAGTTTCCTGTGTAGAACCTACCTTGTGGATATATGACAATGACTGCCCGCTGGGAAAAGGTGAGGCCGTCAAATGACACTCGACATGTATACACTCCGGTTAACCAATAGTTTGAAGATGTTACAGTCAGAACACTGAAGAAGTAGCTTGGTTGTAGCGAGTAAAAAGTTTGCATGGCAAACCTGAAATACATGAAAGAATATTGCTTGGTACAATAAATTTTATTTCAATTGCAGCAGCGTTTTTATGTCGATTCAAAGACATTGACAAAACGTGGTATGATTGCCGCTACCTACTCACCCTTGATGGTGTTCCTGTATCTGGGTGTTAGACGGATAAACCCAGTCAAAAATGACGTTACTGCTACATGCTGTGTTGACGTAGAGGAAACACGTTACCGTCACTGAGTCCGATCGCTTCACCACGTAAGAGTCTGGTATTGACACGTTTAGTCCTGTCAAGTAAAACACATTATAACATAACTATTAAGGAATTTTTTTTCAGAATGGGATAATGCTGCGAATTAATGTCCAGATATATGTGCCATCGATCTGATATAATGAAACCTGGTGACGGGGTTGTAGTAGTTGTGTCGGGATAGTTGGGAGTGGTGGTGAAATGAGGGCGTGGAGTTGTGTAGGGTGAACTAGTGCTATCATCGCACGCTCCGCACTGTACAGATATCATATCTAGGGCGATGTCGCTGCGGTAACCTGACCCTTTGATTCCCACCCATGTGACCTGTGGTGAATATATTGAGCAAAAAAGGCATCAGTTAGGCATTCCATAATGGGAACTTCTATCAAAATAACATGTACAACGACAATGCGTACATACCCGGGCTTGAGATGTAGGCATCATTGCCGTCACTCTGGCAGTCCACCAAACATTACCCTGATTTCCTGTCATGCTCCAAAGTGGCGGCCCAGTACCAAACGTAGGGTCCGATGCGTAGAGCTGCAATCTGCCCATTTGGGCACCATACATATGATAGGCAAATGCTACACATACTGGTCCAATGTAACCGGAAGCTGGGATGGTCAACCTGCATATGCATATCACATAGAATTAACGAATTATCATTTGAAAAAATTAACTTAAGCACAAATAAATGCGTTAATTGACAAGTTGCATTTAGCCAAGCCTTTAACTATTACTTGGCTAATGGAATGATAGTCGAAGTGTGTAATGAGCAAAGTTGAGTTGGCTAGTGTTACTGTTTATCACGCTGGTAACAGTCTCGAATAAATCGTACCAAGTAGATCCACGGCCACTTCCTGATGTCTCCATATAAAGATAATATCCCAAACCACCATATCCTGATGTAGGTCCTGTGGATAGCGATGGAGTACCACCGCGGTGACGGCGCCATTGAATGCTCGGATTTGTACCATTGAATCCAGTACCATTTAAACAAGGGCGCTCAAAGTCACAAAAGTACGAACTGCAAGCATCGTTGTCGGTGACGTAGGATGACGATGTGGAGGTTGAGTCTGTAGGACTAGTGGTGTTGAGTGGACGCAATGTGGTGTATGGTATAGTGGATGAATTATCACAAGGTCCACACTCAACCAGAATCTCGTCAAGAGCAATATGACTTCTAGATCCCGATCCTCTTATCCCTACCCAAGTAAGCTGGATAAAAACACATTGGCTAATTCGATTAATCGTAAAGATGTGTTTTGTATAAATAAGCAATCAGCCTCCCAGGTGTTGTTCCTACCTGAGAACGAGATGTAGGAATCTCTACGGTAAGTCTTGACATCATCCAGGCGTTTCCTTGATTTCCGCCCATGCCCCATACGCGATTCAGAGAACCAAAGGAGGGTTCAGCGACAATTAGGGATAAGTTGCCCATTTGATCACCATACATGTGATAGGCAAACTGAACACACATCAAACCTGTGTCTCCTGAAGCGGGAATGGCGAACCTAGTGACACATATCACACGTACTGATATACGGCTCATCTATCAGCCGTGTATGCCGAATTGTATTGCATTATACGCCATGGTCAGTCCTTATAAAGGAGGCAGTTATTGGTAACATTCTAACATTATAATAAATATGCGAGAATTTGCCAAGTATATTTTTACTCTGGTATATACTGACCATGTTGAGTCAAACGGGTCTGGTCCAGATGTTTCCATGTAAATATAGCTGCCGTTTCCTCCGTATCCTAAACTTGGCCCTGTACTCGTCGACGATGTGTTTCCATTGTTAAGGCGCCATTCTATTCCGGGATTCTGTCCATCATATCCAGTCCTATTATCGCATGTGGTCTCAAAGTCACAAAAGTATCTATAACAGGTTTGATCGCTGGAGATGTCTTCTGTGGTCCCTGTGTCAGGTGTTACACTTGGTGAGGCTGGATCATCTGTCGTCATGATAACTACCGTGGACGGTAGTTCATCTGCTTGAAAAACATCGTGTTAAAAAGCGAGTGTTCAGCACAAAGACCTTCATGCTTATTTATTGTTCCCATGGCCAGTAAAAAGTGATTTAAGCTATAGCAGCCCTACCGATTGGAGTCGTTGTGGGCGCAGCAGCCACTTCACCACATCTACCGCATGTAACATTGATGCTGTCAAGCGCAATGTGGCCTTGATATTCTTGTCCTTTCACGCCATGAAAGGTAATCTGTTTCGAGCAACGAACATGGAATAATTCACCAGTGCATTAAACATCGAGCACGATGTAATGATGATAACTGAATGAAATATATAGCGTGCCTGCATAATGAAGCCGTTCCAGTTTAGACAATGAAGATGTATTATCCAACTAAGTTAGCATAAAGTGAATGCGTTCCCACTAAAGTGAAATTTATCCATAGTTGGTAAATATTCACAGATACTGGGACCTTTGGTGAGTGAAACACAAAGCTAGGCGCAAATCCTGCTCATAGGTGTGGTGTCTGATGAAAGGCGCAGGTATTGATCAATTGATCCACGGATACGATCCACAAAATTGATGATGTGACAACACCATTTCTTCCAACAAAACAAACTTAGTTTTCTCATCATTTTTTATGGAGAAATTATGGAGAAAATTTACGACAGATTACGTTGATATTCGATCCATGAATATCGTAAAAAACAGTGACCCCTTAACTTTGTCTGGTGGCCCTTAGATTTTAAAACTAAGGGCCCAAATGGTCCCGGGATCAAGAAAGTTTATTTCTTTTCCTGCTTATTTATGGAATTGCTTTCATAAGTGGTGAACAAATAAGTTCTAATATCAGGATGAGTCTTGAAATCGTCATGCAAGAAAAAATTGCTGCTTGTCTGAACATTCAAACGATTTTTTCAAAACTCGGCTAGGATGGAGTTGAAAACATGGACCGGACAATGAGCAGGTAATTACGACGTGACTGCTAACCTGGTCACGGAAGCAATTTCTAAATGCGATTTCGTAGATGGAGAAAGAGCTGATAAATATTTGTTTTATGATATTGTGAAGTCTGGAGGAACCTTATATATCACTGAACACGGTAAGATATTATAGAATACATAATATAGATTGTTCATCACTGGATGTGTGTTCATTATAAAGTCAGTGAGGTGAAACTTGGACTGTCCATCACATTTTGATTCGGTCTATCGCAAGATCAAATAGTGAGTTATTGATAATTGGGAGTGGTTGCCGGGTTCTGTCACACCAGTTCAACATTGATGACATTAACTCCTCCCGACCAATTTTGGCGCGGTATGTTCAGCGTTTGAAGCGGGTTGAAGAGGGGTCGTAGTGAGGCTGTCGCCCAGGTGTTGTGAAACGCAAGTCACGTCCACGTCTGTTTTACCTGCACGCTCAGTTCTCATCGACAACTTCTATTGCGATTTAAATCACGTCTGGGCAAACCCGACTCCATGATCAATGGTGCATGGTAAGAGTCAGTGAAATGCCAATTACTTTATTGGCTTCTTGTATATGCTCCCGCAGCACCGTCGCGGGTTAAAGATACGCAGTAAAGGCATTTGTAAGTGAACATAGGGCGCATGGGCGGGGATAGAAGTTATAGGGGCATCTGCTCAACGACATCTACGGTTCAGCGCACATCAATGTCATTAGTATGAGTCACACGGGGAGTAAACACACCTTGAATCACATTGGGCATTACCAACCTAAGGATGTTACACAGTGACTGTGGTTGAACGAAGCTACGAGCTCTGTTCCAAGCAGGGAATAGCACGTTTTCAACGCTTCCTGTGAAAGCTCTAGCGCCGGCTCAAAACGTTCTCAACCCTATTACGCAATCATCGGTGACCTTTAAACAAGCAGGAGCGGTAACTTTAACAACCAACCTGTGAGTTATTTGACGGCAGAAGAACTGTGATATTTTCCGCCAACCAGTTCGGCCCCTGGTCGCCTTGTATGCTCCAAAGCACATCGCTCTGACTTGCGCTGCCTTCCTTGATGTACAGATCCAATCGCCCTATGTGTCGACCGCGCATGTGATAGGCAAACTCCAAGCACACTTCCCCAAGGTGCCCCGCTGCTGGGAGTGACAACCTACATAGAAATGCACAGTATTGGAAACAACCATTTCACGCTGCCTGTAGCATATTCAAAACAACCATTTCGTGTTGTCTGTAGAATATTCGATGCGTAGAAAAAAAACCCATTTTATGCAGATTTTGCAACTCTATTAATATCAGGGTCATAATATATCTGGAAACATTTTGTCTTATCAGAAAATTAACTTTTACTAAGAAAGCATTTGAGGAATATTCCTTTAGTTTGATGGAAATCAACATTTTTCCACAAAGAAAGCGTAATACAATACCATGTCGTATCGCCTGCTTTGACTGGATCGCTTGCTTCCATGAAGATATAACTGCCGTTGCCACCATAACCGGAAGTCGGTCCAGTCCCTGCAGATGGCGTTCCTCCTTGGTGGACTTGCCATTGGATATTCCGGTGGCCAGTGAAACCAGTTTCAAACTGACACGGTCCCTCGAAGCCACACTTGTACATATAGCATGACTGGCCAGATGATACACCAAACGCTAGGCCTGTCACACCAAATATGACAGCATATGGGAATTGTTGATGATCAGAAGCAGATCAATTTGTTAGCAGCTTGAAGGCATTTTCAATGCGTTTAAGTTAGTAGTGTTATATATTGACATCAATACAAAACATTATATAATTCAAACAATAACAGAATAATGATATATAATGTGACTTACAACGACACATTGGATTCAAATTGGCCAATACTGACGAGCGTTAAATGATAACCTGCTTTTCAAACAGCCTTACAAAAAGCATCTTATTCCCAATAACGTCATTTAAAATTTCAGTAGTAAATGAAAATATGTGTGTACACCTGCTAGCATATAGACATGGATAGATGCATGGCAACGAGATAGTTAAGGCGTTTAAGATATCGTGATCATATATTGGCATCTTTACGGAAGCTTAAAATGAGACAAATAGTGTAAAACTCGATTCACGATATTAATCAGTATCCCCCAGAGATATAAAATCGCATAGAGTTACCCTTTATAAGTAGTAAGTGAATATGCCCTTACTTATTGCCAGGAAGAGTAGTCGATAAGCGAATGTCCCATCCGCCATGATGGATTTCGTTTGAAATCAACGCGCCGTTTCCGTCGAGAACTTTATTTCATGTACTCAACCGGAGTACATGACACTGTCTTCATATCAGGTGCGATGCTATAAACTGCGTGATATATAAGCAACTAAGCAATGACCCGGAAAACCGACTCACTGGAAATTTTCAAATTTGAATAATTTTAATATGAATACAGTCCTGTGAAATATTGATTTATGAGATCCAGGACCACATAACATTTGAACGAAGTAAACAAGGAAAAGAAGGCGCGTTAAACAAATGTTATAGACATGGACCTACACATGTATATATATATATATATATATATATATATATATATATATATATATATATATATATATATATATATATATATATATATATATATATATATAATGTATATATATAAATATGTATAAATATATATGTATATATATATGTATGTAGATATATCTATGTATATATATATATATATTTATATGGATATATATATATATATATATGTATTTATATATTTATATATTTGCTTTTTTTTGGATCGAACCTTTTCAGTTATATTTTTGGAAACCTTGGGTAATATTATCACTTATGGATAAGCACGGTCGTCTGACCTTACAACCATTGAAAATAAAGCTGAAGCAGCGATCGCCTAGCCAGGCTCAGAGCTGATGTCAGCAAATTCTTGGAATTGTCATGCCGAACTACACCTTATCTTTCATGAACAAATGTGTCAACTTCGCGTCCACGCTGCATGCCTATTCCGCTGCTCTTCCCCACAAAATGAATTCTTCCAGCATGAAGCCTCGCCCACATCATAGAGACTCAATGCCAAGAGGTGAGGGATGAAACTCTGGGACAAGCCAGTAATAAAGCTTGGCACATGGACAGATGCAAGAGATTGTTGTCCTCCCAGTTAGTTAGACTATACAAAACCACAATCACAACGGGCACGGTACGAAAGGCAAAGTCACTGACCCCCGTCAATCAGATTCGTGTAAAAGCTATTAACCACGGCATCCATAATAAGCCCGTGGCTCTGAGGAAATATGCCAAGTAAACTGGGGCCGAAGTCCTAAACACACCCTGCCTAGCATTCTCAACAGATGGTGTTGTGTCTGATGACCTGATTGTTGAGGTCAAGTGCCCCTACAGAACTTGGGACAAACCTGTCACTCCTTTCTCAGTGCCGTACCTGTTCAGTGTGAACATTCAGCTGACCCTCATCAGCCAACATGACTACATTTACCAGATTCATGGCCAGTTGCTTTGTGCAAATAGTCGACTTTGTCACCTCGTGGAGATTGTTCCATTGACCCGTGGCAATGACTTCATTTCTGCTATGGTTGCAAAGTTAGGTTTTTTTCAGGGACCCCTTCAAAGATGCTGTGCTTGATTCAATGTATTTTCACATATTCTGTTACTGAGTTTGTGTAGTCTTGTGCACTGATTTCTTTTTTCTTTGTATAGTTATTCATCTGTACCTCAAGTTACATATTGTCTGTGGTGGAATGTATGATCAACGCTGAGATTTTGAAGTTGTGTTTTTATTTATTTCCGTATTTAGTGAGAATCCACGGTCTCATTATTAAATTACTTAATGAAAGAGACAAACAAGACTAGGTTACAAAACAATTTTATCTTCATAATATTAACAGTACTCAAGTGATGATTTATTATAAATTACATATACCAATTCATTGTATAAAATGAAAACTATACAAGACCTTTCCATGATATTCATATGATGTCACACCCTGATTTGGTAATTCATAGATACATTTGTTGTCCTCCCATCCACATTTACATTTTACAAACACTATCCATCATGTTAGGCAGTTGTGGGGACGATGAAATGCCGAAAGTTGCATAGTAACAGACAAAGAATATGTGGAGGAACTCTCGAGTGGTTCATTGGTTCCCCCAAGATTTCGAAGGTTTTTCATAAATCTATTATACACTCAATAAGCACCCTCTGGCTGGAGATCTAACTGTCGAACTGCACCACTTGCGTTTCGGAGCTGCTCGTCCGCTATGCACAGCTTTATTCTGGACTGGATATTTTGGGTGTACGCTTTAACCGCGAAGAAAGCGCATTGAGGCGATAACTTAAGGTCGAGCTTGGGATCGCATTGCTCTGTGCTGCCATCTATCGGACAAAACGACAGCGCGGTCTCTCATTGAAACCTTTGGCGTGTTATTGGACGATTGCATAGAAGACAAGTGCTACGACTGGCTCGCCAAGTAACCTAAGCCCAATTTCAACTTCAATGGGGTTGACACGCCCATTCCAATATCCCAAATCAAGAAGCTAAACGACCTCACCCTCAATGTATTTGGCTGGGACAAGGGAATGCTACTACACTAGCCCAAGCCTCTCGCTGAATGCCTTGCTAACGAATACGGTGGTGGCGCTGGAGCACCTGACTGACTAGGACTAACACCTATTTGTCGAGAAAGGAGTGCAAATAATCATCGGGTCGAAGGCTACGACCCTTCTTAGTCTAAGACCCACATCCTTTTCCTGGCTGCCAACAACCCGCATAGATGGGCGATGAATCACCCGCTGCTTACAGGTGGCTTTTGGCAGGTTGATGGGGTGCAGCAAGCCCAGAGGTCTTCAGCCTGGAAGTGAACATGGAGTGTGCTTAGAAGCTACATAGAGGGCACAACACCCACCGATTTTTTTCGTGCTCATGGCTGTCCAGAAAGAGAAGATATCTGAGTATCACCCCAACCTGCCACGAGTTTTAGTGGCGCAAACTCAGCTTGAACAGTTTGACCCTAACTTCCTTGACAAGGAATGCTAAATCAAAACATTGGAAGAAGTCAGCCAACAACTTTGAAGAGGACCTGTACTAGCCGATGATTAACTCCGTCTTTGGGAAGATAATGGAGAACCTCAGAAAGAGTTTTGTTATCAGACTCGTGCGAGCCAGTGAGGAGGACAAACTGCGGCGCCTCATCGCTAGCCCAGCCATGGCACAAACCATCATCTTTGATGATAACAGAGCCGCAATCCAGGTCAACAAGAGTCGTCTGGTGCTCAACCGGCAGGTCTTAGTTGGTATGTCAATCCTAGAACTATCCAAGCATTTAATGTATGTCTTATAATACAGCTGGCTGACAGGGACCGAGCGTCTCTTCTCTACAACGATACCGACTCTCTGATCCTACAAATCTAGACCGAGGACATGTATTAGGACATAGCCGAGGATCAGAACCTCCATGACACATCATACTCAAGAAGGTTCTCAGAAAAGTGAAGGACGAGTGCGCTTGATGACCCGTCGCCGTGTATGTAGGCCTCCGAACCTAAATGTACTCCATCCGTGAGGAAGACGGAAACAATATCAAGAATGCTGAGTGCGTGAAGAAGCAGATGGATGTGCTTTGATTTGAGGGCATCTATATATATGGGCAGCACTTGACATGGTCCCACTGTCACCTCTTGATGCAAAAAGTTGGATAGCTCAAGACGGTACCACACTGACGCATGGCCACAAGGCTCTCTGCGGGTGATAAAACCATCTGGTTGCAGCTGGGTGTCGGTGGCACCACCAGCAGCTCTTCCCAGACAAAGCCATGAAGTGGCCCGTCCAATAAATAGTAGAGCACAGGCTCGTCAAGGTAAGTGACAGAGCATCCAAGCTAGAAGATCTTGAGTAACCACACATGGTTAGTGGCACAACGGCAGTTCCGCTCCAGCTGGCTAGGCCGGTAGAGGTAGTAAACGCCAACACCAGGTGGAAGCTTTGTTCTTTTAGCCCGACAAAGTGTCCTTAGACCACTGAAGAGGATTTTTGTGCAGCTGCTTTGGCCTTTATAGCATCCTTGAGGTTTTTTTTTCTGATCAATCGGGTCACAATTTTGTTAATTGCAGCCGAGAAACCCAATCAGTTTATCGTTCCCTAGATGGAGCCGCTCTGCAAGAGAGCGGTGAAAGATGTTCACAAAATCCTGTTCTCGATGGATATCCACAATGCCACACCTGATATGTAGTTTACCGCGCCAATGAAATCCCGTCCCGGGTCGACCTGAAGCAGTTAGTTCCTATGCAGTGGTCATTACTTGCATATGCTTTCAAGGGCATCTGTAGCCCCTTTTTGACTCTGCTGCTTTGTAGCGTGAGGCTACGTCTACTACTGTGAGGGTATACGTGTAAGTGTGGCGTTTCAAGCTGTCATGGGGAAGAAACAGGATATCTGCTTGGTGAACCGCATTAGGCGCAGACAAATTTTGGCCGAGGAACGTGTCTGGGGATTGGCATGTAGATCTGTCAAATGGCCTACTTTTTAGGCCAACCCCGGGCAACATCCTCAGGAACTCCCTCGGCTTCTGCAATATTCTTGACGGCTGTTATGCCCTTCCAATAGTCCTTGGGGCTAAAACATATTTTTTTTGTTAGTAATAACTACAAACTGCCGCACACCCTTTACCCCGAGGGGCTCGCCTAGACTGCGTTAAAGATATCGCTTGCGACCGTAAACACTAGACATGTTAACAGATGAACTATTACAAATGTATCTTTAATAGAGTTGCACGGACTCAGACAACCCAACATTTGAACACGACGATCCTGAGGAGGGGGTCATGGGAGGCGAGGAACAGGGCATTTTGTCCGACGTCTCTGGGGAGGGCGCTAAGGGAGGGGAGGAATCGTTACAGATCGGACTGAACAACTGCGAGGAGAGCTCTGTAAGGACGACGTCACTGACTATTACAATACTTTAGCTAGAGGTGGTCATTCACCAGACTTCCGCCACGATTATTCAAAGTTCGATCTTGCTGGAAGAGAGTTACGTTTGAGAAACTACCCTGACCTAAGGATCGTACATTCGCGTTCAATAAAACCAATAAGATTTGGTATGATGCCATCTCTATTGATCTGGAATTCTCTGAGTGGTCCCGAAAAAAAGCTATCACAAGAAGCGACCACAACCCTCTAAGGCATTAACCACGCCGCTGCCGTAGCCGCAGAGAAAGTGGAACTACAAATGAGGAGACCACCAGTCGTGCCAGAACACGAGGCAGAAACAAGCTTCATAGAGGGCGTTCATAACGGCATGGAAGACGTGAGTGCACAGATAGCTTATAGGGCTTGTCAAGTCAGTGCTGATCCAGAGGGTGGAGCTGGTCATCAATCTGGATCGGCTTAGTGAAATGGACAAGCATATCGCCAGTAGGTAGGGTGAACTGGCGCAGCTGCCAGACGAGGCAGAAAATGAGAAAAAGCTCGGTCTTTTTCTCATATCGCCGACATGCCGCGCGATAACTGAGACCGTGTCTCAATATTACTTTTCTTCCTTGTCGATATGAGAAAGTCCCTCACTGAGCAGCGCAGCTATAATATGGCTAGACAAAAGCGGCGCCTGATATCAAGCACACCGTTTAAGCGTTGCAGCAGGGGGTTTCGGTTGCTCAACGTTAATTTCGTTGCGTGTTCCTTACCAGAAAAGTCAACGTGTTAGCACCATCTCCCAAGTTTCTCGCTGAGACGCGAAATCATAACATCTGCAAAGCCAGACAACACCGCTGGGTTGTACAGCTTAGGAGACCGCATTTAACTGAAACCCGCGGTTAAGTTGAATGCGCCGTTGATTGGAATACGCAGTTAACTGGAACATGCCGTTAATAGGAACACGTAGTTAATTGAAATACGCATGTGAGAGTGAGCGCCGAAAAATCAAACGAGTCTATGGTGCGACATTCCGGCGTTAGCTTACGCGCACAACCTCAGACGCTTAGCCAGAACTGACGCATTATAGTATAGTATACCTGATAACGGGTAATATCGCATTTGGCAGTTTTGGCTTGAGATAAACAATGACTGGCTGCTCTCTCTCTCTCTATCTCTTTCTCTCTATCACTCTCTCTCTCACACACTCTCTCTCTATCTTACTCCCTCTCACTCACATACTGTCTCTCTCTCTATCTCTTTCTCTCTCTCTCTCATATATATATATATATATATATATATATATATATAATATATATATATATATATATATATATATATATATATATATATATATATATATATATATATATATATATTTGGCAGTTTTGGGTTGAGATAAACAGTGATTGGCTCTCTCTCTCTCTCTCTCTCTCTCTCTCGCTCTTTCTCTAATCAATATTTTTACATTTCCATATTACAGTATTGTACCAGCTATATATATGCATAGTATATGTACAGAGTAGATTGTATATGTTCGGTACGCGAATATGTGATAAAAGTACACGTTCCTAACATGAAAGTGCCATTATTTGCTTTATTTTGCGCAACTTTTATGGCAATAACATCAAACAAGCGAGGAGGGCACCTGTGCGTCCGTGTGAATTCACGTTTAGCGCGATAGGCAGAGCGACAGTTAAGCTGTGCAAGAACATCAAAGGGGTTGCAGTGAAGCGCGTTCTTTTTGAGCTGCCCGAAGTTCATATGGGTTCTGACTTGCGCATGTCCGAACTACAAAAGTCTAAATTTGGCTCTTTTTTCTACATTGCTAATTACTGATGGAAAGTAACGAAGTTTCAGAAAGGTCGGATCACAAACAATATTTTTTCTTCCTAAAAATCATGATGCGGAGACGAAAAGTGCTATCTTTGTCATATATTTTTGGCTCTGTCAAGAAAATATACTCCCAAACACGTCGCATTTTTTATAAATAAGATAAGGTTATGTGTATGCCTAAATATGTGCAAAGTTTCAGAAAAGTTGGTTTACAAACTATACTTTTTACATCCTAAAAACTATGATGCGGAGACGAAAAGTGCCATCTTTTTAACAGTTTTTGGACTCTGGCTCAGAACTAAAGTCGGTAATATGTGCCATTTGTCTATGTCTAATCAATACCATATATGAACCAAGGTGTGTGTGAAGTTTGAGAAAATTCTGAATACAAGCAGTAATTGTATCGTCCTACAAATCTCAGTGTTTGCGTCCCAGACTCCAGGGGTTCCGCTACCCTTCTCGCCCTAGAGTCTACGATAAGATAATGTCTTAAACTGGCGCGTCCGAATATTCATTAGACACGTTCGTTAATCTTCGTGACCAACCAACGCAAAGGTTGTGACCCGGATTGACCTTAATTGCGCGTGTCTGGCTTGCGATACGCACCCTCGGTTCTATGTGACGTCATGGACATTGTAGTGGTCTGCGTCCAATGAGAACACATTGAATGTCTTCTGGAATTAGGGGGCGTCTCAAAAGTTCAAATTGGCACCACAACAAGCGCTTTAATCGCTTAGCTGCACGATAGTATGTTTACGTAATAGTCAGTTAAAAAGAACCACTTTTGTGTCTGCTTCTCTCACCGATTGTGTGATTAACGGTGCCACTCAGCGTGAAACAACAAATCGGAGTGTTGTAGAATGTGTGCCCGGCTCATAAAAATCACTCGTCCGGTTGGACAAGTTCTTCGAAACTTGTAGAACTAACCAATGAGAGACAACGACTCAAAAGTACCCGAGAGTGACCGAGAGACACGGCTTGTGATTGGAGCATCCCAAATCTGGGATGCCTGTCCAGTTCAAGACACTATCTTCCCCTTGACTTGAAGGCGAGACTATTGAATATCAGCAACATGTAAACAGCGCCCGCAGCCATCAGGCTAGGGGACTTTGACTAAGGAAACACGGTCATTTCGACAATTCCATCGTGATACCCATACCCACCCTCCCAATGTTAGTGCACAAATAAAGGATATACAAGTGGCACCACACATGCAATTTCTCATTGAACATTTATCGTAACTAATGATGTACGACTAGCATGCTGCCTTAAGTGGAATACGCCATTAACTTGAATGTGCCGTTAATTGGAACACGTCGTTAACTGGGACATACCGTTTACTGAATCATGCTGTTAACTCGCCCATTTCTAGATGTTAACATATGGTGTCGAAACACTCTCCAAGCCCATTCATTACCTATATAGTGGACGACTTTCGAACTACACACTATACTAACAAACTAGCTATAAAGTAATAATAAACCATATAATCGGTAATATGACAGTGATAACTGGATAATAAAGCGTAAAAGCCTTCATACAAATCAGTCCAAACCCTAAAATAGCAAAAGAAGCAGGGCGCACATCTCGAATTTGGCGAGCGACCATATGGGATCCCCGTCAATTGGTAAGTTTTGTGTCAGCCAATCAACTGTTAGCAGAAACACTGCTTCTTTGACAAATGTTCTTTATTGAATTTTGGGTGCCCAACCACTGTGGCCAACAAAAGTTCAGATTGAGAGGCATATGCCCCATTCATTTCAGACACACTTCATACTACTCGACTGCACGCTCAGGATATAAGAATGGTGTTAAGGCTATTGATATCACCCATGCACAAGTGGACTTCTTACTGTCCATTTAGCACAACTACAACCACCGCATGGCTTACTGCATAACCTTGATTATTCCTTATCCCACAGATATTGGCTGAACATATCTTGTACTCGATGTTGACCAAAGGGACGATAAACGTTATGTGATCGAAAACACCCTCAACTTATTTGTTTAGAAATTCAGATAAGGCGGCCCACTTGCAATCCGAGTGATAGAATATACAGGCTTCGTTGACAATCAAAAACATATCTATAACATGTATATAAATATATATATATATATATATATATATATATATATATATATATATATATATATATATATATATATATATATATATATATATATATATATATATATATATATATATATATATATATATATATATATATATATATATATATATATATATATATATATATATGTTAACACGAACGCGACCTTTAGTAGACAAAACGCCAGCCTTTCGTAGATTGGGTCCACGAAACGATATACCACTATGTCCACATAAAGTCAATGCACATTTTCTTTCGAAATATTGGTTTGACCATTTTATTATGATAGTCCAGTCTTTGTAACATGCAAAGATAATCTTTTACGAATGATTTCATTGGAGAAGAATGTCATGGACAATTTAACTCACTCCTGATGTAGGGTAACCGATGACATCATGCAACTGAAGAATCAACCGTCTCTACACCTTGGCCACTCTTGAAATCTGTATTTACAGCCTCGTCAGCGCAGACCTAGTCCTCGGCTTGGTATATACTTACACACTCTGGTGAGTGACAACGAAAACCGGTAATAACAGCAAATATTTTTTTTCTTTTACCTAGAGTGTGTGTAATTGCAATTATGCATTCACTGCCTGTCGGCTATACCCTGGTTTGCATCACACGATGACTTTTATCCAGGGTGATTGCCTCGTTTTCTGGAAAAGCTTTATTGTACTACGGTGCACGTGCGGAGCTTAATAAACCATGTCACGGTGTTACAGAAAATTGGAGATCCCTGTAAGGAAGATACATATTTGCTAACCTAAATTGCATCTCAATGTAACTACGAATGACTTTTTGAGTGCAATCTATATTTCATTGTTATTTGCTTCACAGCATACTCGATGTGATGTATTGCTTCCACAATCAGCAGGGACATTTTAAGTCGATTAACAGAAATCATCACTGAGGACCTTCTTGGAAGTAATTCCATCCCCAACGCGACAGGAGCAGCGGAGTTCTTAATGGAAAGTGTCCATGAAACGTAACAGTGGAACTGTGTGAACACCAGGTCATTGACACGTGTCCGATATCACAATGGCATTAGCACATGGCCGCAATCAAAAGGTCATTAACACTTGGCCGCTATCGCAAGGTCATTAACACTTGGCCGCTATCACAAGGTCATTAACACTTGGCCGCTATCACAAGGTCATTAACACTAAACCGCTATCACAAGGTCATTAACACTTGGCCGCTATCACAATCTCATTAACACTAGGCTGCTATCACAAGGTCATTAACACTAAACGCTATCACATTTTCAGTTGACACATTTTTGATTGCACTTGGTCGTTAACATATGGTCGTTAACATGATGTTGATTGCACATGGTCGTTAAAATACGCCCGTAAACGAATAGCCGTTAACACATCGTATTTAGTGATTTTTATCTGACACATTTCTGCCAGATGAATTCTAAACACACGATTGGCTCTGCACCACATTATATTGTGTGTACGATATCACGTATGCGTACGTCATTGAGGAAATCGATTATGTGAATGATTGCACGGGCCAGGTTGCAGTCCGTAGCTTGCACAGCAACAATATGGCCTTCCCTCCCCATATCCATGTTGGTTTAGCCATCCTCATAGTTTTCACACCTCACTGGGGAGGTAGCGTTTCATCAAATGGTTTGTTAGGAAAACTCTCTAGGACTCATCACATATTCTGTCCGTAGCCGTAACGTTGTCAGACGTCCAAACATAGGCGCATGTGAAACATTTCCCACAACGCACATGTTACAATGAGTAAGTTAATGAAGTTAAAAAACAAATTACTAATCACTATATTTGGCTTATCTTCCGCCTTTAGGCCAACAGAGAAGCCACAAATTGATCATTCCTTTATCGTGTATGATTACTAGCCAAACCATCAGGATGGTTATCTTTGTATTACACATCACCTGTTAGCGATGAGTGTGTCATCCACCTGACGTCGTGACAATGTTTTAATGTGCAGAATCTTTTTAAATGGCGTTCCGGTTCATATGATTATGTCGGGCGTAGATGAGTAGATTCAAAACACATATTGAGGATTACAGCAACCCTTGGTAACATTTTGAATCATGGATAGTTAAAGGACTAGGTCCAACAGAACTGAAAATCTGACATGTGCAGATGATATACGATATCCACCATATAAAGAAACTACTCTAGCAATTTTGAGAACCATTTTCGTATTTGTAAGCTACTCGAATAATCAATTGAGAGAAAGCGTTTTTATAAGAAGTATCGAACATAAAATTATACAAACGGGCCAGATGCATACACAGGCCCTGATTGAATTAATTAAATTCACAGTAGCGTAATATATCAACAATGTTGAGTCAGCAATGAATCGGTCATTATTCATTGCAAAAATGCCACTCAATGACGTCAAAATACTGAGAACTGCTGCTGCTGAAAAAACGCATTGAGCAATCATATTTAAGCTTTGAGGCAAAAATTGATGTCAAAAAGTGTGCAATTGATTGTGATGACATAAGGACCGGTTACGATTGCCATGATGTCACAACAACACAGGTTTTAAATAGATATATTGACAGGTGTGCGCAAATCAGGTGTCATTATAAGCCCAGATAACACAGACATTTCTAGCCAATACTATTAACAAGCAAACCATTCGCCATACATAAGCAGGAACATACCATGACATGTATAAAGTTTTGGCGTTGATAAGTCTAGATGGATCGATGGTCTTTGTGGGTGAGTTCCCTCTTTGGATTATCGCTGTTTCTGTAGACGTAAAAACATCGTCGTAATTGACGCATTCCAAGATGCGAAAGAGCGGGTCACGTGACGCTGTGTGAGTGGTCCAGTGAGAGTGGATAACGTGACCTTGTGTAATTGGTCCAATGAGCACGGGTCATGTGAGGTTGTGTGGGTGGTCCAGTTAGAGTGGGTCATGTGATGTCGGTTGGGATGCTAGTGAGAGAGGGTCAGGTGATGTTGTGTTGTTGGTCCACTGAGAGCGGGTGATGTAGTCTTGTGTAATTGGTCCAGTGCAAGCGGGTCATGTGATGTTGTGTGGTTGGTCCAATGAAGGCGGGTCACGTGATGTTGTGTGGTTGGTCCAGTGCCAGCGGGTGATGTAGCCTTGTGTAATTGGTCCAATGACAGCGGGTCACTAACGTTGTGTGGTTGGTCTAGTAACAGTGGGTCTATTGACTAGGCACAATTTTGATCCAAATGAATGTCTCGCTATTGCGAGATATATTTAAGATGAGAATAAATAACTTATCGTCACTGCTGGCAATCTAACTTTAAAGGGACCTTTTTGTCATAAACTCATGCAAATAACTCCAATACACAATATTCGGGTATTGAGTAGTGCTTGTGTCTGTGTTTGTAAACAACCACTTAAGCATTGATGCAAACATACACTGTGTGTTCACAAATATCATATACTCAATGATGAAACGCCGTGTATAAATTGGCGGTACTAGGTGTGTAGGATGAGCACTACTATGATTTACTCAATCATTTACAAAGGCCTTCATTTCCAACCAAAGAGTAAATGAGAACTAAAACCCAATGTTTTTCCCGTAATCAATATATATTTACAATCGATAACAATATTCGCCAGCACGTTGCATTTTTATTATGTAGCATAATCTACTATGGAAGGTGCCTTTATAGCGCCGTGAACGCTATGCCGATCCATGCAGAGCAAGACATTATTGACTCCAGCAGTGATATATTTCAAATTACTTGGCAGTTTGCTAATATTCCTATTTATGAAATAACAAATGACTCAATTCCATCTGCTATGCCATAAAGACCAAAGAACCCAACCTGCAGCTACTACAATGAAGTAATCAAATCAATGTTTCAAACAATTATATTGTTCTTTATGCTTATGTAAAGTTATTTAAAATCATATGTAAATGTGAGTTCTAGTAACCAGACCATACAACGGTAAATATGTTTTAAATAAATTACTTGCTTGTTTTCCTCACTGTGTTATTTGCTTGCTGTTCAAGGCAGCTCTTCTCTGCAGTTTTGCTGGTCAGAAAGCGTCTTAAATAGACCACAATTACGACGCCTGTCAACCGAAAGAACTATTGTATGCCTTGCCGGTGGCTATGGTGCTGTCCTAATAATGATTGTTTTTAACTTCTTGGCTCGGCGGTATTTATACAAGTGTCGCCTCGTAAGCAAGCATGGGGTTTCCTATTGGGCGTCTGCTAACACGAGGGAGTTAGCCTGCAAGTTTGGGCGAATACTAGACTTTGGTCTGAAATTGTTATTTATTGGCGACATATGGTCAGTGAACTAATTTAAGGGCGTATACGGTAGTAATACAAATTTTCATCATGAGTGAAAGAGCTTAGATATCAAGGATTGGTTCTTGAGGGGAGGGGACTTATGATTCCACACTGGATACAGCTTATTACAGTTTAAACTTTGTAATACATAGATCTGATTAATAAGGACTGTCAGACTAGTATTGAATATTCTCTTACATCATTGCCTACACAAAGTCACTTCAAAGGGCAAGTAAAGGGGATCGATACATACCTTATAAGCTCAGCATTTTTTCAATAATATTACAATATTTTCAAGCTGAGTAATCCGTTTTTCTATGTCGTCTTGGGTGTTTATTGTTATGTATATAGTGCGTAAATCATCATTTTGAAAGGGAGGTGGTTAGAGATTAGTCTGTGTTGTATATACAATACTGATTATGGTCGGTGAACGCATTCAAAATACATATAACTGGCTCAAAATTATTACAAAGAAGGCGTGTGGAATTATATGAAAAAATGATTAGGACCCGAGAGCTGAAGTTACTTCAGAACCCCAGTGGGCTGGCTTGCACTCGCAAAGCGCCTGGCAGATAATAATATTCATTGTGGCTAGATTATAGGCGGCGAAGGAAATAAAAGCACAGAATGAAATAAAAGCGAATAATATCACCTTTTTTATTTGAGCGGGCTGAGGGAGTCAGGGTTGTAGAGGTACGAGCTGAGGAAATGAAGGGCCAGCAATGATTATGAATCGGAACGATATAAATGTACCATTCCGAATGACATATGAGCTGTTCTGAATGACATGCATGAAACATTATAAATGATACGAATTACGTAACTTACCATGAAGGATGGTATAAATGTATCATTCTGAACGATGCAAATGTACCATTCCGAATGACATATGAGCTGTTATGAATGACATGCAGGAACCATTATAAATGATACGAATTACGTAACTTACCATGAAGGATGATATAAATGTATCATTCTGAACGATGTGAATTCACCGTTGTAATAGTAATATACCATTGGTAATGATAACAAGTACAATTATTAATGGTATAATTGCATCATATAGTAAAGTACAATTCGGAATTATATAGATGCTCCTCTCTGAATATTATATATGCACAACTATGCTAAAGATTACATAGTAATGTTCCATTCGAGAGTATATAAAAGTACCATACTAATTATAAAAAAGAATCATAAATTAATGTACCATAGGATATGATATGTGTGTACTATTCTAAATGATGTTACTGAAACTTATATAAATGTACCATCCGGTACAATACCGGGGTGAATACTTTATCTGTCAGCAAATACATTGAGGCGTATGTCCATATCCCGCCTGAGCGTGGCCTCTGTGTGGGTATGTCCCCGCCGGTTGTGGCCTCTGCCATGGTATCTGCATATTCCCATTGTACGTTGCCTTTGTGTGGCCATTGGCTTCATTGGGAGCAACTTGTTTGATAAGTTATTTGATTCAGAAGTGTGTCGGTTGCTAGTGTTATGACGCGGTACTAGGAAAATTTATATTGATTGAGCGATCAGAAGATATCCATCCAATTTATGTCGGTAAATCTGTAACGTGGCAGACGGATGCCTTGGTGAGTTACTCATCCTAATGCCTTCTCTTTGATGTGCATTTTTATCATGACATTTCTATTATGAATAGAATATGTCAACTGATTTTCCATTAAAACAACACACTTTAGTCAGTTGGGAACGCTTTGAATGCATACCTGTTCCCAAATCGAATCAGCTGACGCCTCATTTAATATTCGCGTTTGATAGTTGACTGAAAAATATGCTTCGCTTGGAAGGAATCCTAAAGTACAAACAATTGATTAAGATTCCATGGCGAGTGATTGCTGCGAAATTCTGCGTGTATTTAAACTACTATGTGGGGGCGAATTTCTAGTAGCATAATCTGATAGAATACTTTAATAGTTGTACCCATGTATAACAAATTCGTTAGTGTGGGCAGTGAAAAAACACATTGCAAATTGAAAAATGCAGATGTAAACATTTCATACGAGCAAATATTAGTGAACTATTGAAAGTCTAATAATATGTCAATTAAAACGCCAGTACAATGCCAATTAGTAATTGGCTGTGGTCTTCGCGAAGTTGAAGATCGTTATCGCTTCATAGATCTTAAAAATAAACCCCTGCGTGTTTTATTTTGTGGTTCATCCTTAATCGACCGTTTTGAAGAAAAAAATTGTGTTAATTGTGTTAAAAGGTAACGGGTCAGTTCGCCCCCCTCGCTGGGACGGTTCGCCCCCGGGTCAGTTTGCCCTCGCTGGGACGATACGCCTCCGGGTCAGTTCGCCCCCGGATCAGTTCGCCCCGCAATGATACGCCCTTGTTTTACAGAAAGGATATTCCTTTCTGTAAAACGAAGGCGTATCATCGTGCGGACCCCGGGGCGTATCGTCCCGCGAGGCGAAATGACCCGGGGGCGTCCCGGGCTCGAACTGACCCGCAACCGTGTGTAAAGTGCCTATGACACCAAATTTTCATGATCATTATTATTTAACCAAATGGGCAGTTTCATTTACTCTGTTTTTTGTGGTTCAATTTCCGAACAAGTCACCCGAACCTAATGTAAATTGAAATATAAAGTCGATTGTTCGGCACCCGCCGCCATTTTCTAAATTTTCGGCCCAGCACCCCGTGACGTCACTTGGCGGAGTCGTCACTGGCAGGTCCGCAGTTTCCACCGTAAACAATGGCGAATGTTTCGGAGAGCGATGTATTTGAGTTGGACGGTTTGACGATGGAGTTATGGGATGAAGAGCCTCAAATGTTTGAGCTAACAAATCCAGAGGATGTAGCTGGTATTGTGCCGTACAGATTCGCACCATATCTGTCCGAAAACAGCGCCAGCGAATCTGACAGTGACAGGACTGATTCACGTGTTCCGATAAGCGATAATCCGAACATGAACAGTCTTCAAAACATTGATTGGCGAGTCCTATTGGAATTGTAATCACTGCACGAAACTATTTTTTCTTTTGATTTTATATTATAAATGAAGAATACCTTTATCATTTGATATCGTTTGCGTTTTTCTTCGTGTTATTCAATGTGGTTTGTAGTCGCCAACGAACTTAGCGAAAAATCTTAGACTAAGTCTTAGACAGAGTTTGGCATGTATTTGATAGGTTTTTGAAACCCTGGTTTCAGGTGCCAATGTGGAGGCTGCGTAACCATGCCAACTGTCAGGGAAAGTGTCTGCTGTGTGGAGCAGGAGAAAGTGACGATTAAAATAGAAAATCTGCCAGAAATTAAATGTGTGACGCAGCATCCAAATTTTAATGCTGTATGTCTCAATGAAGATGTATTGGAGACAGCGTACTACGCCTACAAGCAGGATCATGGTCCATACAAGGGAAACAAGTAAGTATTGACAGACAACAAACACCAAATTATAAATTTATGTTGGAAAAAAATCCCTAAACTACTGGGTCATTTTTACTCAAATGAATGACGTTTTCAATTCAGACTGAATTATCAATACAGTTTATACCAGGATAACTATTTTTGTGACTCAATCATCATATCAATGTATGGGTTAAAATATCATATTTATTCAGCACTGTAAAGATGTTTAAGGGTTTGTGTATGGTTGTGTGTTACAGCTGGAAGCGTACACTGGATACAGGCAGTTTATCCGGTGGTGCTACCATTATCTTTGCAAGAAAAATCGCATACCTGTGTAACGAAAAACATTTCCAAAGGATATGAAACTAGCACTTAGAGAAGCGTGAGCGGAACTGATCAACTGCTTGGTGTTTTTCTGGGATCTCGAAGATGGAGTTGAGATTTGGTGGGATCTCCAGTGCTTCCATCTCCTCATCATTTATGTCACTGGCCTTGCATATGCTGACTATCGTTGCCAAAAGATCTTCTACATAGCCTGTATTGTATATATGTGTTAGTTGTTCATTTGAGATTACAGATTATAATTTTCACAAAAAAGTGAAATTTAGAAACAATCCCTACCATAAGTTGGATCATTCAGCACTTTCCTCACTGTGTGACCTCCTCCACTTGTGTGTTGGGGTAGTGGAGGCTGTACATGTCCTCACCCTGCGCTGTTATTCTTTGTTGTCGATGCATTTTTGTGATGCAATGATTGATCTGAATTCAGCAGCTTTCTATCAAATTAACTCATTTTTGATTTTTTGACTAGCAGTAAATTAAATGAATGACGTGAGGAAAGATACTTCATGAAATTAAACAGCTTGTTTATTCCACTTTGTTTTTGTTTATGGATCCACTTGTCAACAACAATCCTACATTTGAAAGAAGGGTAAAATCTAACTTTTAAGCTAAGCAGACTGGGATAGTTGAAAGATTTATCGGCAAAGTAGACCAGGGTAACTGAAAGCATAGGTTTTTGGAGCAAACTGGATCAGAAGGCTGTGGAAAGCCTCTGTGTAGGAGGTCTGGGCATTGCCTGATAGTCTCTTGATGTCCTTGCACAATCTCTTGTTGGTGATAATTTTTTCCAATTCTGTGGCACACCTCGTATCTAAGGATGTAAAGAGCAATTTAACTGCAAGATCTTTTTTGTGTTTCAAGGAAATTAAAGAACTTGTGGTCTTTTTAGTCTGAACTCTAAAATGATATATTTTATCACCTGGCTTGATCCACCTTTTGCGTCTCTCACGACCAGTCAAAGGTCCATGAACACAGGACTGGAACAGACCACCAAACCCAGAATGAATATTTTGAATGTGGTCAAGGATTGAGAGCCACTTGTCCAACACCAGCTGTCCATTTCCAGGGGGGCTTGACACTACACTCCAGTACAGGTGGTTCACAATACTTGGTATTAACGCTTGAATATCCGCCAGATCTTTACCTCTGGCCACTGCCTTCAATTTCTTTTTTTGATGCCTGAAATATGCAGAGGATCGGGTGAAGCAATAGCATTGAACAGTTCATCATCATTTCACAAAAATATAATTTGAAATATTTACCCTTAGCAACATGCCAAATGTCAAATTCATGAGTGATGTCTGTGTGCTCCTCTTGGATAAACTTAGCAATTTGCGGGTGGCGGTCCGTTATGAGCGTCTCAACATCTTAGTAGTTTTCATCCAGTTTCTGCAACCCTAGGACGAGTCCGGCCTTTTCCATGTGGTAGCTCCCACCACATTGATTACTCTACAGCAAACATGTGATAACAAGTACCTTGGTAAGGTTGATAGCCTTTAGTTGAGCCACCTACACATTTTATACCATTTGCAAATAAAAGATATAGAATCAACAAATGAAAGGAGGTACCTGTACAAGTTCTACATCTATTACAGCCATTGCTTCCATCTCCATCAAAGTGTATGTCCCATACTTGGCACTGTGTCCTGGACTGTCTGCGCGCCCGTCACCCCCTAGAACAAGTCCCCGGTTTTCTGCCTGAAGGGCTGCAAACAACCATTGTTGACGCTCCTGCCACATTTGCCGGACTGATTGGATTAAAATATGTTTTTGGTGGCGGAAGAACGTTCGCAGAGAATAGCAAGCCACACCCATGTGCTTTAGAACCCTCATGGTCTTGGAAATGAGAGCACCGCTGTAGAGGATTCCCGCTGGAATTTTACCGACATAGGGCTGGCTATTCCAGACAACAGATTTAGTACAGCTGGTGCATCTCAAGGTGACAGCTACTAATGTGCCAACCCCGGTTGGATGCAGCTAACCCAGTGGCACCGCAAAATCTGCACACACAAAGAGCAAATAGAGTCTGCAGTGAAGACCAAAAAACTATATACTTTCTTTCCTCTATAATGTTAAAAGAATCTGTTTCATCATTTTCAATCAAAGGTCTCTCGTCATTGATGTCCACATCATCTTCTATGTCTGAGGGGATGTAGTTAGGATCTGTGTCCTGGTCCATTCTCTCCCCTTGTACATAACACTCATTCTCCATCTTATCCCACCATGGGAAGGATGTTTCATGGGTCTGAGATGATGTTGTGACTGTGGTGCTCACATGAGTCTGCACAGTTTTTAACAACACGTTGCTACTCTTAATCATATATCAGAGAAGGGCCATAAAGCATCATAAATTATCAAGCATAATTTATATGTGATAGAACACAGAAGAGAAATTCCACTGAAGTCACCTGCTTCCCTGGATTTTGGTTTAAATAGGATGCCCACTGTCCTGCAAGCGCGAGGCATACTTGCAGAGGTGCTTGCATCCTTTACCAGAGCAGGACCACGGTCATTTTCTTTTTCCTGGAGAGGTGAGTCCAACAACAATGTCTCCACTTCCTGATAATTAGAACAAATTCCTTGTTTATAGAACAAAATTATCGAAAAAGTAAACATCTAAGAGATTTTGGCAATATGTCAGCTCACCTTTTGGTGCTCCCTTTTCTCCACTGCCTTAGACTTTCTGACTGGTGGCGAATCCGTGCAACCTCTCTTGAATATGGTAGGAACAGCAGTTGGGAGAATATTTCGGGAACATTTGTTCCCAAATCCGAGAGATTCTCTCGCTGAAGTGCCTGGTCAAAAAATTCCTGTCCAAAATGCTCGCTACACAAACGCGAGTGGGTTGTCGGACCCGGCCAATCTGCCCTTGTACGCCGTGTTTTATGGTAGGCAAAGAAACTCAGGCTCTGACAGCGCCAGCGCATCTATCGAAGCTGACCTGGGCTGCTGAAACTGGGACCCCCTTTATGCGTCATTTCCGGTTGACTTCGGCTCACGCACGAAATGCCGCTTCGCTCCAAAGAACGTTTAATATCTCTTTTATTATTCATCGGAGGCCAAAAACTCCAACACCATTCGATCCGCATCGATTTGTTTAGTTTATACTCAAAAATCACATTTTAGTTGTCATAGGCACTTTAATATCCATTGTATTCTATCAATAGCTTAAATTACATGTAACATAAGACTTTACTTCTGCTTTGATTGTGTATGGTGTGGTTGTGATGACGATACGCACCATTATTAGATTACAACTTGCAAAACCCTTCACAATAATCATAGATTTATACATACTTTTATTGCACTAAGGATTCGACATGGCTCAAACGTTTTAGTCCCTGAAGCTGGCTTCAATTGTATAGGCTTTCAGACTAGTACGACGCCACAAAGACACGATGATGTTGGGGTAAATTAAAGGCTTTTTCGGACGAAACCCAATCCAATGAGTAGTTCCAATATATCTAGATCATGGTTGCCATCTTAACCAGTTAAACAGATCCAAGTCATCAAGGTCATCACATGCTACCTTGGGATTGTCTGGTGAGGATCTGTACTCAAATGATATATTCCTCAAAGCTGGGAATTACTCAACAATACCCATAGGGTTTTATTAGAGCTATGTATGATCGGGTTAGAAACCGTAGATGCATTTGTGGTCCTCAAGACGAATTGATAGACAACTTACTCTTTCAGAAAAGCATTCTTCGTTATTCACTCTATTGACATAGCGTTATTGAAAAGGATTTTCCATAAAAACACCTTGCGGATTTCATGTAGCTGCCCTAAAGAGAACATCAAGGTGAGATAGTGGCTATCAGTTATCTACCAAAATTTGTTTGGAAAGAACTCAAACGGCAGCTCATGGCATTATCTGATTGTGCAAGCTATACACACCTGGGGAAAGTCCGTGCTCATACAAGAATCGGTCTCCATATTTTAGAGCTTCAAACTGCTTGCCGATGATGGAGGCAAACGTGGGTCCAACCGCTGCCCCGTCCTCTGGCCTCTCCAATAACCCACCCAGGTACGGGTCTATGTCGTCGTCGTCGCTTCAACAATGCATCAGCACAATATTCAACCACAGGACCATTGTCTTTTATTAATATAATTGTTGGACAAGGAGTAATTCAGAGTTCAAGGTCAAATAGTTTCTGACACACAGGACTGCACCATGTATATTCATTATAATTAGGATAACGTGAATGGGGTTACAATCAACACAATCAATACTTCTAGCCTTTGATTGGCGTCCCACACACACCTTTGCTAGTCTCACCTGTAGGGTACCGACAACTTACACGGTAATCGATCTGGAAGCGTCCCCAAAACTTTGGCCAGTGTTTGTATGGCACTCTGTCCTGAAGGATGCCTATGTCGCAGTGGGTACCAATTGTTGTTGTTTCATATTCGATGCCATCTTTGTCAACATTAATGTCGATAAAGAGGGCGCGCCTACGTTTATAAAAGCAATCCCGATTAAACGTAATTCCAGCCATATTAATGTGGCTTCATCAGTCAAATAAAGTAGAAAATAAGCGACTTTTGCAATAAAGCGTGCAAGCGTCCTTAACTGTCTAGATGTAATCAGCATTTATCCTCTAATGACCACATCTCATTTAAAAAAATCTTTACCCGTTCTTCAAAAACAAAATGAAATATGGTAAAAGCTTACCTAGGGCAGGGTGTGACGGATAGTTTTCGCATCTTGGACACTGTAAAGGTATAACTGTTCGTAAGGTGCCAAAAGAACGCATTAAGATGCAACTGCATTTGGCAGTTTATATACCGGGAAGCCAGTAGTATCCTGTGCATTAAGTCATGATTGCTAAAGTTGTTTTGCCGCAGAACAACAGATGCTTCCAATTCATGTAGAAGACAATTGATGATTACGCGCCTACATTGATTTTATATTGATGCTGAGCTGGTTCTCGGTCAACTTAGTGGTTATAAGATATGATAATGACTACGAAGAACAATGGAGTCATTGATTCATTGCAATAGCACTTGTCATCTGTGGTAGAGTTTGATGACGTATGGTGACATAATTATTTGACGGCACGATGTCAGCATCTGGGTGGGCAAAAAATGTAACGGACGCTTCGGAGAATAATATTTGAACGGATATTGAACGAAGGTGGAATCGCGTGTGTTGATAAAGGCGCGGTTCTCGTTATATAACGCACACATCTTACTGCATAGAAAAAAGAGTTGCTTTGTTCCGCGCACCCTGTCTGACAAGTTAGCTGTATCAAAAATGATTGTTATCCTGTGATTCTTTTCCTCACATAGATACCAAGCAACATTGTCAGAATAATCCAGTAGTCAAGCGGCCGTATGAAGTATTCTCCACATGTTGCATGTCACTCACAACCATATCACGGAACGACGGCCTACCAATTATGATCATGTTCACTTCCTTCACTGAGCCATGTTTGAGATCGAATGAGTCAGATAATCGTATAGATATTGACTTGAAAGACATTGGAAACAGCGATATAACCCAAGTTTAACGCACATGTTAATTGTTCGATTTGAACAACGTTGAAATCATATATCAACTCGAACCAGACAAAATATCATCTAAGATTTATTGAACGAATTTTACTAATCAGCAATATTACTTGCCGTCTTCATGCCCACTTAATCCAAGTATTTTGTTGCGCCGAGGTCGGTGAAGTATATGTTTATATTGTTATTTAATGAGTCATTTTTGCGGTAAGTTCTTGCACGCCAGATAATGATCCCCTTTATTGGCGTGTTGCTAAAATTACTTGATATACCGTCAATAATAGAGCGACATCTGTACCTAAAAGTCACCCCTTTGAGGAAAGAATATACAAATGAGAAGCGAATGGGTCTAGTATTGACGTATGCGCATTTCCATGGTCCGTTGATATTATCGCTCAGGTACCACCTTTTTGCAGCAACAATTCGGAATGATATCAAGTAGTAAACATTTTGGAATGATACATCTGCGACTTTCCGAGTGATACCAATGTACCTATGTATGAGAGTAGTGGAGAGAGTGGGTGTACTGGTGCCCCCCCCCCCCCCCCCCCAATACCGTCACCTTCATTGCTTCATTCTGGGACAATAAACTTGTCGAGCTCCAATGAATAACAATTAATTGCATAGGTTAGTATGTTGCGTAAGATAGAGTTATACATACGACAA
The DNA here is from genome assembly GCA_034190875.2 of Urechis unicinctus. NCBI lineage: Eukaryota > Metazoa > Annelida > Polychaeta > Xenopneusta > Urechidae > Urechis > Urechis unicinctus. Next base: position 51,643,235 of record CM067351.1, on the reverse strand, counting down.
AAATATTTCCATTTGGCAATGAATTTTCCAGATAAAGGGAATAAGAAAAAGTCAACCGGATTCACGCTGCACAATCACTTCCCCTATTTTAGATTATTTTGTATCAAGTGAGGCTTCCATACTTCCGACCCTCCGGCCCTTCTCACAGTATTATTATTAACAATCCAGAATGTAAATTATTCCAGTTCTGAAATTGCGAAAAAAGCCCTATTCATTTCACTTTATGCTTCCAGCTATTACTTGGCAATTACATAAGAAACAATGTATCCAAAACACTGCCTTTTTCGTACATTTCGCAGGCTCATCTTGTACAATTTATGCATGCGTATCGCTTTATATGATGAAGTGTGCATAACGAAGGTTCTTACGGAGGATAGCTTCAAGGCAACCAATAGTCGCATGTTGTGACATTTTTACAATACACACTCGTGATCCAAAAATGGTGCTTCAGGCAATAACTCCATGGGTAATCAAGATTGAATTACATAGTTTGAATGTTAAGATGTGGTGGCTGCCATTTACAGCAAGTAGTAGATACCTCTCTAACATTGCCAGTATTGTAATATATTGTAGCCCCGTTTCTGCTATGTAATAGATAAGTTGCGAGATTGAAGCTTGCGTCATCATCCATTTCGCGAACCGCTTATTCAGAGATATCATCACAATATACGACAATCATCAGAAAATATTCTTAAGACATTTGTATTCCATATGATATAACAAATATTTTAACAATAGTCACATATCTAGGATATTTAAACTTGTTCGATGATCTGCCCCTTTCAAATATTAAGATCGTGACTGCACCAACATAGTCAATATCCACTACTATTGTGACTTCAGCAGCATTAATAAACGCATGCAGTCCCTCTGATGTATGACCCTGAACTAATGACTCCACTGAGTCAATCTCATTAGTAACACGATACAGTGTTTAAATATATATCTATAAGTAACTTGCATAACTGAAAACGCTCTCTGCGCATACCAGGCGTATTGACATATGCCTTCCAAGCCATTCTGAGTACAGCTCACGACGAATCTGCTGAACAAAGATATTTTACCCGCTTTTGTTGGCATTGCACCATGGTTTTTGATTGTCGTCGATGACACCTTGTTATTTTCATTCAGTAACCTAACGCCAAAATGCCTGAAATTTGGCTATAGTAATAATTGATAAGGGTTTGCATATGATAGGGTATGTTAGGTGGGTGGAAGGACACTTGTTATCACGCTTAAATACTGAAGCCACAGCTGATCACGCACTAAAACGTGCTCTCAGTCCTAGATATGTGACCTTCAAATTTGCATGCCATGGACAAATCAGATGCTTTGTTTGCAACCGAAGCTAAAATCTATCGCAGTTATTTCTAATATAGATGCATGCTTTCGTTAGAATCATTAGTTATTTTTTGGTTGCTCATGTGATCCATTCAGTATTACATTCATCGTCATATTCCGTTAATAACACTTGTCATTGACCTAGAAATGCATTGTGGGCCCCATTGCGATATAGCTAGAGCAAATCTTAATGCACGGAAAGTATGTATTTGCTGGGAAAGCTCTCATCCCATTTAACCAACCAAATTGGTGTGTTGTGTCGTTAGTGATATGGGGGGGGGGGGGGGGGGCGTTTGGATAAACGGTGTCCGGTGCAGTAAAAGTAAATCATCCGAGTAAAAAAATATCTTAATCATCAATACATATGAGCTATCATTGTCATTACATATTAATCGATGAAATGCAATGGTCAGCAAAAAAAGTTTTTGATCGTAATTGTGGACTAAATAATCTTACCATGCAGGTGAAGAGACGCTTTTACAGATTATAAACATCCAACCCATTACGTCGGTGTCACTTTTTGTACGTCAAGACTTCATATACTTAGCAACGAAATGCTGTTACGGCCCATAGATTGTGAAAGGGTCCCGTGGTGTACGGGGAACAAGGCTGTTTGAATTTCGTCTTCGCTTCAGGCCCTTTCACATTGCAATTCGACGTGTGGCAAAACCAATCTTCTACGCTCGGCAATTTACATCAATGAAGTGGCATTAGCATTAACCTATTATACCTTTTTCATAAACGAGACATTTGTTATTTTCAGATACGAGTGAATCAATATTGCATATGCAAGTTCGAGGAATATTTTTCAACAATACCTGCGATTTATCAAATAATATGTTTTCAATGCTATTAACCTATTGCATTATTTCAACAGTGAATAATAGTGAATCAGTATAATGTATGTTAATTATGTCAGTTCCAAAATTGCGACAAAAGCCTGATTTGTTTCACTTTTAGCTGGTAATTTCTCGTTTACAATAGCATAAAGTACATTATATCTAAAATGAATTCAGGTTTTGTACCGGCTCGTCTTGTGAAGTTGGATATACGCGTATCACTTGATTGATGATGTGTGCTATCTTAGGTCCTCTAAATAATTGATAATGAGGGTACTTTGGTAGGATTCCCTTAACCCATCCAATAGTCGCATGTGGTGCCATATGTTGGTTGTGATCCATGACCCGAAGATGCAAGACCGCTGCTGTGTAATAATTGACTTGGCGCTAAAATAACCCAAACACACTATCGATAGCAAGTTTGTATGCTTAAAGATAGCTGGAATTTTGCCTCAGAAAGTAGTTAAATCTGTGAAGCTGCATTACATTACAGAAACGGTCCTCGTACTGCATATCCATCGGCTTGGGAGTAAGCTGGCGTGGGGTTTTGGTTTATCCGTTTTTGTAATAGATTAATGATAAAACATTGCAGCGTCCAATACTCGTAGACCAGGCAGACATTTCGGATTAAATGTTCTACATATATGCCACACCATCGTATTATTTTGTCTGAAGCGGATTCGAATCAAGTTATCGCAATACAACTCTATGCTATATTAAACAAATCGTATTGCCAGTTAAGACAAAAGATTCAACAGGCCAAATACAGTAAGCTTCCAATTCCAATGCACGACGCATCAATATGTAATAGGGCTAGGGAAGATAACAAATACTGTTAAGTGCAGAGTGTTGCGGAGACTAGGTTTGTGATTATATACCATACAAGACGGGTCCGACTAAACGTGATTGGGCCATACCACCATTTTGCAATGTGTCATGTAATCCAATAGATTGGTTGAATATGTAACCTTTGTAGTCTCAGCTGAATCTTATGATGCGGTGATACAATTAAGAAAATAAAAATTGACCAGTGCGAAATCTAATCATTAGTTATTTGAGATACAGAAGCTTCATAAACAGGATAAAGACGGAGCTATAATTTCTGAGTATAAACTCCCACAGTTCTTTCAGATTTTTTGCTCGATAATGATGTTTTGTGGGTTCAAACAGTCTTTGTGCTGTCCTATGGCGCAACGTAAGGCTAATTTGTATTCGGGCGTACGAAAGGTTAAATCCAAGTCGAACTCCGAGGAGACTAAAAGAGTTAAATATTTAACAATTTACAATTCACTGCAACCAGTCCAGTCGGCAAATTGAAAGTTCCGCGCCAACCTACGGTGGCGCTACGCTTAGATAGTCATCCCGCAGACGGCAAAATTTTAGTTACACCCCCCAACCAAATCACCCTGGCGACGCCCCTGCATATATATATGTAGACCTTATATTTCGCATTGACGTCCCATACACTACAAAGGAATGAATTTAAATCTCTCCTCAGCGATGCTGCGATCAAAAAACCATAACAAACAACCTACACAACTACATCCGAATGGTCCCCCGCAAGAAGACTACCTCCCATCTAACCAATACATATCTTGGACCTGGTTAACCGACATTTCCGCCATGCGTAGTGGGTCCATGATGTCTACCAGCAACCACTACGAAAGTACCCAAAACCTTGATGCAGCAACTGCCAAAGAATGGAAGCAGGCTGTGCGGATAAAAATAAATCCCGACAAAACCATACGTCAGAAGCATCTCGACACTGGCTATAGCGACACTGGCTAGGGCGAAAAAGGAATACAAACGTAGCCTGGGAAAGTATCTCTAAAAACAAAGTATGCCATGGTTGGTTATTGGTATGTATGTGGTAGCGATATGTCTAGAGTTGATGTACATAGAATAGATGTTCCGTATTCTCAACCCATAGCATCGTGGGGATCCAATGGCCTCGCAAAGATTCTTGCAGATACAGAACTTTACTTTGAATCCGCAGAATCCAAACATAACCGCCAAGCATCCTGCATTTATATGTGGTCCCCTCCACAATATTTCGTAACGGATCTGAGTCGGAGATAGCATGGAATCCAATACAGGTACTGCAAGCTCCCGACCCTTCCCGCCTAGAAGCACTTCCCTCGACAAAGAAAAGCATTCTATAGTAGTGGGCGAGGTTTTGCTAGCTGCAGCGCCGGTACCCCCTCTACGGTAACAATCGAAAATACTATCCCTGCCACCAGGCGATTATAGCTGTACCCGGTATGCATGGTCTACAGCCAGATAAATATCCAAACCAATGCTTTTCATTGTAGCAGTCGATGAAAACGGAGATCTAACTACCAATGTGGAAGTACCTGCGTAATGAACATGCTTTAATCCAGGAAATCCAGTAGATAGAAAGCCTGGAGGATGAGCAAGCACAACTGCTGTGTAGACCAGGTGAGAAAAGGACAAATCCCCAAAAAAACGAAAGACCGCCTGGTGGCACTAGCAGCTCGCTAAGCCCCAATCGACAGACCAAATATATAGGCAACATGCATATACGTACAGCGCTGTCATAGGACCACCACTATAGAAAACAACGCTGTCCTCGGATATGCATAGAACCGCATATCCGTAGTATCCAAATGAATGCAGATTCCTCAGATTCCTCAGATTCCTACCTTTCCATTCCACTGTTACTTATGCAGTAACAACACAAAACTCTTTGCAGTCCAGCCCGACAGCAGATGAGTACAAATCTTCAAACCTTCCGCCAACTTGTTGTTTCCGCTATATTTGTATACCCGTGGCATGCCTGCGAAGTTTGCAAACTTTAGAGGATTGCCACTAGACCATTGCATTTAGTATGTATACTATGAATACCTCCACAACCTCATATAACTATATGCACCCCCATTTTTGCCGTCCCAACACATATCTTGCCCCTGCATCATGGATATACATAGAAGCCAAACAAGGAATTTACACAGCTCTGAACAATACCACATACAAACCCCATGGGTCGAGCCATAAACCATTTGGGTTATGTCAGCAGAAATATGGCCAACAAATATTCCGGCGTTGCTATACGGAAACCGCCATGTTGGATCATCTACTGCTGCTGCGTCGTAGGCATTACTATCGAATCTAAGAACATATTTTGCCGTTGCATATAGATAGATATATATATATATATATATATAGATATATATAGATAGAGAGAGAGAGAGAGAGAGAGAGAGAGAGAGATATAGATATCTATATATATATATATATATAGAGAGAGAGATATATATATATATATATCTATATATATATATATATATATATATATATAGAGAGATATATATATATATATATTATATATATATATATATATATATCTATATATATATATATATAGATATATAGATATATATACGGTAGATATAGATATATATGCATATATATATATATATATATAGCTAGATATATATACGATAGAGATATATATAGTATATATCATCTAGAGATATATATATTATATATATATATTATATATATATATTTATATATATATATATATATATATATATATATATGTAAATATATCTATATATATATATATATATATATATATATATATGTATATATTTATATATTTACATATATATATATATATATAAGAGAGAGAGAGGGTGAGAGAGAGAGGGAAAGAGAGAGAGAGACACACACACACGCACGCACACACACACACACACACACACACACACACACACACACACACACACACACACACACACACACACACACACACACACACACACTTGCCGAGAAAGATGCCAGATAAAGAAACTGTGTAGAACCACAAACTGTGCAGTCGGGACGACATGGATACATGCCGCCGTCTTCCAGTTCTTAGGTCTGGACGACGTGGATGCAAGAAAATATATACTACAGCGTTAGCAGGATAGAGGCGGGTATAGGAAATACTACAGACAGACATTATTTATTAGACTGACTATTAATCGATCGCCGTCATGGAAAGATTACTGTACGGTATTGATATTTAGTATTGCTTGTTTATAGTAGAGTCGGATAACAGCTCTTATGAAGACACTGCGGTGAACCAATTATCAAAACGTTTATATTGAATGATTGGCAATGCCGTCGTCGCCATATGTATCGTCATCGTCATTATCCTTCTCATCATCACCGGCAGCATTAATATCAGCAAGAAGATTTTTGTCCATATCATTATCACTAAAAACTCCATATTGTGTGGGTTGGTCTTCGTTTTCTTTTAGCATTTCGTCTAGCATTCCCTCCGTATCGTCGGCTAACAAGAGTCGTCCGTGGCGGTTATTTTTCCAAACATTGTTCATGGTAATAGTTACCACATAACCGGAGAAAAGTAGTGAGAAACATATCTCGGTCACTGATGTTGCCTGCAATTACCACTCAGCGATGAAGCTCTATTGATACGATGTAACATTAGCGTACGACAATGAGATAAAAATAGCATATAGCACGCAGCTTTTGTACTTACATTAAAGAGTTTATAGTTATTCTAAGAGGGCTCACTTCGAGTGGCTCTGTGCTGATCGCTTCCCTGATTATAAAGCATTGCAATCGTAAGATGGCGCTACAGCGACACTAACAAAAGCACATGGGGATACTTGGCTGACGTCACTGCGATTGATTAGAGCGGTACAAATGTCGTTTGGCAGAGCCTTGCCGCTGCCAAAACAAAAGGCTTATGAATTGCGAAGATAGCAAGTACACTATAGAATGAATATGATCTTGATAAATTACCCGGTCTGGGGTACACCTATCAAAAACAGTTTGTCTTTGACCGCGTCCTCGCAGCTTACGATCCTCAATATTTCGTGTCCGCACTGTGGATTGTAGTTTTAGACAAAACGCTGTCGACAATAGTGGGGTTGTCTCTGGGCATGGCTATTCCACAATAACTGCCTGGGGCAAGAAGACTTGCTTGGGGTTGACATTAACATTTTGACAAATCAGGGGCATGTCAAGGCCTCGAGCAAAAAGTTTATAACTACGCTAGGCTGCATGACGATTATGAAATAACACGAAAGACACCCCCGTCATCAGGCGACGATTCCATGAAATCAACAAAAGCACATGGGACTTTTGAGCCAACGTCTCGGCGGCTGTTAAAGATATGGAGACATCTGATTGGCGGAGGCCTCACAATTAAACAGAGAATTCCATGTGGTGTTAAGAGACACTACGAGACTGGCGTTTTCACATATTTCCTCGGGCGGAAGGCGTAAGTGAGCTTTCTTAGCGTAGCTCTAAAGTCTTTGCTTATATGCTCCTATCCCAGAGATTCCGACCAATTAGTAACAGTCATAACGTGACTATCTTGGTTATCATCCTATTCCAACTTGTGTCCCATAGACACTTTCAAAAAGCACGTCCACTCTTTCATTGAAATACCGTCCTCCTAATTGCTTCATTCTGAGGCAATTAACTTGTCTAGCTCTGATGAATAACAATTAATTGCACAGGCTTGTATGTTGCGTTAGATAAAGTTCTACATTCGACTAACATGTTTCCATTAGTACTGTTCCAGATTCAGGACCGTACATTTTCCTATACAGAAAGAAAACATCTGCCAAAAAATGTCAGTGAATAAGAAAAAGTCAGCTATTCCCGGAGGAAGTCACCCTGCACCGTCATTTCCCCTATTTTATGGGTTTAATTCATGTGTAATCAAGGGATGTTTCTTCAAGATTAAATTACATAATTTAAATGTTAAGATTTGGTAGCAGCCATTTACATCAAGTAGGTGATACGTCTTTGACATTGCCAGTATTGTTATATATTATACAGCTATGTGTCTGCTATGTAATGGAATAGTTGCAAGATTGAAGATTGCGTCATCATCTATTTTGCGTGCCGCTTATTCAGAGATCCATCCAAATATATGACAATCATCCAAAAATATTCTGAAGACATTTGTATTACATATGATTTAACAAATAATTTAACAAAAGTCCTATTTTTAGGATATTGAAACTTGTTCATGCTCTGTTACTTTCGAATCTGCTGCAGGAATACATTATTTTACCCGCCTTTATATTATTTGGCAGGCACATTGCACGGCCCCCCCCCCCCCTACCCTCCGCCCCTCCATCAGCAACCCCAGCGGGACATAATATTGAGATGGCATTAATTTTCACACAAATTAGCATGACGCAGATTAGCCGTGCTTTTGGAAAAAGGCACCATTTAAAAATAATCCAACATGCCAGTTGTTATATACTGCAACGATTATTGTTTAGCATTGATATCAGACCTTCTGTCACAGCAAATATGTAAGGTTGATATTACGTAAAAATTAACCGTTTCTTGACAGCAATTACTTAATTTGTTGATGGAGAAAATTAGCTTGCAATCAACAACTATAAATGGATTGCCTAAAATAAATGTCGATCATGCTCTATGCATATACATACATACTACGTACCACGACTTGCCGCATGCCATTGAGCTATCCGAGGAACAAATACGAGAAATTCGCGATCCGCGGGGAAAGATCCTAGCAGCAGAATCAAAGAAAGCGCAATGGTATATGATCTAGCCACCTTTGAAAAATATCGAATCCGTAGGAGGAGAGTACCCTCCATGCGCAGCAGTATGTATGTACCACCGCCCGGATTCCAAAGGACACACTAAGGAAGCAAACTCCGGACGTGTGTGGGCCCTGCATACCTCACCAGCCAAAAGTCGATACAAGATACACTTGCACAGAAAGGTGCCATATACAGAAACTGCGTTGAGCCACAAGTAGTGCGTTCGGGACGACATGGAGGCATACCACCGTCTTCCAGTCCTTAGGTCTGGACGACGTGGAGGAAAGAAAATATATACTACAACGTTAGCAGGATAGAGGATTGTGGTGAACAAATTATGCGCACCTTAATATCCAATGGTTAGCAGTGTCGTCGTCGTCATATTTATCGTGATCGTCATTATCCTACTCATCATCGCCGGCAGCATTAATTGCAACGAGAAGATTTTTTTATCTTCGCCATCATTGTTATCTTCCACCATAATGGACGACCACCGATGTAGTAATGTTATATATTGAGCTCGCATCTGTGATATTTACCCACAGCAAAATAATTGTTACCTGTTGTCATACGAGTTATCTGTATAACATGCTATACATCCACGGAAGGGTTACCATTTTCACTTATTAATGAAGGGAGGGAGGAGGGGGTAAAATATCCGGGTGATATAATGTAATCATGCCTGATAGATCAGGTATTTAACGCACTTATAATTGTCTTAACATATAAAAAATCAAAAACTGTATCCAAATAAAAAGGGATAGCTTTTACCACTGTTGTCGCGAAATAAATTAATCACCTTAATTCATTCAGACTGTACACTATACTATGATAGCAAGTAAAATATTGGGCCGAATGCAGAGTGTGCGAATTAAAATCTCTGAGGGAAAATGGCCCGTGTCGTAACTATCTCGGTGAAAAATTATCGCATCGCACACACATTATTGACACAATAATAATGTACACACAGAACTGTTTTGCGAAGTAGTATATTTATTTATTTATATATACATTTAAGTGTGTGTCTGTTTGTGCGTGTGTGTGGTGTGTGTGTGCGTACACATATATTGCAATGTATTTAGCAGAATTTTACTAACAGTTATCTGCTTACAGCTACGCAGCTTCATCTAGCGTCTCGTGTGACTGGTCGTTGGGCTGTTTGCTTTTATTCAGGCCAAGGCCTGGTCAATGACTTCTAGGCACCTTTGAACGCTTTTCGGATCTCCGTAGATATTTGCGGAAACATATTCACAAACATTGCCAATTAGCTCTACATAATTAACAAGCATTTCCAATTAACTATGTTATATAATTTATCTATATATGTCACCTATGTTATATTACCGTACAAAATCTGTCAGACGATGGGCACAAGGATCCAGTGGTGAATTTTCATTGGAGCGGATATCATAACAAGTACTTTGCTTGTATGAATATATGACATTTGGCTCTATTTATTGTGCAATAATCTGGCTGTTGAGTCGTTATGATGTGGAGCCAACTGCGGGAGACCTCGAGCAATCGAGGCAAATTGCGATTTATTTACGCAACGGATATTTGGTTGTGAAATGTGTATGCAGAGTAGCCTGTAATTTTTGTCCATCTGTGGTGAAATGTGAACACTGCTGATAATGATGTATTCTATTCACTGGAATCTACTTACCTTTACATTGCTCAATCTAATTTGCTGTGTTTGTTGTATTGGCTTAGTTCTTTCTAAATTTGGCCTCGATCGTGTATTTATTGGGCGTATCTGTTGCAAGCTTTGCCTTGACCTGACGTGGTGACAATATTCACAAAGCTACCTTACCGAGATGAAGGAACGCAAGGGCATTCTAGCTACATGTATCAGCTATGGCGCAAACCTCTCGATGTCAAGCAATGACGTCCGGATGCATGCGCACTACGGAGATCTGCAGCTATGGGCAGAAGGCGAGCCTTGAGCGCTGTCAGTAGATGAGTTGCCGCTGGAGAGAGCAGCAAGCAGAGCTGGCTGTAGATGCCAGCATCGCGCATATTGTGGGACTTAATAGCAGCCGTGCTCAACTTGTTACAGAGGCTGTGTTTGAGTGAGGTACGGTCCATCCAATAATCAACAGCTACGTTGATCAGCCTCCTACAGAGATATGACTGACAATCTTGATGATTTCGGGAGCGCCCTAACCTAGTTGAAAGAGCATTTTTGAACTTGAGTTAAACCTGTCACGCTTGCACGTTTCCTCCATCCAGTACGGCCCAAATACCAATGCGAAGGTTCGACATCATCAAAATTGAATGCCAGAAAATTGATTTAATTCATCAGGTGAAAACATAACCACACTAATAAAAAAAACCCGATAAACTGCAAAACAAAATGTGACGATTATAGAAGTTAGTGGCGGCTAACAATTGATATTGTACACCGTAATGGCATTTTCAAATTCATCGCAGCTATATCGAGTCTGTGAGGACACAAACATGTCAAATGAGTTACCTCTTCAAGATGTTCAATATATTTACATTACGGTAACCTGCTTGTACGTGATCGTATTCCTGGTTGGCATTCTTGGTAATGTGATTGTCATCTTCGTCGTGTGTTGTCAGCGGGGCATGCGGACTCCCACCAATGTGTTTCTCGTCAACTTGAGTATAGCGGATTTGCTGGTTTTGATCTTCTGCATGCCCTCATCTTCGATTGAGTTTCACACGCCCGAAATTTTGCTCTTGGGACAAGCTATGTGTAAGTAAACACCTCTATCATCGTGTTATTGCAGCTAAGCAGGTAGGTTTGTGTTGGTTTCATTATGTCGGTGTAGCAGCGAGCGATGCAAAAGTTAAATCAATTATCCAATAATAGATTTCACGTTAAACAAAAGATGCCCTAGCTTATTTGAGATAAATATATATGAATGGTGACCCATTTCATTCAGACAAAAACCATTCACCGGGGTGTAGGTATTGCTAATTTTGTCCGATGGTATAAACGTCTCACAATTCAAGATTGTGTGAGCGCACGAAAGACAATTTGTGATCTAGTACGCAGACTACCATCATTTTGTGATAATCATTAGACGACATCAAGAATTTAAACGTCTGCACTATGCTACACTATATATATATATATATATATATATATATATATATATATATATATATATATATATATATATATATATATATATATATATATATATATATAAATATATATATTATATATATATATATATAATATATATATATATATATATCCTTTGTCTTGCTATTCATTAAAGTTGTGCTGACGTATATGTTTTTGCGCAAGACAGGTAAACTGACCTTCTTCCTGGAACACGCTGTGGCACATGCATCTATTTTGACGATACTGGCATTTAGCTTCGAGCGCTATTATGCCATCTGCTGCCCCTTTAAGGTACTGTACACGTGCACGACAAGCCATCAAGATCAACGTGGCAGTATGGATGTGCGGTCTCCTTTCCGCGATCCCGTTCTTCTTCCTGACTTTCACGGCCAATGTACAGCACGTGACAGCAGGCGAGGTTGAGATCTGCCGATCACCCATCACTAATGCGTGGAGCATAACTTATGTTATAGCTATTCAGCAAGTGTTCTTTACAATACCTCTTGTAATGCTCGTAGGGATATATGTGTATATCTGTAGAGCCTTGCTAAAAGATTCTTTTGGCCCCATCAGTCCTATGAGCAAGAAGTCAACTATGGTTTCAGACAATGTCAGTTATGCCTTCTCTTCTAAACGTCACGCAAACATTAAAATGCAACGATTCACCACGAATTCAAAACCACTATTTATTAATGCTCGTAAAGCGGGACGAGAACATCCGGATCTGTCACTACAACGTCAGCGACAGCGTACCAGTCGACAGGTTGTCTACATGGTTATATCCATAATGATCCTTTTCTTCGTCTGTCTGACGCCACTGCGGGTTGTAACTATGTGGCTATTGTTCTCACCCATTGAAGACAAGGAAAGCCTAGGATTGGAAGGATACCTTAATCTCATTTCATTTTCTCGCATCATGTTCTACGTTAACAGCGCTGTCAATCCAGTTCTCTATAATGTCGTTTCCACGAAGTTCAGGCAGGCCTGCCGACGTACATTGCACTATGGTGTCACCCACCAACGATCTTCGTCGTCTGTTAGCATGAATTCCGGAACATGCACCGTTAAGACTATAAATTGTTAGCTGCCTAGTGTCCATAGCAACTCCTCAAAGACATATGAATGGAACCGATTTCCTGAACGCCTCTGATACATTGTGACTAATGCTCACGTTGAAACTTTTCCCAATGTGCATAATGATGAAACTTGAAGAACAGACTGACTCTTCTCTGTAATATGGGTATTGCATCGAAATGTGAGCGCTCATGGGCCATCAAAAGTTTCTAATAATTGTATGAAAATATATGATATACATAAATCCGGTACACACCTATAGTTCTCGAGTTTCAAGGTGTGAGTGGCACTGTGTGATAACCCATACCCTGTCAGCAACATAGATGTGCTATTTGAATGATCACACATCATAACCGATGTTGTACTAAAGCCATTGTTCTACCGATTCCTTACTGCAGACATCTCCATGAATAGCGAGCTAAAAGATTCCCCTTGAAAGATGACCAGAGTTTGTCACCGTCAATGTTGAATCAATCAAGAGATCTTATTGTTGATGACGCACTGTAAAAAATTGTTTAATGCTCTATGCGTTTTCTATAGCACATTTGTATGGTGACCGACACTTTTTCATGTAACATCTAACCTTGAGATCAATTCGTATGGCGCCGACATTTCTGACAAAAGACTATGATTAATTACAGGAGCGATTACTCATGAACGTCGTTAAAGGAGAGAGCATTAGAGCAAAGTGGATTTGGCATACAATTATCTTCGACAAAACAGGCAGCTAGTGTTTATCATGATGCTGCTATGCATTGTTCCTCAATGGTTTTACTAAACAAATATCCAATTCGACATCGTGACGGTCTTACCTATATTAACCTATTGCTGCCGAGGAAAAAAACGAGAGATAATACTACAATGTTTTGCCGACGAGAAATATACATCCAATTCGATATCTACGACTCTATGCACATAACCACATACCGATTATTAATGAAGCATGTGCTTATATTGAAATAAAGCGGTCATCAATCTTAGATCGTCGACATATAAACATTAAACGCAGACAGGAAAGTAACGTACCGTGTGTTTGATGGCGGTCGGCATTACAGGCACGTTTGCTAGGGCATGCAGCATTAAGATAATCCGTGTATTCTCTTATTAGAAAATAAACATGATGGAATAGCCTCCTTTCCTTACAGCAATACACTCTGACACCTTGCCTTCACAAGCTATGTAATGCTTCTACATTATGCACATCCAGTCTCGTTACAAGGCATTAGGTAACCCTGCAACTCCTCCCCCCTCCCCCCCCCGCCGAACTTTGTTACAACGGACCCAGGTAAACATCAGAGGTGGTTCAAGTAGTCAAGTTGTGTTCTGTCGTAGAAAGATATCACACGCTACGCAACATCTATCGAAAGATGAAACAAATCAATATTGGACTGCGTTTAAGTGTTCAGAGTCTCACTGTTACTTCATGACGCTACCAGACTCCCCATCCACTTGATACGAGGAAACATATCACACATTACGCTGTATATCGAATGAAGAATCAAATCAATATTGAACCGCGGGCATACGTACTGATGCGCTGTCAAAACTGTTCTTCAGCTTGAATTTGCTTATAGCCGTAGTGTTTTGTCAAAGCCAGAGATATCATGAGTAGCTTTTAGTGTTTGAAGTCTCACCGTTAAATATACCTCAATAAGTAATTGAGCAGCTTCAGAAATAACGAGGTATGTTCTCCATTCAGTGCCTCATATCTTATGCGCTTACGATGTGAAAAGCTATGATGATTGTTATTGCGCATGCATGACGGACTGACTGATTGCCATTAAAATCACTATCTGCTATTACCTGTCTGTCTGATTATTAATATGTTGAATTTGTAGCCATGATTCAGGCTTCAATTATGTAAGGGATATGCATGAATGCAGAATCACAGATTGTAGTTTATGCTTAGGATGAGGTTGTGATATTGATCAACAGCAATCGGTCTTGGGTCATGGTGCATAAGGAGAGTATTGCATTTATGGGGACAATATATTTGCATCCGTATTTTCCTTAGGCAGTCAGACATACTCATCATTTTTATCTCTCACGTCAGGCTGAAATACATTACAATTCATCGTTTATGCTACTGTCAGATGGTTACTGCTTCATAGCTTTAAAGATACAAACCATCAAACAGGTATTTTCTTCGTCGTGGTTTTATCACATGAGGTGCGCTACTCCGTTATTAATTGCACCAATTCTGATTCTTTGTACAAATACTACCTTGCATAGTACCTTGGTACCATAAATCTTGGTTCCATTTTGCCTAACTAATACAAATAACATGACTGCTACCTTTATCATTGGAAATTCAAGATCATAGATATTTTATTGACCTAAATTGCAGGATTCAAACTTTTTGTGCAAATATACGCAAACGAGTAGGAAATACATCTGCCTAACTGCAAATGTGCAATTCAATAGTTGTCTGGTATCATCATTCAAACTTCATCCACTTTAAGCCAGAGATGCGCAACAGTATCTACTACGTACCTTTCTTGATACACTGCTTTATATCGTCAGCAATAAGGAAGAACACATCCCAAGGGAGGTATTAATAACCGGTGTCTTCAATTAGACTCTATGGATTAGATCGCTACAAGCGCTAGAGAATCCGTCAGCAAACTGCACAATTTGAATGATTTGTTATGTTATGCAACAGTCCATGAAATTGCTTGTTGTATACATGTATTTTGCTCAGCCGTTAGACCAGTGAAGGATTGCAATTCGATTTAGCCACTGTTGTTTTGTTCAGCTGTTGTTCATGTATTGCGACTGGACATGTGTTTTATTGTACATCCTGCTGATAGCAAATTGCTGCTTGTTGGATGGTACAAATCATCTATAGGCCATTTTAATAGTAGTGGTAACAGTGGTCAAGTAAAACCTCCACGAGTGCAATGCAGTATGCTGGTGTTGCATACACGACGACGATAGCATCGGTGAATGATAAGCGCACTTCTGTAGTGCTGCCTGTCAATTATTGCTGTATAGAAAACCTTGAATATATAGAATGCCATCAACAAAGTTAACGTTGAATGGAACCTCTTTGCAAATAACTCCATGGCACGATTCGAAATGATTATTGTGCCTCGGTTTAGGAATAAACGAACGACTTACCTGATTAGACAAGCATGGCTACTTTGAGCCGACTCCAGGCAGCTACGTGGTTGTTTGTAGGACATTGTCTAGACTGAACAGCACGCTATATTATATTAACAAATGTAACTGCGCTAGTTGATCAATCAGTTTGAGCAAAGAGTGTGTGATTTAGGAAGACCATTTGCCTGGATTATGTCAGGATGCCTGGCTTCGATGTGTTGTGTTTACCGCCTGATAGTATTGCCTTTGTCACCACGCAAATCCTCATTATCTATTGCAACAGTCAGCTGTAGATGATAGATTAATATTTCACTGTGAAGTTCGACAGTACGACATATAACTGAAACACAATGCCAATCAACAAATTATGTCTTTACCGAGTGTATGTCTGTATTGGAACACCAACAAATATATATTTATATTCCTAACATATTCTTAATATGAGGTATAACTTTATCTGTCTAGGGAATATAGGTTAAATTTTAGAACGATCTAGTGTTTTTATCATTGCCACGAGTACAAGCGTATGGCGGCTTCAATAGCATTTCTACTCAATTTATCGGACAAGCCTCTGTGTACCTTTTGCGGCCTAAATTATACTGTACCCATCTGAGCAATATAGGTATAATTTACATTAGGGGTTTCGGATGTTAATATGCAAGAAACATACATACGCAACATGCGAATTAGATACGGATGGGGATAGCACTAGTAGATAAATAGAACGCCGGTGATGTTAACAAATCTAAGCAATTAAATAAATGGATTCCCTTATAATATAGACATTAAAATTAACCTTGGTGTTCGTCCTGTCCTTTATGTTTTATTATGATTGCCTCTAACCCACCTGAGAAGCCTGCCGATAACAAACTATTGCTTGCTGGATGCTACAGAACATTCATATGCCATTCCAATGGGAGCGGTAACAGTGGTCGAGTAATGAAAACGTCCATATGAGCAATGTAATATGCTGGTGTTGCACACACGACGGCGATTGTATCGGGGAATGATTAGCACTGTTGTAGTGCTGCGTGTCATGTATTGCTATGAGAAAATCCTTGAATATATAGAAAACCATCAATAAGGTTAACTGTTTCGTGTAACATCTTAGTAAATTACTCCATGGTGCGAATTAAAGTCTTTACTCACGCTTAAAAGGTGCAGTATTTCTCATCAGGCACATAGCCAAGTGTGGGGATGGGCGGGTCAACATATTCTTCATATTTAAGATGATTATTTATCCTCGGTTAAGGATTTAACACTGCAATTTCCGCACGACTTACCTGATCAGCCAAGCCTAGCTACGTAGAACAGACTGCCGACAACTACGTCGTTGTTTAAAAGCCATGGTCTCGACTGAAAATCACGTTCTATTATAATTGTGTCTTAAAGGCGCTAATTGCTCGGTCCGTTCGAGCATAAAAGGTTTGCCTTGGTTATGTCAGGATGCCTGGCCTCGATTGTATTATGCTTACTGTCCGACGCCATTAAATTGCCTTGGTCATCATGCAAATCTTCATTATCTATGGCCACAACTATATTTCATTGTGCAGTTTTGTATGGAAATGAACGTGCGTTCGATATGCTAAATAGATGGACAACTTTGATGTGAACACCAACACTTCACATATGTTAGGTGTACTAACTTTTCCTTCAAACAATCTTTTCCTGTTGATTGCCTCTGGGAGTCAATTGTTTAGTTTCAGACGTAGCTATGAGCTTTTATGGAATAATTGGACAGCCACCACCGCTTTAATAACACTAGAAGACCCCAGCTGACTCATCGCCGCCGTATCAAAGATAGGATATCCAAAATTAAATACAAGCGTAATAAGTGGTTATAGCGTCAGCGTATGTGAGGAAAATTGCACGAATATGAGTAAATGTTTCGTTTATACGTTTCACAACTATTATAACATAAAGTACATGCTTTCTAAATCGGGTCGGTGACAAACCAGATGTAATCGTTATTGAACGTCTGAAGCAAAACTGAAAATCGTCTGTTGTTACGTGCTGTATATTGGCAGTGAAAGTCAGGAAGAGGAACGGGAGCACAGACATCTATCAATAGAAGTGTGCAACATCTACACACGGTAAACATGAATAAGGCCACAACTCTATTGTCACAGTCAGACATCAACATATATGGTGATGAGCAAAGTGGTTAACCTTAATCAATATATCCTGACAAGTATTAATGCACAGGTATAACGTTGCCATTGATTGTCCTGCTATTCAACTACTCCGTTATTCAGTTCTATATGCACATTATATTGGTGTTAGAAATATGAATGACGTTATATATACACACACACACACACACACACACACACATATATATATATATATATATATATATATATATATATATATATATATATATATGTATATATATATATATTATATATATATATACATATATATATGTTTATAAATATATATATATATATAAATATATATATACAAATATATATGTAAAATATATATATATATATATATATATATACTTTTTTATATATATATCTTACATTTATATATATATATGTATATATATATATATATATATATATATATATATATATATATATATATATATATATATATATATATATATATATATATAATATCTTTGTCTCCAGGTGGATACGTTAAGCAATGACCCCTTCATTCTCCTTTAATTACATCGTATTAAAGTGTATGCCTATAACTCTACATTTAAAATCAGCTAAATGCGTACAATATATCAGTATATGACAGGGAGAGAAGCCAATATTACAAGGATTTGAAACCACCATAATAATGGGATAGATGTTGTGCACACGTGTTCCCAAATCTCTAGCTTCACATCATGAAACGGTTCCTGCCATGTCTCAAAAGCGGACTGAATTTATATTCACCACATTAACCACATAAATATATTTGTCGATGCATGTTATCGCTGCGTTGTTGAATTGATGATAGCTTTGCTGTGTAGGTTTATCTCAACGGAGAGTATGTTCCAGGGCGTGGATTTTATTATGAATAGCATGAAATGTCTCCTGATTGCTGATAAATTCATTTTGCAACTGGTTAATGCCCGAATCCACCTTTAGCAAAGTCTATATTTGAAAACAGAAATCGCATTTATGGTTAAGCTTTCAATGACCGGTCACTTGAATTTGTTATTCTCAGCTACAACGACACTCAAGCTACCTTGCTGATTGCGCATTAAATGCAGGTGTGTTAAATATAATACACACTTTTAATGAATAGCTGTGCATTTCTTCTTTTTTTTTGTTGTCTAGAGGTGTCATTCATCACCTAGCATACAGACTAACCGCGGCCACTCGTAATGAGCATATTCAATAGATTCACATCAAGACTTCATTTGGCGGCAAAGTTTAGATGACGTTAACGACAATTGTGCATAACATGACTCATTGCAGCAAACTACAGCACACCCGTTCACCAGCCAATTAGAATATACCAATCCGTCGATATATCTGGCCTATAGGCTCATAGTTCATCCTAAATTGGATGAACACATCTCCGAGGATGTCATAAACTGTGTTCTGTGATCATTAGTACATCCTCTTCCATAGGGAATTCAGTAGTTCAAGGATTTGCCTGAACTTTCCTTGACATTGAGAGAATAAATATGTATGATAAAGTCCTTACAGCAGTCAACAGATAATCTGAAAGCGTCTGCGGGAACTAAGTTACAATCTGACGATAGCACTGATAGTTACGTTATATATATATACATATATATATATACATATATATACATATATATATATATATATATATAGATATATATATATATATATATATATATATATCTTTCTATATGTATATAAATACATATATACATATGTATATATATATGAATATATCAAATAATTCATTTAAAATATATATAAAAGAGATATATATAGAAAGAAAATATATATAAATATGTATAGATAGATCTATAGAGATAGAGAGAATAAGAGATAGAGATAGATATATAGATAGAGATATATATCTATATATAGAGATATCTCTAGATATATATATATCTCTATATATCTATATATATCTATCTCTATCTCTATCTCTCTATATATATATATATATCTCTATATCTATATCTATATATATATATATATATATATATATATATATATCTATATATATATCTCCCTCCTTTCATGCCAGTATTCAATACATCTGCGTAACGTTACGGTATAATCAAACAATCATTAATAATAACATAATAATAATAATCTTTATTTTTGCACAGCAGGTGTACAGAAACACTATTATTTGCTACATCAGCGAAAACCACACACGAAAACGAAAAAGAAACAAATAGAACAGTTACCATAAACAAATTTCTTCTAACAGCGCTTCAGCTTCACATCGGGTAAGCACTGATGATGAATCCCTATGTCTAATAGAAATAAGCTACTTTATAAGCATGGCATTATTCATTTGTTCAGAATAACATGATTGCGTAATCTTATAGCTATAGTCTTGAATGCATCCACCATGCTCTAATAAATAATAATTATTGATGTTCAGAGCATGTATTATTATTGCCAACAATTGTTCTGCTATGAAAACAACATCTACTCACAGAGGATACTATAACATTGATGCCTCCAGTAAATAGATTAATCGAAAATTGCGTTATAAATTAAGATGTGTATCTGCACAATGAATGCATGCATGTTTATAGTTTGCGCTGTTTATCTAAATATGTTTCATCTCTCAAACTCTAACATAAACCCCTATATTTCATCCCCAGCACAATTGAAATGACACCACACATGCACCCTCCAAATACCGCCCCCGTCTGCCCTCCATAACGAATATAGATCATTTTAGGCTACGGTGTATAGGAAAGTGGATGGTAACGCGACAAAAACAAGCGGGAAAGATAGATGTGGTGTCATTTTAGGTGTGATGGTGGCAATGCATGGCTGCCACCCGTTTCTTTTAACATGGTACATTACCAGCACTAGAAAAGGAATGCACACGCGTAGTCCTATTATCATTACAAATACTTCTCAAAACATTGACGCGTTTGTGTATCTCAGCCTCTTCAATGAAAAGCAATGGTAGAAAAGCTGTTAACGAGTCATTTGCACTACACGTATTAGTATTAAACCAGATCTTTTATGTGTGTGGAAATTGTAACCTAAAGTCAAACATGATTTGTAATTAGGTTCTCGCGCTCTCTGGTTTTTACAGTGCATCACCCACCAAACAAGTTGATTATTAGAGCAAAGTGCTATCATTCGCTAAACAGTAAAGCAAACGGAACGCAGCATCATAAATATCCACGCCATCTGTTATCACCATCTCGTGAAATGGTTCTCCCGAATACGCGATTTCGTTTAAAGCTTGATAGCCACTTTTCTGGACGAATGCACACCTAAAGGATCATTCTAAGGATGCATACAAGTTGACCCAGAGCAATTAGCAGACGTCATTCCAACAAATGGCGAATAGTCAAAGACTAATAACTACGATTTTAAATAAGTATACCGGAGAGCATTGTGTGGGTAACATATTTTACCACGTTAATTGGCGAACAAAATATCATTTGTATATCAATAACATGAATTTTACAAGATGGATGCTTGATGACCAAAATCAATAAGCATGCGTTTTTCCAACCATTGGCGAATCGTCAAAGGCAAATAATTAACAATGAAATGTACCAGATCGGAAAGCATTGTTGACGCATTGAGGAATATCAGTTTGTTAATGCAGTCGAAATTGTGACGAACATATTCCCTAGTACTTGGTGTGCGATAATAATAACAAACATGGTAACAGCCACCTTTAAGTTCTAGAGAACAATCCTGTGGGACGTGTTTACTCAATCTAAGGACTTCCCCACAACCTGTACGCCCTAATATCAAACGCTCAGAGTCAGCGTTAATTACAAATTCAGGGGGCTAAGTTATTTCGAGTGTTGACCAAAATTCATATTAAGGGATTGCCAAAGTCAGGCTGTAGAAAAATACACATTACACTTGCAACATGAATTCATTTACTCCTTATCCGGTCAATAAATCATCCATCGCTGTAATTGGTTGCTTGTCATCCATCTGTATGGTGTTGATATGAAAAAGGCAAATGCGCAATGGGTCGATAGTTCATGTCAACACGTTTTTGCTCACTGCATGTCATTATATATTAGCCTGCTATATTTTCGACGTCAGTGGTTCCCCTTTTAAATAAATGCATAACATGGATTTAATTAAGAAGCTGATTAGCAAATATTGCCCATCGAGCCTGTAACATAGTATCAAAGATTAAACATGTGAAAATGTGAGTGGGTCACGCGATCATTTGCGCACCATAGTTGTTGTAGAAAAGAACTGCATTGTCGTGACGGAATGCTTGTTATGCATTTTGCATAGTAATTGCATCGTTCAATATCTACTTTAGTAGCTTGGCTCCACGAGAGGCGATAATTTTGCAAGGAATAAAGGCCGGAGTCATAGCGCGTTCATAAATTGTGATTGAGAGGGCGCTATGATGCGACGTATTGTCGGGTCATGAATAACGTTACTGCATTGGAAGTTAGCACAACCATTGTGATTAAATGTACAATCTTTCACAGAGAGTAGACTATTTCAAGTAAACCTTGAGAAATTTCTCTCAATAAATTTCTCTCAATAAATTTTTATGTTGCTAATATTTGTTTAATCGCAAGGTATATAAACACAAATCAACAGGACGCATCCTACTGTAGAATCGTCAATCTTCATTTGACATGCACGCCGTTAAGGCTGGTAAAATCGCAACCATAGAGTGCACTTCTTTGGCTCTTCGGCATTCAATGAGCATACATTCAAACTATTACTCTTTTGAACTAGTAGCCATGAATACAATTATTTTATCACATCTGCCGATGCGTGTGTTTTACTCCACAAACCGATACCTTCAGGCCAAAATTCAGGTTTGTACAGTAAATTGATATATTTAGTACTATAGTTATCCTGTTTGGCCTGTATAATAATTGATTCCACACCAAAATTGCTGTGCCAATTTGATGTATAATGTTTCACAAAACTGTTGAGTTAAATAATTGGTTAAATCGACAATTGAACAACACCAGCGATTAGAACAATAATTTACAAGAGACCAACTTACAGCATATTATACTAGCCAGTCCACAAGCGAACGAGGCTACGTACTCAGAGCTCGCAAACGAACAATTTACATCATTGGGTTATGATATTTGCACTACGTAGCATGACTGCATTTAGTTCCCGTTCTCAAGACTGACCCTTCAGGCGCGCCATCGGACAAGTATAAAAGACCAGTAGCTAGTGAAGGTTAATTTGAGTTAGAATGATGACTTATGGCTCTGCTGATTACATAACACCAACTCTGGAGATTAATGCTGCGGTGCGTTGAACTATCATAGTACTGGCTATTGCTTCAGACGTTACGTTTCCACAAAATTCACTAATGATGTATTTAATATTGTTAATGCAGGTTTTGTACGGCAAAGAAAGCTTTGTTTGCGGATGGGTGAATTTGTATATTATGAATTTGAAAAACCATTTAGATACATCATACGCGTTGAAAACTGATTTTGTCGAGCGATCACGAACTGGAAAAATTTAATATAGGACATGCCTCATTAATGAAGTAATTGGTAAGGATTTGTTAAGTCTTGAATCCTATCTAAATATTTATCGAGAAATGTAGATCAGCATTTGATGAACCCCTTTTCATTACTCACCCCGACAATGAAGCTGAATCAAAAAGTGTCGAACTCGGAACAACTAAGAAGCAGTGTCATATTTTAATGAATGCGTAACAGGTTATGGAGAGTTTGATTGTTGCAACTACTGCAGATCGAAATAACCCAGCTCTTCAACGATCTCAATCAGTCGCAGTTCCCATTCCAATCGCTCGCGTCTGTAAGCTGTCTGAGGACTCAGTAGTTCTTGTCTAAGCTCTGTTTCTGCGGCCCGCATCATTTGCAGCTCCTCCTCATATGGGCCACGTATTTCGTCAACAGTTTGACCGAAAAATGCAGCCAGCTGATCTAACGTACGAACCTCTGAAGAAAAACGGATATTAAGCACAGCAGCTTAATTGGACAGACAGATACAAACTAAAACAAATAAACAGAAATATTATTGAAACTTCTCGCCCATTATTCAATACACATGATAGTAAAACATACTTGCTATTCCACATGCGAACTCGGCAATATGGTGAGCACCCTAGAAAGACAATACATTTGCACTTTTTTGTTATTTTGCCGTAACGGAAGTCGACAAAGTTTCCAAAAACACATTTGCATTCCAGATAGCAATAAGCTTTGTTTCATTGATTCATCGAATGAGATCCCCAACCACTATTGAATACAGCTGATACATTGATTACCATTCCATAAGCCTCCAGAAATATGTCACATCTCTCCCGATCGCTCAAATCACCATCGCGTTTCTCCAAACGGGCTTCTTGGAAACTCATCACTCGTTTGAAGAGAGATCTTGTGTCATCTTGGGTCGCACGTTTAACAGCAAATGCAAAAGAGAACATGATGTGAATATGCAAATACGGATGATTTGGTGTCAGCGAATACGTCAGTCTGTGCTTAGTCAATGATTTCGAAGCAACATGCGGTTGTGATACATTAGCACATGTAGCATATACCAACATGATTTACTGACAAGATTCATCTCTGTCTGGCCCTAGTGACTAACCTTTACTGGCGCTAGATGCAGTTAGAAGAAGAGTGAAGACGATCAGCCTTGCCGCCATTGTTTATGCGAATGTTCCGTATCAGCAGTGAGACGTAACTGCCAAACTGCATCCCATTTCCAAAATATATAGAATGGTTGTGGCACATGAGCACCACGTAACTACATAACGAGCTCGATTTACACAGAATGGCTGACACTCCTAACACAAAACATGTAGTATGGGTAGGTGTAGATATAATGCGCGAGTTAATTATTGATGTAACTGCTGGTATTATAGATCGGACCACTTTGCCTGATAAGCCATTGACAGTTTAGCTTTAATTTACTGTATGAGTCGATGACGTTCAGGCTAGTTATAGCATGTTTTTAAAATGCTAGAAAAGTAAATTCATAAATAAGCACATTATATATATATATATATATATATATATATATATATATATATATATATATATATATATATATATATATATATATATATATATATATATATATATATATATATATATATATATATATATATATATAAGGTCGCGTTCGTGCTAATATATGTATATATATATATATATAATATATATATATATATATATATATATATATATATATATATATATATATATATATACATATATATATACATATATATATATATATATATATACATAGTTAGACGGGCTGCTGATGAAGATGATGATGTTCACGATGATGATGATGATGATGATGATGATGATCATGATCATGATGCTCATGAAAACTATCTTGATATGCACGAAAATCTGGTCCAAATTACAACGCCATAAACAGGGTCCGAACAATTTATAGAGGGGAACGTCTTGCCTCTTACCAACTGTGCGATGGAAATAAGGAGCCTATGCAATACGGCAACCAGCAAGATAGTAGTAACAAAATACCAGACTGATCTGGTAAGCACGTTTTATGCATCATTTCATATATGCCCTATATGCCATTTTTGCTCTTGTCCATCAAAAGTGCATGTTTAGAGTTGTACTGAGTGCAGGGTTCAAAATGCACCACACGACAGAACAACCTGGGCTTATTCACGCAATAATTGGATTGGAGTTAGTCACAGGAAAAAGAATCTGACGCAGAAGGTCTTACTCGTGAATTTGTTTATATCCCATTACAAAAGAATGAGGGTCGACAAATAAGACCACGTGCAAGGTCGACATTATGCTGACAATATCCTTACGGACAACACCCCATCACCCACAAAACAAAAGACAGGAAATGGATCAGAAAAATATGGCAACAACTCCAACGAGTTGATTGAGGAAGCTCACGATGACATACGGGCATGGTCTACTCTCTCCGCTTACCTGTTGGTTTATCGTCTGTATCAGCCGAATATCTGACATCTATATGACGTTGATGCGGCCTCTCTCTTCCTGACTGCCCCGTTTGCCGGTCAGGCGCTCCTTGTCTAATGCCGCTTCCGATCCACGTAGGAGCACTTCCGTCGAGATTATTGGTTCGGTGGGTCCATCCATTTTTTCTCTTATCTGCCTCTTCCACCCGTTCATGTGGCTTAGGGCCAAATGATTAATATTGCAACAGTTGCTGGGGTCAGAATGAAAACTTTGTTCTGAGTTATTCGACTCTCGCTTAGTTGGTCTACCTCACAAACCTCTATCTAGCCAACAGGAGAGTAGATTACGCTTGGCTAGGGATCAAGCGCCATATCATTTGATTTTATTGAAAAGCTCCGGGCATTCTTGCTTAACGCAAGAAAAGTTCATTTTTGTTGGTTTTAAAGTTCTGTTTGATTTCGTCTTTTATTATACCTAGACAACGTTTGTGAAATTATTCCTTCGTTTGTAAGCATGTTCTTGGGAATGCAATAATGGACCAGGAGCAACAGACATCTGGCAACCTCCCTCATATACTTTGCCATGATGGGACATTTCGGTCTCAGTGGAAGAACATTTATCTACCACAGTGCCCCTTGATGGTAAAATCTCGTTCGTTTCTGCGCACCCTAACCGCTCTCTACTGGAGCAAATTCCCTCTCTGATTTGGGTGGTCTGAGTGATCTTACTGTTCATTGTAATTGCCAGAAGAGCTTTGTCCGCTCCCCCACCCCCTCACACTTTTATTCACCGTGGTAGCGTCTTCTCTGGCTTCCTCGAGGCAGTTAGCTGTTTAGTTCGACTAGCTGCAGTTTTGTTTTTGCGAATCATGAGATTATTTCCCCACCCTTACATGAACGCTTAACATTTGCCTTCAGGCTTCAGCGAAATTGCCCCGATGGTCGGAGCAAAATCCTGTTCATTGTAATTATAACCAACCCAAATTTAAGATATGACCTGCAAGCTTCAAGGTTACAAGTAAGTGAATGATAACAATACGTTATGAGGTACGAACACAGCCATCTAGAAAAAGGCCCTCTGTATGAAAAATATATGCTCGAAGTACCATGGCTGTGATTCAAAGTTGCATTCACATTTTAGCTTTAAAATATTAACCCTCTGGTGCAGATGCAGTATCCAGTTCCCGCAACGTCACAGATATATGTGTCATTAATTACTAGATGCTAAACGAGAGCGTTATTATAGTTAAAGCCACATCTCACAAGCACTTAAATGACTACATCGACTAAGTTTCAGGGTAATGGAGGAATTTGATCTTGTTCAGACGTTGTTTATTCATTTACGTTACACATGCGTAGCCCAGATAAACAACCGTAATCTAATCAATTTGTGTAAATCAGTTGATTCAGTCTTCTAAGTCGAAAAGGCCCAGTTCTTCATAGGCTTCGAGAATCCTCAAGTTGTGTTCGATCTCTGCTCGCCTCATATCTGACAATTGACCTAGTAGCTGTAGACGATATGTTGCCGCCTCGTGTCTAATGGCTGCTACTCGTTCAGGGTACAATTGTTGAGCTACATCAAGAGGCACATGTATAAAGTCCGCCATATTCTGCAACGTGCGGACTCCTGCAATGGTTGATAATGACAACAATAATCATTTGACCCACAAAATGCACCAGTTTGTTGATTGACGTGTAAATGCCCAAATTATTAACAAATATGCAATGTTTGGGATTTAATAATAAAATTTATAGCTTATACGTTTGTAAGATAGCGTCATTGATTCCTCAATGTTCTCGATAGGTATTACTCCACTGTTAACCATGCAGTCTTTGACTATAGTAAGATCATAATGTGAAGAGAGATACGTACTTGCTAATGCACATATTGACTCTTCATGCGTGGAAACGTCCTACATTGTTGTACAAAAGTCAGAAACGCAATGTTGCAAAATGAAAATCACAATAGAACACATTTGACTGGTTACTTTAAGTAATACCATGAATTTATATAATTACCTGTCCATATGCGGCCATAAGAATATCGCATCGCTCCTGGTCACTCAAATCAGGGGAGCTCTTCATCACACCGGCTTCACTTATCCCCATGAGCCCTTTGAAATGTGATCTGGTTAACCTCGTCCCATCTTTGTTACACACCAACAACATTTATTAGGAATACATTGGCAGTCAGTATAACCGATAGATTATTCCATCGGAAGATACGGTGCTATCCATACCATCCAATGTCTTCAAATATGTTACGCGTACACTGACAGTCGCATGGGCTAGACAATGACGATTCCAGCATTGTTTACATGCACGTACAATTATTTAACAATTCTTCTACGTAATAGTCCTGTATGTCAGCTGTATTGAATAGTCAAGTAAGCACATACGAGAGGTTATATTTTCACTTAAAAACGTGCTCTACATGTCATCCAGAGCTCTCAAATGAGCTAAACCTCTAATGAAATAGACGCTATCAGATGCAGCCACCAGGACGCTATACAGAGGTTATCTACCAGAAACTAACCTTTGCTAGCGTCCGATGCTGCAACAACTGCAAGAAGAACGTAGAAAATCAGACGGGAAGCCATCCTGGATGAACGTGTCGTATCAGCTGCAGGGCAAGCTTCTGTAACTCAAGCCGATTCCAGCAGCAATTTAAAGAACACTTCCACGACTCATAGCTAAGCGTGTCGGTGAGATATGCTCGATAGAAAATAAGTCTCAATTATGATATTTTCCTCATGGTTACGCTATTACGTATATCATATCCGGCTATCGTATTTTGGTAAATGGTCCCGCGAACTCAATTAAATGTCAATCATTCGCCACAGCGCTGCTTAGCGAGCAACGCTAAGCTTTACACAAAGAGTGCATGCAATTATATATTGCTGTGTGCAAACCGGATATAACATTGCTCTTGGTCCTGCTGAACGATATGGCTTGTAGTCGAATGTCCACTTCCGACAAAAGAAACTCCCTCATTTACAGCGATGGCTCAATTTTTGAAAAAATAGGAGAATCATTTATCCATATGTTATCTAACAAATGATTCCACTTTTATCTAGTTAGTTTCCGCTCTCGCTTATCAATGCGCGCTTCAACAGAATTGCACGATTATGTGAAATCGCCATTATTCATTCGTAATTTTTATGAAGCACCGCAAAATTTGCAAGGAGCAAGGATCAGCGTTATGATGAATTGGGCGGTGTGTGCGACAATCTCGCAACATAGACTATCGTTGATAGCAAAGCTATATATGTCACAATCAGGATTTCCGGCATCTTGGCGAGAAAAAGCCCCATTCAAGATATCACCTCTTATATATATATTTATATATATATATATATATATATATATATATATATATATATATATATATATATATATATATATATATATATATATATATATATATATATATATATATATATATATATATATATCTATATATATATATATATATATATATATATATATATATATATATATCATATATGTATATTTATATCTTTCCCTATATATAAATATTAATATATATATATATATATATTATATTTATATAAATATATATATTTATAAATATATACGAATATATTTATATATATGTATATACATATATGTATATATGTATATACATGTATATGTATTTATTTATATAGCATGAGCGAAATGGTATACCACTATGGCCAAATGAAGTCAATCCACATTTTTTTTCAAAATGTTCAAAAGCATTTTATTTTGACCATTTTAATATGATTCTCTAGTCTTGTTAGCGCCCAAAGATAATCTTTCATGAATAATTTCTTTGGATGATGAATATTATAGCCAAATTTTTGCAAGAACAATTCGTTGACGTAACACGAAAACCTCTATATCTTCCCTAAAACCATATGTATTATTTCACCCAAATGGTCGAAGTAATGTTAAAACATGATTGTATTTAGAGTATTTGAAGATCTGATTGCTTCACAAATCTTACAACCGAGAACACAATTTTCAATCATTATTCATCCATTATTCATCGTTGAATGATATTGCGAAACGATAAAAATGGTTCATAATGATCCTATCAATAACAAATTAAATCTTTCTTATCCATGATGAATGAAAATGATTTCAAAATATCGTTACTCCACGAATATATGTTGGTCTCGCAAGTTAGAAGAAGGTAGAAGCCTTTGCTGCTATCAGATTGCTCGCAGTATTATTGCTCGTATTCATGGCCCAGGTCAAGGCAGACTACGTTACAGAAAATTCCTACGTTAATATGTACCTGTAATTGTCTCACCCCCATCACACACCATATACTTCGATCTGCACCGCAATACTAGACCTGTTTCCATTCATCCGTCAGCCACATCAGCAACAACCTTACAAGATCCATCAGCGTCCACCAACGACCTCGCCAAATAGCCCGACAGTGACACCCCTCGTCGACACTATCAGGCCAGCAACCACATCTGACGACCGCGGCCCGCCGGCTGATCTTCCGAAAGATAAGCCTACTGAGAGTCCCTTATTACCGGTCGCTCCTCGGCCTTCTCTACAACTATACCCTCCACCTGTTGGTACCACCGGGTACAACCAGTTAGCACATTGTAACAAAAGTCGTTATAATAAGTGTGGAGGTTTACTCCACATGCGCGGGCAAGCCATGGCAGACGTTAGTTTTGAACGGTTCTTATAATTGTCAATTGTGGGTTAAATACTGCATAGCACGAACAGACTTCGTGCTTATCAAGGTAATACTTTTTTCTCAGCGACAATCCTAAGTCGCTCTCCGTATGTTCAATGGGTTTTTTTTCTCTTTTTTTTCAAAAGTGATGAGCTCGTCTTAATCGATTGTTACATGGAATGCAATATCACACACAAGATACTCAATTCAACATTAATTTGGCTATCGGTACATTCGGGATAATATCGCCAAGATAACAATATTCGAGCTCTGATGAGTTCAAGCGATCGATAGAACATTCGGATTTACGAATCATAACGTTACATTCCAGTACGAACTCGGTCGCAATATCACAGGTAGTTGGAACATTATGATTGTAAGATATTTTAGTAAACTGAAAGCAAGTCTGTAACACGATGATGACCGATCATAATGCACTTACGACTTTCTTCAAGACGATATTGAGCAACCGTTGGGTTAAGCACTCGAGTTGTAAAACGCCTCAGGTGGTATTGATGCACAAAAGATATGCTTTATGAAATAGAACAAGTTTACCGCATAATTTGCTCATTACAGATCATGAATTCATCACGCTATTTGCGTTCAAACAAATAAAAGTAGATCATAGCCAATCAGTAAGCGGAAATTCTAGAGTTTTTTTCCCCAATAGTTTGAAGGATACAATGCCTGATATGAAAAGCGTTCGATTTCAGTGTCACCAGGTTCACTGGCAAGCAATCACAGATTTGCTCTGAGGAATAATTGAAACAACACCTCTGATTACTCCAATCACTGCACCTGCACATGAAATATATCCCCAACGGGCTTAATCAAACCGTACATACGACCATTTATTAGATTGATTAACTTATCCTACTACACCATGGCTATTTAAGTTGTTCATTCTACGAAATTTATTCAATCGGGGTTACTTGAGAACATCTAAACGGAGTCACTTAATGTCACAAGGGATACCTTTATGTAGGTCATCACCCTGAATCTACAGACGCGTAATCCTTTTTCTTATGAATGAATCCAAAACAGCAATGCAAGCTAATATTCATGTTATATGTCGTTTATGCACATGCTTCAGTTGATCTTCTCTGGCAGAATTATGTATATATTGTGGCCTAATTTGCATGAGCTGTGGTATGTATTAGCATACTCGCATAGTTGACAATATTTGTATATTACAAGAAACTCTATGCTAACCGAACGGTGATAGGCAAGGGAAATAAATATTTAACGACTAAGTATGTGTACCATGTCTTGAACCAATATATTGCATACCGCAAGAAATACATGCCTTCGAACCCTAAGAAAGGATATATGCCTCCAATTCCTACAATAGAGCGTCGATCAACGTTATGAACGCTACCTAGTACTAATATGTCAGTTATCGACTCCGGCAATGTGGCATATAAATCTTCGTGGCTACATATGTGGCTTGCTTAGGCCACGGCAGAATGTTGGTTATCGCAACCTTGGCTTATGATTAGCAAAAATGCATTCGAATGAAACAAAGCTATCATATTGAACAAACTAGTCGACATCGATACCGTTTCTATCTCTCACAACCACAAAATGACTCATGCATAACATGCGGATGTAAGGAACGCCAGCAAATTTGCATGTTCCATTTTGTGGTGGTTTTGTTGCGTCGTAAGTGACCGCGCTGACAATCAGGGAGTGAAATAGCCATTAGTGATGCATCGAGGCTTATTACGCTGCTAACACTCACTCAGCCCAAAGGCATTGTTGGAGGTGTGTTATAACGTCATTATGCTGCAGCTGGTGGATAGCACCAAGGAAACCAACCTGCTGAGTGCAAATCCGTCGGATCATACATGTACATCATGTGGAACACTTCAAGAAGGATAAAGGTAAAACTAGAGCAATCACTCATTTATCATACCTTGATTTAATATGAAAATTAGTGACGTCATTCCATACTGCCAACATCCCAGTAGTAACTCTGACTGTCATATTCTATGTGTTTTGTGATTAATCTAGTTACATACAGATTCGGAACCTGCATTAATGTTTCGGTGATTATTTCGACATGCAAGTGATGATAAACATTTATTCTAACATTCAGACCGGTATAACCAATACATTCAAGATACATTTGGCTGATTGTTATTCCTTTCATAACTTCTGTCATACATAACCATTTGTAATTGGCTGTCATCGGTTTCATTTCACAACAAGACAGAGCTTGCAGGAGGTAAATATTTGTAACTGCGGTAAAACCTTACATAACTAGTGCTGTTGCAAACATAACTTCGTCTTGTAATAATATGTATCGTTAATAATATAACAGCAAAATAAGACAATATTATGAGTTGTATTAAATGCAAATAGAATCGTCCTCTGTGTTTTATTAACTGACGTTGATAATGCTAAAAGTCGAGGTGTATTATGAGTCTGGAACTCATATAATAATGTAAGGATAAACAATTTGGAAATCAACATTAAATTTACCATGCGACTTGTGTCAAACCTTTGCTGAATTCAGCTAACTTGATTTAACCCGCAGGTGAGCTTTAAGCAAATGATCTCCACTCATAGCAATGTGTTCGGCAAGCTTAGCCTAAACCCAGACTTCCAAGGAATAATTGTATTGCCACGGACATTTATTGCAATGTCCTGAGTGACAGAAGCAGAATGGGGTTGAGACTCTTGCACACCTTGTAGTTATACATAGATAGTGGCTCGACAACCTTTGAAGCAAAGCTGGAACTATCACTTATTCACCAAGCCTTCTAGATTAAATTCATCCAGTAGTGAAGGCACCCCATAGAACTATATCTTAGCGTCGATGTTGCGCAATCTGCAACTTATTTTATTATTAGTCGTGAATCACCCAAGTACCGCAATACGTGAGTATATTTTATATTGGCTATCTCTTGAAAAATGTGCAAGCTGTAGAAAGGTAGTTCTCTAGAGATGATCAGCGCCATATTTAGCACAAAAGAGCAGCTTTTATAATCACGATGAGATTAGCTGCAAGTCAAATGCAAATCGTACTTTATTCATGAACCCCGTATTTCACGGAGCAGCACCACGAGGCAATACCTACAAATAATATGCTGCTCTGAAACAAGACATTTGCTTCTATTCATGATAGTAACTACAATATGTGAAGTGGCAATGTATCAGTTTATTTGATTATTGAACAATAACGTAACTCAAGGTTACTTCTTCCTCTATAAATAACAAAACAATATTGCCCATATAATTTGTTCACATGTCTGCAGTCTGCCCGTACAACGGAAAGCCGTTGAAGGCTCCGTTTGATAAAACATTACGCCAAAGTACGGCCTCAGAATGAAGGTCAGAGCGCCAAAACTTACAGGGACCTGTGCATTGCTGTGGCTGTCTATAACAGACTAGTAAAATACGCTAGAAAAATTTGCTTGCACAGAGTCCTGATTCATGAAACGGTTAGATATGTGTGCCATCTAGTCTACTTTGTATTATTCCTAAGCGAAGTAAGATGAGTGCATCCACGAAAGTATCTTTCATATACATTAAACAAATTTCAGCTTCTAAGAATTTACATTTGCTGGTGCAATCCATGTTTTATGCAGGCTAAATATAGTCGTAACAATGAGGTAATGAGGAAAATCCTGACAATTGCTCTCCTGAAAGCTAGACATTACCGTTTGAACGTTCAAATTTGGACGAAACATCAAGTACAAAATAAACGATACCAAAGATCATTGACCTTCAATACACATTTACTATATTTCAAATGGCAATTAAACCTCCAGCAAGCTAACAGCGCTCTGTTGTTCAATTGGCTTTCCGTAACGAAATATCTGTCGCAGCCTTTGACAAAACGGATTTTTCACGTATGAATAATATTTGTATCCACTTAGGTGTACAATGCTTGTTCGTCATGCGCTGAATTGACCTATGTAACTTTTGCCACTCTAAATAATCCACCGTATGTGTCACATTTAAGTGTTGGAAAGCACAAAACATACATTGGTAGACATCGTGGTAATTATTTCTTAAAAGGTCGGAATGGGCGGTTTTGTATTTGGATTTTGCTCATTCACACTAGCGTAGGTTATTTTTTGTTATTCCATTAAAGATTGAATCTCGTGTCTTTATATTGCCACTCGTAATATAAGCCTGCGGAACTTTTATGCTTAATTACGCTGAGGCGACCCAGTTATCAATAACTGAATTATTTACGCCGAGGATTGCAATTGCCTAGCCGAGCTCATCTTCTGAAAACATTGTAAAGTGATTAATAGCACCGAAGAGAGACTAGTTTATCTCGCAAAAGATGTAAAACGTAACATTGGATTGCACCAGACATCGTCAGTAGTCATTCCTGACCAAAACATTCCATATCATATGCGTATTATGATGTATAATTCAACGCACAGTACATGTTTAACACAAAACTAACGCGACACCGGGGTTTGCCCGTCATAGTTGCATTGCTCTATGTGTTCGTGATATTTGATTACCTCCTTTAGTATCTGCTGGTTCTGACACTTGTATAATGCTCAGGAAATCTGTCGATATACCTCTGACTTAATGGCTGATTAGATTATCCCATTTGTTTAAATAAATTAAACATATCTGCATATTCAGGAGAACATATATTTCTTTATTCAAGCAGCAGAAATACCCAATGTACGGCTGTTTTGATAGAGTGTTCATTAGTAGCTTCAAATATACGATATCTATAAATTAGATAACATTCACTCGTATCAACAGATGAATATTACAAGCACAGAAAAACGAAATGCGATGCGTGCTATTGTTTTCCAAAATAATGCGCATTGATGACAATGCACTGCGCTAGATGTATCATAACGGATAACTATGCATGAGAACACTATCCACTACAATGCGGCTTCATTTGTTATAAATGATTATTGACGCATGCTTTTCTGAAAACTTTAGGTGACTTACGAGGGCCTTTCACAAAATCACAATTTTTATCCTCGAATGAGTGCTACTTCACAGCCGGGTGATTCGTTGATTTCGTGCTTTTGTAGTCACGAATCATGTGTCCGTTCTAGTCTTATATTTTCTTTTACCAGTTACGCCGTCTCACGTACGAATGTTACCGTAAAATAATGTAAGAAAACATGTGTTTGCTTGTGGTATACTTCAAATTGGAGGTCGAGCGTCTATTCATATTAATGTGGACAAGACGTCATTTTCTTAATAATTTTTTATCTGACGCAGTCCTAACATCGTTATGTGTGTACAATTATGTAGCTTGCACATCTAAGCATCAAGTGCGACAGGAACAATGCCGAATTGGCACACGGTCAACGCATTATCTATAACGCGCTGAATAACTTTACGTTCATGTGATGCGTGGTGATACAGCAATATGCCCATAATACACGTTGGTTCCCGAAGATAGATATTGTAAAGTGAATGAAGACTTGACATTGCAGCGAAAGTACTCATCATAATAGCAAACGTTAATGCAACCTGCGCATTGACAATATCTAGATGTCATACCATCGTCATAACTAAAACGGTCTGGCAGATTGCAACAGAAAATGGCATTTCCACAATTCATTCATAGCGTCACCTTCATTTAACCCTTCCCTTCATTTACTATTCCCCTTCATTTATTGCTTCCCCTTCATTTATTGATTTCTAAATGGCACTTTCACGTTAACCCCGAGAGAATTGCGCAATCGCGACATTCTCTTCAGTCTCATTATGTGTTGCCTTGCCTGGCGAATCAAATGTAACTACCTGATTTTGACATTTACAGCATCTGCATACTGTGTTCTGAGGGCACCTAAGTGGCACCGTCAGCCATTGGCTTAATCCATTTGCCTGGACTGCCATAACTGCGACTGCTGCGATGAATTCTGACATTTGCTATAAGGCGTGGATTATGTAAACTGCAGGATGACGATAATTATATATATGATAAGCTTAATGTGTAAATGCTAACAAAGCACCACGCGTTAGTATGAGTTGGCTGCAATAGTTTAGCGTTTTCATGGTCGGTGAAGTGGAGCATTTATTCGCAATTCTAAGTTAACATACAATTTAATGGTAAGTTCACTCGAAAATGTTGGTAAGCAATACAACTATAATATACATGAGTTTACAATTAGTTTATGCAAAGAAATACAGTGAGTTATTTGATCTCTTCAAGGTTTTGTGAGGTAGACTTATGGCCATCACGCTGCCGATCTTGCAATGCGCATATAGTTGCCCTGTTTACAATATATTCATCACTAAACCGGGATTCCATCAATAACAATTCACATGATTCATGTTTACCTAACCAATTACACGCATTTGGTGGTAATCCCACTTCTGAATAAACATAAATGTTCTTACATTTGGTACAACATTAGGGCTAACACTCGCAAGCATACTTGTAGACCAAATCTATGGGATGTTACTGATAGTGCATTTGATCCAAAAATAAGCAAATCGTAACCGTAGTATAGTTAAAATGGCTCCGTTTAGTAACTTAAAATCGGTGTTACATATTGGAATAATGTAGCACACCGCCATATCTATCTATACGATTGGACACTGGATCATATTCTTGTGCGTAATCGTAACATATTGAAATCATAAGCTCAGCACCACTGACAGAAGAGGCAAGAAGTCGTCATCATATCCAAAATCACCCATACATTGATTGCCGATAGGGCATCCTACATTACTACCTTCATGACGATAACGAAGCTTGTCCATACAAATGCAGAAAACAATCTGTGATGACAACTTGCCGTACATTATCCCACAACTGCATTGGAATGCACCAGATAATTCCGACCCCCTCATTTAATTACTTAAGATTGGTTAAAATACATATATAGGAGAAAATTAACAATAGTAGAGTTCTTGTCTCTTTTCATCAATAATTCTAATAAATTAACATAATGTATTCCATTGATTGCTTTCAATGTGTCAAACAATGCAGCATAAAGTGACGATTTCTGATTGACCAATAAATCAAAATCTTCTTTAACCACATAAGTACACTGAGTAATTGAATAGTTATGGATTGAAACGAAACTGAAGATGATTGATGTATATAGTATTTATATCTTTGAAAGCTGCTATGTTGTCGAAATATGTGCTTACATTCTTAAGACATTCATAGAAGTCTAATTTATGTATCATTGTATTGGCTCCACTCGATAAGCGTGATATCTCAGGTAAGCAGCATATCGCTGATAAGCGTGATATCTCAGGTAAGCAGCATATCGCTGATAAGCGTGATATCTCAGGTAAGCAGCATATCGCTGATAAGCGTGATATCTCAGGTAAGCAGCATATCGCTGATAAGCGTGATATCTCAGGTAAGCAGCATATCGCTGATAAGCGTATATCTCAGGTAAGCAGCATATCACTGATAAGCGTGATATCATCGAGACTAGTCTCTAAAACGCATGCAACGCAGCATCAGCGCTGGTAGTGGCAGTTATGATTAGCTAATCCAATCATTAATTATGAATTAATTCATATCGTACTTCTAATAGCATGCACATCTGCATCTCTTTTCACCCTGTACAGTATATAGTGGAACCAATATCACGCTTCGAACCACATTCTAAACCAAGGTAAGTACTAGCAAAGTTGATTGAATAGGAGTTATCTGCTTGTGAGCTTGTCTGAATAATAAAGCACTCATCTGTTTTGTCAAATGAGAAGTTTATCAGCGGATTAATGACTCCCACAAGCCATTAATGTCCTATCGCAGTTAATGAAAACGTCGTCAAGTCAACATTACCATACATATTAATTCATGGAGCATGTCATAAATTTGCACATGATTACCAGGCCCATAGCCAGGCGTCATGGGCGCAGACAACCGGAATACTGCCTTTAATGGGCATCTCTTGCTCATCAGGTGGTCGCTGGTCTCAGAACCATCGACGTTTTATTTGAATATGGATATTGACCTATATTAAGAGTAGGTCCGATAATGATGCTGTGCATACTCACTACCGACGGCCATGTTTTCTGACAAGGGTCAAATATATAGATGAGATATCCGAGGATATCAATGCTATATTAGATACGATATCATGACAACATTTGTTACCAACATTACTAAACTGCCTAAATGCACTGCTTCAGCTCAGACGATCGATTCATATTAGTGCATAAACGACACACCATAAAAAGATGGCAGCATAATAATTGTTACATCGTGGAAGCAAGCCCAATAAATATATATATACATATATAAACATATATATATAAATATATATATATATATATATATATATATATATATATATATATATATATATATATATATATATATATATATATATATACACATATATATGCATATATATATATATATATATATATTATATATATATGTATGTATATTATTTATATAATATATTATATATATATTATATATAAATACGTATATATATATATATATCTACATGTATATATACATAAATATGTATATTTACATAAATTTACATATATATTTAAATAGTCTTAAATATATATATATAAATAGTTATAAATATACTTACATATATCTGCATATATATGCATACTTCATCGAAATACACACACACACACACACACACACAAACACACACACACACATATATAATTAGAAATCATGCGAATTGAATATATTTTATAGTTATTGATACTGCCATTCATTTATTTTGCTCCGTTATTATGCAGTAAACATAACCTGCGTTCTGTGCAGAGGTTCCTCACTCAAAAAAATATGTCTTCAATATGTCGTTGTAGACAGCGCTGAGTGCTGCTGAACGGAGGTTATCACTTGCTTTACCTTAGGAAGTGATAACAAAAGCAGTCTAATATTCCTTCGGGGCTTATAAAGCTAGAGATGGAACACCATGTATTCCGCCAGTTGCAGGTTCTCTTGGGAAACCAGTGTAGATGTGTAAGCACGGGTGCTATGTGCGCGCGTTATAATTATAACCTTCAAGTAGATATTTGTATCCAATTCAGCCACAAGTTGTTCTAGGAATCGTGGTAAGCGTATATCTTACCTAATTTATAGCCAAGTGCGGATTGCACCATTAAATACGTTATAATACCAAGATAACGGTCGCTGGCAACCCGAGCATTACAACATTAAAACAGCCATTCGACGCTCTTAAGCTTGGCTTAAGCAAGCGAAACCCGTTATTCATCAACGTTTTCTCAGTGCCATCTGAGCAACATGCTTAGTATGATCAAATCACACCTTACCACAAAGGGTTGTGGGGCTCGTTTTACTCACTCAGATATCTACTTAACGATAGCCAAATAGACAGAACTGAACAATATTACATATCCAAACACATACATAATGTTAATGTTTGCCGGTTTAAAACAACATTCACTGAACGGTTTTGACTGCCAACTTGATATGTATTTCATGGCCAAAGGTTTTAATTGATGTTTTATATGTACCTAATTAGTAATCAATTGTTGATTACTATTTGCAGGGCATCTCAGGACCAATAGCCTTTTTGATGAAGCCATCCATTACGCTAAGATTATGGTTAGCCATCATTGTAAATCCAGTGAGTCCCGCTGCGAACCTAATAGCTTATTGCTCATAAGTTGAATGGGGGGATGCCCTAGATACACGGTGTTGCCGGCGTATAATATATTAGTGGTTGCCATGACAGTACCAGTCATGCGTTCTTATTCAACCTCTTATTGACAATAGCTCGAGCGGAAGGACTCTCTAGACGGCCGTGTTGTAAGAGCCACATGGGTAATAGGTTTGCTATTTTTAATCCATAGCCATTGGTGATTAATTAAAAAGTAAGCTTCATTCGCAACATCTGCTTACTGAGCTCGAAACACAACAGGGGCTGGGTGAGTCTGTACCAATGCTGCCTTTTATTGGCGTTAAGTGACAAAATGCGTCAGATATCCAATCTTAAGTCGTAAGAGCAATTCGTTTACGATTTACTAAACTTACGCAGTATTGATAGATCAATGAGTACCACAGCGTCGATATTTATATCCGTCGGTATCAATAAGAGTCTCTGTTTCAGTGATTTACTGACTAGAACCCCTCAAATGGTTCATGCGAAAGCAAGTAACAACCATTAGGAAGGAAGGGTACTCCCTGGTCGTGCATGTGCGGACTGAATAAATTTAGAGATGAATCATCGTCCAGATAGCCCCTGACGGACGTTGGTATATTTATATACCGTCCTGCAAATATTTTATCCTACGCAAGAGCAAAATGTTTATTTTGAGCAGCCCGCACGATATATCAGTGTTTTGCTCCTACATATCCATATGGATCGAGAAAGGGATCAATATAGCGCGTCCCGCATTATTTTGGTTATCTGCTGTTCCGAAAATGTTACATAAACCTGGAGGATCGCGAGTTTGGATCACTGCAGCGCCATGTTGGTCCGATGCAACCATAATGTCGGATATGCTGGGTTCATTCATCTCAACGTGTTTATAATCATTTATAGATGTAACAATTTATCCCTTATAAGGACGTTTTGTGTGTACATTGTGTATGATTGGGGCTCTTATAGGTTTGCATAGCATTGGTTTCGAACATTGCAGGAATTGTGAAGCCATCCCGCATGGGCTACCATATAACGCAGTACTTGAATAAAGATCAGCTTTGACACGGTGCCACGCATCATCCAGTACGTAATTGCAAGTTATGAAAGGTCCTGAGTGTTATGTAAATGCTTTCAACTAGATAATTGGCCATGATAATGACCTTCTTACAATTGTTGCCGTTGATATTGTAACAAGGTGATGACACATTTCATGCAGTCAGCTCATATATGCCCACAGCGCCGGCCTATTACGCTAGCTTTGCATGGAACAATCACACCTTTTGGGGTACTACTTTAGAGAGATATTTGACGCTTATTTTGCAATTATTAAGCATTGTCACCAAAAGAGGATACATGTTGTTGTCTAGATCCATAA
Organism: Urechis unicinctus; assembly: GCA_034190875.2. Classification (NCBI taxonomy): domain Eukaryota; kingdom Metazoa; phylum Annelida; class Polychaeta; order Xenopneusta; family Urechidae; genus Urechis; species Urechis unicinctus. The sequence continues at coordinate 51,601,565 of CM067351.1, read as the reverse complement.
CGCCGCATAACTCGTCATACCCTCCACATATGTACTCGCCCAATGGCTTGGTATGCAAGGACTAAGGACGCTATAATTAAATTATACAACCGCGCGGGGCTTGGCGCAGCAAGCTGTTGGAAGGCCATATGAGCCTGTTGGCTTTTCCATGGGAAAAATATACGACACTTTGAAAAGAAAAACGTATATTCAGCTATGAGTAATTATACAGCCAAGGATCCCTGCAGCTACGCGCAGTACACAATTGCCTAGTACCCACAATGGACATTGACAATATCGTGTTTTCCGTTCATCAATGAAATCATCATTCCGACGGCTGTTCTAATCTCCGCAGCAGAACAGAGTTAAGATAAGTACGCATTCGCAAAAGAATAACTACCAGTTTTATTAACACCTGTGGGTGCTGGCGGGTGGTGGTCATAGTTAAGCGTGTATTTAAATTCCTTAGCTTCTTTAAACGACGGTCATTCGCCATATTCACTAGATACACATGTTATCACTGATGAAGACCGTTTTCTGATCGGAATTGACCAGGTACAGAATCAATGATCAAGTACAAAAGCTCAACAAGTAACACCATTGTGCCATGATTGCTGCTTGTATGGTATTACATCCATCGTGATGGTCACTTTACTTGTTGTTCGTGTACATTGTCCCGAATATACATGATCAATGCAAATAAACAATTGACTTGGCTTTCATGACAGACGGCCCTATAAAATGCATTGCATACTTCCAGGCGCTTCACAATTTAGTCATATAAAACTGAAATGTTCACAATGGCAAATAAAAAACTATCGGCTTATGAAATAGCAAGCATATAGTATACAAGATCATTAACCAGTCATTGCAATCACTATTTAACCTTTTATCCACCAGTTATGACATTGGTGACCATGAAACGTTCAACATTTTTATGCTCAATGGATTTGATAATATACGTGCAACGTCGAACATAACCATTAATCTACAAATATAATTCGCATCGCTGATGTAAACTTGCGGTAAGATTGATGCTGTTTATAACAAAGTCATAGTACTGAATCGACGTGGAAGTATTTCGCACCATAATGCAACACAAGTTGACTTGATCTATTGTAAGGCGCTAGCGAACTCTAACGTAGGATTAGGGACGGCTTTTACATATCATACGCATTTTATTCTCAACAGTATCAATGTTTGGGCAATATTGGTAGTGTTTAAAACATTGTTAATGGCACTCAGATATTCACTTTATTCTTGCATCGTCCGCTGCTCAAGCGAGCCTACATAATTGTGATGTCAATTGGTTAGTGTAGTAGTATATGCTTGATGTTCTTTACATGTAAGTAAACAACAAAATAAATTTTCTAGTGCTACAGAAATAGTGCCCGCTATCCAAACTCATGTTAACATAAATTCCTGCATGGTGCCAATTAGATACGTTCAGTGTGTGAGCCAACTTATCACAGATCCAAGCGCCAAAAAATTAATTCCAATCAGACAGGTGAAGTTTAAATTCATCCGTGCTAGGGATTGATCCTAATGAAATCAATTTAACCGCACAAGGTATAGTTTTTTGTAGAAACCCGTCGCTAGGTGTTGCCAAAATGACCATTGTTATCCTTGTCAGTCTACTGGTGAACAATGCACATAACACTGCAGCTCTATATTTGTTGGTTGCACGCAATTGTTGCCATTGTGTATTAGTTTCACTTCTACCGCTATCACCGGAACGTCCGGTGCTTATTTGCAGCATTTTGAAATAATGTCATAGGCGCGCTGGAATTTTAACATAACGAAAGATCATGAGATTAAGAATGGGATCAAAGTGAGAGAGAGAGAGATAGAGGTAGATACACCCACAGACAAACTACAGGAATAGAGACAGAGAGAGACATAGATATACAGAGAAAGACATAGATATACAGATAAAGACATAGAGATCCAGAAGTTGACTGCAAAATTACGTTCCAGACATTGTAAACTGAAATTAGTTTATTCAACTAACTTAAAATAAAGAACACAGTATCAAAAATATGTTTTGTTTTGTATACCTATAGTCAAAGCCATCACCAATGTGGGTAGCTACTTTTCTAAAACTGCACATATTTTACATTATTAACATATAAGGTATCCCATGGTATATCATTTAAAGATAACTATGGTGCCAAGGGAGTGTCATTAATCAGCTACTACTAACTTCCACGCCACTGCCTTATTAAAATAGCCTTTCAGATTGAATTCCATTTGCTGGGGAAGAGCTGATCTTCTGTCAAACTCTACGGGCATGATATCGGCGATCTATCGGAATCGTGTGCCAAGCATGGTTGCTATATTATTAGTGCTATTTTACGTCAGCAGCATTTAAATGTTATCTAACGTGAACATGTATGATATGCACTACCGTAATATAGTATTGTAAAATAACTGGGTATACTTTTAAACATCGCTGGTTCATGGCGAGAACCGCATAGCCCAACTTACTGCAGTACCATTAAAATAAGATTAAAAGTCGTTACTACACCGACAAATGCCTAGAAAAAGGACGCATTTTTTCGCAGTGTTTGAAAAACATTTCATTGTGATTACCACTCTTTAAACAGTGGAGGGAGCATTACAGGTATTTGTCGGCAGCACGATGAACAGCGGCTCCATGGATGTTTCTCGCGCCTGTTTTGCAAAGCCCAGCCGATAACACAAAAATGGTTAAACTGCTTATTTTAATATGCGAGACACTGAACTCTCTAAAGCTAAGTAGTGGTCATTCCATGCAGTTTTCCAATGCATCCATTAATTATGAAGGGTCCAGGCTCTACCGCATCTGACATGGTATGACTGATACCGCTGGTATGCTGCTAAATAGGTCAGGTCGACATCTTCTTTGAGCTAATCAATACATTTCGAGCATTTCATTCGATAATCCAAACTTATACAACATATTATCATTCTGATATGCATTTACCCAGGAATCAGGGTATTCTTATTTAGGCAGCTATTGTGCTTTGAGAGACTCCGTCTGATACAATGCAAACATGACCTTCGTGGCAGACAGCCCTGACCAAACAAACGGACTTCTATTTACCGCACCATGATGTGCTTCGTCATTGCCAAGTGGTTCCACAAGCCAAGAACTGCATTATCAAGCACTATGTCCACAAGGTTCTATATTCTTGAAAGTTAGCCTCTTAAGTCATCAATGGCACATGCGTGAGCACATTATCAGATTTAGGTGATCAAATCTCTTTTCGCTGTTTTATGCTACTTTTTATATTAACATTGCCCTTGATATACTCTTACTTCATGCTCTTACCTGCTTTAGGTGTTTCATCTGGAATGGCCGGGCGGTCGATTGCTATGCTTAACTGATGACTAGCTCACATAATTTATAAATACTTACTTCTATGATTCGTTTATCAGCAGCTGTTGTTCAATAAACGCTATCACCTACACCATGCTATGTTAGCAGATTAATGCAGCGCCTCTCTGGACACAATGGAGAAATGTGGCAGACTAGAGTGGATAAAGCGACATATCGGATATATGGGCAGCGCAAGAGTTATTATTATGCCTCAGGATAAACCTTATACGGGCGTGCTTTTCAATAAAGAGTGCATGTGAAACAAAACAGGTACTGATCGATTCGCCAAACTGTTTATTCTATGACAAATACACCATTATATTGACAATAAAGGTAGTTAGTTTGCGAAATACTAGGCAACAAAGGTTTATCTGTAATGAATCCGCACCGTCTGCCACGGAGCGTTCAAGTCATCGCAACGAGTTATTACTGTGAACGCCCTCTTAGCTAAGAGGCGTCTCGCAGGTTGCCTTATATCAAAAGTGACCAGGCGCGTTATGGACTGTTTATTGCCGCAAATATAGAAAATTTAAGCGTGCCTCATGGCGGCAGCAATCCATAAGTGACAAGGCGCGTTACGGACTTGATTGAGGCTCCGCCGTCAGCGGACGATGACTTTCAATGGGGTATACATTGACTACACAGGACAGCACCAGGAAAAAGAAAACAACCCGAGATAGTTGAGGTGAAAGTCTTCAAAATACAAACACTAATGAACGAAAAATTCCGAACAACTGATGTTTCCGTGAGAATGATTTTATGTGAGTGAATTGGCTTGACATAACTTTGTAATTTATGTTTTAGGTCCTCCACACCTAAGTTAAAACTTGACTATTAGCACATATGTTTGTCGAAGAAATTCGGAGGATACAATTAGGCACATTCGTTATTTAATGGAGAATAATTGAATCTGTGTTTGTACAGAACGTACCACCAGGTTAGGCGGTATCCAAAGTATAGCTTAATCAGAACTATAGGCGGTAAAGCACATGGTTGATATACCAGTGTACATAACACATCACGTTTTCTGTAACACTATTCAATCTGGCAATATGTGACAGCTGATATCCTAATTACGGCAATGAACACAGACTTTTCACGGATAAGTCCCATGTATACTACATCGTTCACCCGTTTATTTTAACAAAGATGTCTAACCACATGTCTTATTTTCATTTTCGAATTTGCATGTCTGGCTCAGTTGGCTCATTTATGACCTACTCGCACCATGATGCCGCCCTCTAGCTGGTTCTTAGGGCAGTGTTCAGTCTATCTGTTGATGATCTATTTGTCTATAACAATGCATTGTTCATCTTTGCCATTAACGGCATAGACCTATGGATGTTTTTGCTTGATAAGATAGTGTATCTCTGTCCTCGCATGTTTTCCAGATGGATGTGATGTATGCCTTTGGAAACCTGCAGAGGTCCAGCGTCAGGTTGACAAGAGTATATGATTTCGTTTAAGTTGGCTAATTACGCAGCATTACAAAAAGGTGCACATAACTTTCTCAAATCTCTCAGAGCGCAAGCTATCATTTTCAGAAACGATGCAAGTACGGTTCGGTTCGTCGAATGTTTTCATAGATGTAATATGATATGCGTTGCTTATTTAATGTTACCCAACAATTTCGAAAGACACACTGGCCATGGTGACAAATGCCTCGTGGGCAAATCTTTATATGATCCACACAGTCCGCGTTTAGTCCGAATAAACCAGTCCAGAATGATATCAGCAATGAAAAGTGTGCAAAAAGTGAATATCACGCGCGTGTACAAACCTTTTTACAGTGTCATTCTATTTTTGCTGGGGTGAATGTATTCCACACAGTTGTCTATACTCTACAGTACGGTGCCATCAACAAAACGTAACCATGAGAGTATTTAACATATTAGTTATAAGCATTGCGGTCCAACAATGGCAATAGAAGTCATTATAGGGTACGTTACAAACTTAACCATGTTCAAAGGTACTGCACGCAATCTCTCACAGCCCATGTTAGTCAACCACAATTTTTTTGTAAGCCAACGTACTTCCTCTGTAATGAGGGGCTGTGATAATCACTAGCAGGAGCCTGTCACATGTGGAATGCAATTATTGGGCAAGAACATACTATAATGACTTTCCTATGGAAAAAAGACCTTGGTTGAACGTGGGCGTAGCATGGTTTGGTCAATGCCAAATCATCGTACTCCACCCTGGCTGCCTCAGTATGGTCACTTGCACCAGCGTTTGTGCCATGTGTCTCCAGAGGTTTACGCTTATAAGTTAATGCTATCGAATGCAAACTGAATTAGCGGTCACGTGAAATATTCATGAAAATGTGTACGTAGTTACGCAGCAAAGAATGTGCCCTGCGATGTATCAATTCGATGCCTGAGTCATATTGTTTCAAGACGTACCTAAAACGTAGGTACTGATCACGTTGTCGTGTACAATACAGCAGCTAAGCGTATTCATTGCTGTAATGTACCGTCAAGGACCGCCATTAACACGGTAATATTGGCAATGTTATAAGTGGGGTTCATGCAGGCCAACTCTCCTCAGTGGACAGCGGACGAAAGATAGTCAAAAATCAATGATACGTTAATATGTAGAAAGTTGAAAATAGGAAAAAGTCACATTGAATAATTTGATTGCAAAATATCCGCGTGCTACTGGATGTTTGCGTTGCATACTATCATATTTCTACCAGCTAGGGTTTTGTTTGACATTTGCTTGACAAAAACTTGTTTTGGCTGGTTTAAAACACAGTACTATTTACTGATCAGACAGGTGAGTCTTAAATTAATCAGCAAATAGCATGAAGGCAAGAGTGGCAGTATGATTTACTCATAGCGTTTGGTATCAGATTTGCAGGTGTCTGACATGAAAGCACATCAATTAAAGATCTGAAACCATAAACTTATCTCTATACATGACCTTATAAACCCAGGGAGGCTTAGCTGAAATGAATACGTCATTATGTAGCAAGACAGCTAATTTTGCATTCAGACGACGATAATTACGATTAGTAAGCTGGTATTTGACAGGTACTTCAGTGGTTATGGACTAAATAGCTATTATCAACCTACGCGATGTAAGACACATTTCCAAAATTGTCATAAGTGACAGTTATGAAGTAGTTTTGACAGCGAATGTGAATGAGAGTGTAGGTCACTACCTATGATAGGTAAAATAACTACCGACAATGTTCACGTTTTTAATGTGGTAATGTGAATTTCTCACTTTACTATACGCCACGTCCAATGGATTCAATACAAACTCTGTTTTGAATATATGCAAAGGAGAACAAAGGCTGCAGCGTCCTTACACCGTTGGCCTGGTGATCATGTGTGTAGAGAAATTGCATCCAATAAGACGTATCTCCTCGGGAACAAAACTCAAAATCAAAAAGGGTTAAGATATATGTTTTAAGCACTAAAGGTCGCCGCCGACAGATTGGCACTAGCGGACCGACTCGGATTCAACAATAACATCGTCTAAGCAGTAGGCTGTAGAAATCACGCAGTGATACAATCACCAGAAATACACCATACTATGTATGGGTACCCTCATGAATCTGATTATAGTTGACAGGGCCTTGGAGGCGGTTATGAGCCAGTTGAAGGTCACGCGCTAAGCATTTTTGTATTTCATTAATTCGACCGTTAAGTTGTGGAAGCTCAAAAAACACTTACATGTAGCACAAATCACAACGAGTGCGTATTTCGAGCTTTTGATATATCGCCGATCATCATTCCTAGAGGTACAAAAACAATGTCAATCAAAATGTACTACATTTGATTATTCATTGTGATTATCATCACTGTACGTACTACCGTTCTTGCGATGAATATTCAAAGGCGAAGCACGACTTGCGTCGACCAAATTAATATCGGTAATGATAGCCACTGACCGCAAACAAAACGGAACTTTCGTTTAGCTCATTTGTCTTGAAGGAGTTATTCTGCTGCCCATCAAATATTTCATTATTTCACAAATTCAGGGTTCCAGTTAAAGAAACGTCTGTCAATTCTGAGTTATTGTAATTGTAAGCTCTGTGAAATCGTTCAATATTCCTAATGTACGTATTGGTGCATCAAATACAATGAAACCAGAGATAAATGTGCCATTTGCTGTGATACAAAGCAGGTGCAATTTGCGTGATACGGTTAAGCCGCCCATCAAATATTTCATAGTTTGTCATTCATTGATGCTGGTCTACTAATTCGGGGTTCTAGTTAAAGAAACGCCTGTCAATTCTGAGTTATTTTGAACTTGTAATTGTAAGCTCTGTCAAATGGTTCAATATTCCTAATGTACGTATTGCACATCAAATACAATGGAACCAGAGATAAATGTGTCATTTGCTGCGATACAAAGCAGGTGCAATTTGCGTGATACGATCAAGCTTGCCGAAGCAACCAATCACCCAACCTCTTTCTTGGCTGAATGCAGATCGATGTTGTTAACTACTGAAATGGTACTCGAAATGACGGGTCTATTACTGCCATCAGTGTGTCATGAATTGTTATTTTACCAAGTGAAACCAATTTCTCTCGAGTGATCGCTTTCCTTATAATGTGATCGAACATAAGAGGCATTGTAACATTAGGCCAGCACCTGGTACAGTCTTTATCCGCTCAGCGCTCTCACAGTGCTCTTCTGGTAGCGCATCTTATATGTTATCAGTGTAAGTTTATGACATGTTAACAGCTGACGAACCGATAAACCGTTTTATTTAGAGGCCAGGCAGCTGCCTATGAATATATTGCACTACAACGAGACTCATAGAACTCTTCACTAAATCCATTAACACGGCATACAAAAATGGCACGACGATAATCTTTTTAGCTCTGAAAAAATGTGAGTATAGTAAACTGACACGCCATAGCCATCATTGTGAATTAACATCCATGAAGTGCATTTTTGTAGCATTACAAACCCTATCCTTTTTCATCATAAGCAACACAGTAGAAACAGAATATTAGCCGTATTCAAGCAGATAAACTGTAATGTTAAGAGGAATTTGTGCCTAAGTTTGATAACGTGGGTGTAAAACGTGTAATCTCTTTTAAATGTGTAGCTATACTAGGTGTATCTGCACCCATGTACTAATATTCTAACGTATATGGGAATTAATCACTCTCTTGTCACTGTTCACGCGACAATGCTGTATGGCTGCTAAAAATGTTGTATTGTGCGCAAAGCGCGCATAATCCACTTCATAGCAGAATTTATTTGTCATATGCACATGACTAAACTTTCAAATGTTCCTTAACTGTTGCATTAGGATAATGGTGCTCGAAGCATCCATTTTGAAGCACGCGACGGGTGTATTTACGCCCGTTAATTGCCATTCTAGAGAATGGAAGAAACTATTTCCATCTTGCAATACTCTATGGTATATCTGACTACCTCGGCGGCTCGATCTTGTTAAAGTTGAAAGATAATCTGGAACGAATGTTTTTAGGACAATATTAAAAACAAGCCATTAACCTGTAAGGGCGAAATGGCTAACCAATAATTCGTCCGTAAAGTCAACATCACTCGTTCAAAACTTGAGCTGAAAGGCCGCGTGCAACTGTTGGTTGTTTAGGCGGCTTTGTATGTTGCAGCATGTCTATTACTGATACTAACTCTTCCACTTAACGGTCAAGGTTTTCCATTAACCAGCAGGCTTGTGTTGGATATTCCGCTTTTGTCTCAAGTCTTTCTATATAATGGTTGTGTTCTTATGCGGAGTACGATCGCGCCATGCTTGGATGAAATATCCACACTGACTTAGGAATGAGAAACAACATTAAGCATGCTCATGACAATATGAACTTTGGTTCTATAAAAAACACATGGCCTATTTTACAACCTGACATATTCAGTAACACATTTGTGAGTAGCATTACTGCGATAGAGAAGCAGTAACCAAAAATGTAGTGGCTTCCAGATCTCGATTATGATGCATGGAGTCCGTGTGTCAAATAATTCAATTCATTCTAATTTTATATTATCGAAGATGATGATAGAAATTTATATAGTAAAATATATCTTCCTGCTTAGTATCTTTGGTCATTCAGTTAATCTACAGTATACAGTGTATGCATATAGCCACGCATCAATACAAATCGTGTAACTGACAAAAGCTGTTAGCTACGGATAAAGATCTGGCAAGAGTAACTCCTACCAGGCAGTGGAACTATTAACAAGCGTGTTTGGTGCAATTAAGTAATCGATGATAACTATGAAACTTCCTAGCCAAAATGGCATCTAAGAATTTAACACAAGGTTTGTAATCGGCATTGCATTACAGAATGAAAGAAATTAAAAAAAGAATATACAGAATGATAGACTTGAGTAGATCACCATATAAATCCTAAATGCAATAGGACCGAAGCACTGGTCTTCTTCATAATGTACCATAAAGACAAATAATGTATCATGATGTAGATATCCGCTTTCAGGCCTCCTAACCAACAATATACTTAACCCGTAAGTCACCTCCAACATGCCGTGGGACTGACTTGTACTACTTATTACCCTTCTGAATGTGTTGGCAGGTGAAATTGTTATCGAACAGCAATTGTTAAAATTGTTGATACAAAATGCCTCCGATCTCAAACTTTAACTTATGCCTATGTCACATGACAGCTACGGAAGCCTTACAAGACTTTGGCCCGTAGGAAGCCCGTAAGAAATCATCCCCTGTACGATGTTGTGGTAACATGCTTTTCGCAAGGGCTGTGCAAGGGACCCTGACGACTGCCTGTGGACCTTCTACGGGCTTCATAATGCTTCGTGAATATAGGTCCAAGAGTCGTCGACACGTGGTGTAGAAATAAATTCCCGAGAGCAGCAACAAATGGCTCAAATATTAAGCAAGACATTTCAAATGGCGGTATTCTCTGTAAATATCGTCCAAATTATCGTCTCTGATTATCAAGAGTACACTCTGCAGAGAAGAAAGAAAGTATACTTGTTAACTGAAAGTGGATTAGAATGATGCTTCCTATACCCAAATTCCTTTAGCGAGTTAATAACCTCATGTTAATATCCACCACTTAATGATCTTTGTAGATTAACCACACACCCGAATTAAAACTTTCATTTAGGTTATACTTTCGCTCGTCAACCGGATATAAACATGTTCGCATTTCAATAGCATGAGATAATAATTGCATTTAGTTTTATGATTTAGCTGTTCATTTATTCCTGCATTTGTCAAGTAATTCATTATGTATCCTTAGTGAAAAGCATCAACATTTCTCTTTTCAGTCTTATGCCACATAAAAACAGGTTAGCTGTGTTTGCCACATTCAACATATTGGCAACACATTGAGACTGGTGAGCAGATGTGAGTAGGGCGCGGTACCTCATAATTATATACTACTAAATTTTTTGTTGTCAATATCGATTCGATTGCATGTAAAAGCCCCCAAAAACACAGAGGCGATAACCTAAGCGATGCCTCAGTAAAATTTATATTTCTTTATATCAAAGCAGTTACGCGATATGTTGACAAGATCGACGCACATCAGATGCACTAATATTATTCGTATTTACTAGTTACGAACCTGGTGACAATAACAACTGCGAAAATGCATCTCATTCGGCAATCGTCCATAAAGTGAAAAACGCCTTCTGATCCATCATCCATAAAACTACCAAATAAATGTCCCGCTGATACGATGCAATATTTGTGAGAATATGTGACTTAGACGCAATAGATGCTCATTTTGAATGACCTCCGTATATTGTCTTTAAAATACAGACGTAAATACGATGGAAGTTATGCTATGTTCCACATCATGTTGTGGGGCACGTGGTTCAATATCTATCAACATGACAATGGTGTGCATAGAAAACACAATTGTGGACCGTCTATGTGCAATCAAGTGCTACGTAGGGAGATGTCGTTCATTTGCAGATTGTTATTCATATGGCCAATGCAAATACGCAGTGAGTTGTAAGCAGCACTTGACCTAGCATTGACCAAACAATGACGTCAGCGGCACTCATAACCGACGGCCAATTAAGTAATCATCGCCTGTTGTCTCCAAGAGAGTCGCTATACCAACTGACAGCTTATATTATGCATTGGAAGTGACTCATCTAATGACTCTCACAAAAAGAGCTAGCCTATTTACAATGCAACGAAGTCACATCGTTCTAAACGTTAGCATTTTTTTTTGTTTTATTGAGGAATTACAATTGTACGTATGAAGTCTTAGCAAACATCTTCAGCTGGCGTTGTCATACAAAAAAAAATTCATATGGCTCGGCACGCATTTTCTGCAAGACAGCAACAAATGCGAACATATCGTTATATAGGAATGCTATAGAAATGAGTTGCTAAATCAAAAATTATCACCAACAAAATAATGTGTAGGAACTTCATGATGCTTTCAAGCAAAACCCAGACCTCCTACACTAAGGCTTTTCACAGTCTGTACTTGCCTCCAAACCCTGTGCTTTCAGTTATCCTGGTCCGCTTTGCCTGTAAATCTTTTATCTTGTATGGGATTCATTAGCAAAAAATTAAAATGGAAGCAACCAGCTGTTTAATTTCATGAAGTATTTTTCTTCGTGCCATTCATTCTATTCATCGTTGAAGTTAATTTACTACCGAATCCCACTTATCACAAATCATCTGATAAATCAAACCTGAGAAGTACATGCTTATCCGGTTTTTTTTATTGTAACTATGCATTTCTAAATTTCACTTCTATATGAAAATTATAATTTTTAGTTTTAATTCAACAATTTCAGTGCTTGTCTAAGTGTTCATTTCATCCGCATATCCCTAATAAATATGTGTCCCGTTTAGGAAATGTGTCCCGGATAACTGATGTCACTGAGGATTGTATGGAGATCCAACTTCTCTTCCCAAGGTAATGGTAGTGCCATTCAGCTGTAAATGTATGTATATTTTGTTTAGTAAGATCGATAAAAATTGCCCTCAATCAAAAGAGATGATAGTTACGTGCAGTGATTGCAATTCCAATGGGACTCACCAATCAATGTTTTGAAGACAGTCAATGTTCGTATTATCGCTCCTCGAAACATGAGAATCAGCCATGTCACTGTCAGATTCAAAAGCGCTGTTTTTGGACAGATATGGTTTGAATCTGTACGAAACAATAGCAGCTACATTCTCCTGATTTGAATGCTCAAGCATTTGAGGCTCTTAATGCCGGGTCGAAAATTTAAAAACTTGCTGCGGGTGCCGGATCATCGACTCCATATTTCAATTTACGTTATGTTCGAGTGATTTGTTCGAAAACTGAGCCACAAAAACCGAGTAAACGCAACTTTATCTTTGATTCGGCTTCAGAAAGATTATCATTGAAAATTTGTGTCACGGGCACTTTAAGGCCGTACTGTATGATTGAACCCAGTGTTAGGCGTAGCAGCACCACGAGGCAATAACGACAGATCATATGCTGCTCTAATACTAGACATTTGCTTCTGTTCATGATAGTTACTATAATATGTTAAGTGCCAATTTATCAGTGCATTAGATTATGTTATGAGTATCTAAATATATCGACTATGTCAATAGTCAATATACACTTTAAAATTCTTTACCTAATATGACATAGTTGCATACATAAAATTATACTTCCTATATGTGTCATAATATACAAGAAACATATGTAAAATATGACAATCATTTATATTTACCAAAATTATACTGATACAATTTTTAGAATGACATGGATGATACAGTGCATGGCAGCAAGGTGGGGAAAAAAACAGCCACAAGCGTCTAGTGCTAACCAAGGCGAGCGCCACCCACATATTTTACATCTGTTTCTTGTATATTATAATACATATAGCAAGTATAATTTTATGTATGCTACAATTTACGGCATTGCCGCGTGGAATTCTGGCATTTGCTATGAGGCGGGAATGATGTAAATTGCAGGATAACGTTATTTATCTATGTAAGAAGCCCGTTGTGTAAATGGTAACAAGGCATCACACGTAATTATGAGTTGGGTGCAATTGTTGGTATGAATCAGTAGCATAGCCATATCGTTTCCATGGTCGGTGTAGTGGAGCATTTATTCGCAAATCTAAGGTAACAAACAATTTAATAGTAAGTTCACTCGAAGATGATGGTAAGCATTACAACTGTAATATACCATTGTTACAATTAGTTTTTGCACAGAAATACAGTGAGTTCTTTGGTGCTTTCAAGGGTTAGTGAGGTAGAATTATGGCCATCACACCGCTCATATTGTTGCCCGGTTTACAATATATGCATCACTGAACCGGGATTCAATCAACAACAATTGATGTACACGTTGCATGTTTACAA